>JAQFVV010000249.1:0-432500 GCA_028023455.1 Epiperipatus broadwayi
AAAAGAGGTTGGAAATCCTCTAAAATGATCAATCACATTTCGTTTGGAAAATTTGCTATGAACTAGATTCGCAAAATTTACTTCAAGTTTTTAAATTTGCTTCAGTACTTTGAAAGTATTTAGTGACAGAATTGATTGTTTTTTTTCCTTATTAAAAAATTGAAAAAACTATCCATGTAAGTCGAAAAGAGATGCTTAAGTAGAAGATCTGGTATCTATATCTCTGTAAAATAGTTTCAATTGTTTTGATACGTCCATCTAAATCAAGAATTGAAGTGAGCTGGATTGGTGACCCTTTGTGGAATGAAATTTGTATGGTTAAATGGGAGGTAAACGCATTAGTATGATATGAATTTCCAAACTATGAAAAAATGTTTTTTTTTTAACATTTAATTAATAAAACTTGAAAAGCGTGGTTTGTGTGCAAATAGATTTATATGTTAGTCTATTCATATTGAGTCAGTTGCTGAATTTATGACTAGTTAAATTATCATAGTACCATATATTTTGTTGTTCTGAATTTTATCTATGACTATTTTAAAAACAACACACTTGTGAAACTTTGTTATATTAGTGGTAGGAGATATGGGATTCTATCTCTGTTTTTAAGAGTGTTTGGAGCATATTTAATGCCTAAAATGTTCATTGATATGTGGTATAAATTTCAGGTGGCATTGTCTTTTTTTTAATGCATGGAGAGTAATGAAATGGGATAAAGCTTCGTGAATTTTGTATATTTTCTTTAGAGAGTAAGTTTTTCAGATTAATTAAATATAGCATACTGAAGAAACCCGAACATACAAATAGTCCATTTGTTTCATTTTTTTCTTCATTTATTTTTATAGGTTTAACGTCTTTGCCAAGTACTAAACTTCAGCTTCAAGTGTTGGTGCTTTTCTTCCACATTTATTTTGATGACTGCTCTGGTTTTAATCAAATGATAATTTCAATTAGGTTCACTGAGTTAGTTGTTGTGAATCTTCTTCATTTTTCTGTTTGTTTTTGCATTTTTTTCGATTAGTTGAATTTAAAACTTCATACTTCAGCAACAAAGTTACCTTGAAGTGTAAAATTTTCGATAAAAAATCTTCATTCAGGAGCTAATAAGATGTTTTCTTTCTTGGACAGCGGTAACACCTGCACTTTAAATTTTTTATTGATAAAAAGTGCTATATCCTGGCTCGTTATTTTGAGGGAATGTCAATTGGATTTACATTTTTGTGAGTGATTAATTTTGAATCCTTTGTTGGTATTACTATATTCCAGCTTGAGGAAATGTTGTGGAACAACATTGGCTTACCCTTGATAACTACAGGAAATGACTCCATCATTTTGACACTTTGTCAATTAAATAATTCTAAGCGCGGACATTTCTTTAGATCCTAGGAATAACAATTATTTTTAATTGGATTAACCATATGACTTAAAGTCTTCTGACTATAATGATAATTGGCTTTAAATTGCTCTAAAACCACCAATTTTTACACTAACTGGAAAATTTACACTCATTTTGTGTTTATTGCACCACAAGATGCTGCCCTCTTCTAGAATTATTTCACAAGTAAAAAATTAATATTTTAAATTTGAAATAGTAACAATGGTATTAGTAAGGGAGACTTTCCACAGTGTTAATTGGTTGTTTTCATTTTGAATAAAAAAAGGTGCTTGTCAACTATTTTGACAGTTCCTAAATTTTTTAAGTTTTGATTTTCAAAATGAAAATGAAATGTTTTGAGTTTTTTTAACTATTTTTTTTACATATTATAAATTATTTTGATAAAATATGCTGAAAACATAATTATTTTAGAATAATAATACAGATTTTAGTAAAAATTATTTATTTTTCCATGAACATAAATTATGAAATAAAATCATCGTGACATACACAACATTTTCTAAATGTTCTTTTTATGTTCTCCACTTTTTGGAATGCTTTCATAATTATAATTAGAAATATATTTTTCAAAAACCTATTCTTTATCATAATCCGACAAATTATTAATTTTGCTTTGTAGAAAGTAAACCAAAATATAATATTAAAAGACAAATAGTAAATCCACTCCTGATTTGTAATTCACCAATCAAATGATTAGAGCTTTAAATCACTCAACCATCCAGAATTTTTGATGCCACAACGGTTAATTGCTGATATGATGAAGTTTCATAATTTTTGCTTCTTATTTGGTGCATCTTTATATTTCATTAGCAGATACTGAAGATTAGGATAATCTGCTATCTTGGTAATGTTTTCACATTTATTTTTATTACGAAATTCAAATGGTATCCCTCAAAGAATTTGTATAAAGAACAACATTTGTCTGCTGCTGATTGAACGACTGGTTGTGTTTTAAAAGGCTACCTGAATAAGAAAAAACATATTTAGAATGGTAAAATTAAACAGCTCCGTTATTTCTTTTTGCTATTATTGCTTCTAAGTTTATGTCATTTTTCTCATTGGTTTGATCTGGATTGTTGATAAAAAAATAGTTTGAGTAGAATGTTTTATATGATTGATAAAATCTTGGAGATAGTTTCTAGATTTTGTCTTTAATAATTTTTCTATGCTGGTGTCCAGCTTTAATTTTTGCTTATTGTCTTTATTTTACTACGTCTGTGGAATCTTATTAATTTATTTATGCCTAAACCGCCATAATAAAATAATCTTTCAAATTTCGTCACTAACAGTAAATAATGGATTTGTAGAAATATATATGAACTATTAAGAGATGCAAAGAGAAAAACGAAAGTCATGGAGTGTTAAAAAAAATAAGCTCTATGTATTTTAATTGAAAAAAACAAAATTTCATTTAGTCATGTTGTTTTTAAAATATAAAAGACAATCTTTAAAGGAAATTTTAGCATACATATAATTGTTTGGTTTAGTTTTTTGAGGTCATGTGTAAAAGTTCAAGCATACTAGTGGTGCAGGTTGAATACTTAACAACAACATTAAGTTAGATCAAATGAATTGAGAATTAATTTTTAGCTCTACATTCACTATTTAAGTAAATTGTGCAGAGCTGGAATACTTCAATTATCAAGCTGCACAAGAAAAAAGTTTCAGAAGCATACACCTCGGCAAAGATAAATAATATAGAAAGTAGCCAATTCAAGATTACATTGATTATCATATTAGGTGTACAAAAAGAACAAAATTTACAATAAAAAAACCTGAAAAATAAAAGAATTGGAAAGAACTAAAGAATGAGTTATTGAAAAATGAATTATCTAACTTTGGGACACAAAATACCGCACCAAATATGGGAGCATTATTCATAAGATCGCGATATAAGCTAAAAAGTCATAGATATGTAAAGTAAAAAGTAATCAAATGATCGTTCATCAGATTAGAAAATAGTTTGAACAATTGGAACGAAAGCTAAAAACAACATATTTAAATGAACTTTAAAATTCACCAGTAAATTATCTCTACACTCAAACCACACAGAGGCATATGTACATTATTTGTTAAAATTAATAATAATGAAAACAGAAAAGGTCAACAGAGATATTGTGCCGAGATACATCAGGAAGGAGTAAAGTCTCGGAGTTACACATAATTTTGGGAGAAATATAAATTGATAAAAGATTTGTTTTAAATATTTAATAAAAATAAAAAGGTCTTATAGGGTAAAATAAGAGATAAAAAAGAATTTTTTTCCATAGAAGGGTTTATCGTTAAAAGCATAAATTAGACAGTTTAGTAAGATATAATTTTGAATCATATTTAAATAAATCCTAAAGAATTAAAACTTAATTTAACTAAAAATTTGATTTAATTGAAATTTTGATTTGATGATTGCTTTTAAAAAAAAGAAAAAAAAAAAAAGCAAGGTGGAGTTCGTTTTGTCTTATAATAAAATATATATATATATATATATATATATATATATATATATATATATATATATATATATATATATATATATATTGTAACCAAAATTAAAGTAGTCCAAAACATATATATAAGAATTATAAACAAATTATGAGCAAATTATTATTATAACAAGTATTATATGGAAATCACGTGAAGTGAGTACACTAGTAATTCAATAAAATATAACTCAGGTATACAGGCAGTAGGTTTTATCCACTTTCATTTCTTGGTTTGATGTTAAGTGCATGTTTAAACAAATACTAAGTGAATATGGTCTAGCAGGGCGCCACTAGATTATCTGAATCTAGACATGGTTATATCTAATAACCTTTCACATGTACCGGGTTTGAATCCCTTTTTGGTACTTTATTTCTAATAAAAATGAGAGATTTTGCTTTTTGAGCCATATCACTATAAGCACTAATAGTTAGGTAAAAGTAAAACATCTTTAAACCAAAGTGGAGTATATTAGACATAAATCATTTCTCAGATCTTAACATAACAAATGTGTTTCAATATTTTTATAAGTTCACTAGCTCAGATTATATATAACTAATTTAGGATGGCAATTCACTCATCCTTGCATGAAATAGATGATGGGATGTGGTTATAATAATACTAAGAGATCACTAAATATTATAAAATCAATATTTATTTATGGCCTTTAAACAGTTAAACAGCTCATTAATTAAAACGTTGATGACGATGATGATGATGATAATAATAACGATAATGACAAGGGTTTCAACTACAGCTCTAGGACTAAGCCTAAACATAAAACTAATTTTTATAAAGAAATTCATAATTATTGCTTAATTTTAGCATATTTACTTATATCTTAAATAACTAATATTCAACCATTGATGATGATGAATAATCACACTTAACAAAGACTACACTTAATGAAATATATACGCCTCGTTTAATAAAACAAACTAATATTTATTACTACATTTCTAACATATACATAAAAATTTCTAGATAAATATGAAAATTGACATGAATAATAATAATAATTGATTATATAACAATCCTCAGATTAATTTTAAGTTCTTCCCCCTTTCCCTTCAAATGTATTTTGTATTAAGTTGGACGTCACATTGACCATGATTTTCACTCCATGAGAAAAGTATTTCAAGAAAAAAAAAAATATTATCTGCTCATTAGCACACATACTTTAAAAATCCAACATGTAAATAGAATGTAAAAAAAAAAATGTTAGTAAAATTGAAAGAGCAAGTTTTAGAAAAAAGTTTTAAATTATTTTCTCCCCCTCCCTTCCAAGCGCTGAAATCTATACTGAACTTGAAACAAAATAATCTAATATTCTAATACTACTCATTATTCCACATTCACTCCCAATTATACACATATAAAAATATCATTATGTATGTGCGTGTTTTATCCCATAATAACAAAATATTATTAAAAACCAAAATAATAATATATTAGTTAAAACTAAAATCATAATACCATAAAAAAAAAAAATTGTTTTACACATTAATATTGTAAAATTAATAAACAAATAATTTTCATACATTCAAGATCATTTATGAAGCTCAAAGTTATTATTAGTAAGACATTCTTGTTTTAATCGATCTGAATAGTCTTTAAAAGTTCTTTAAATAAAAATATACCACTTTATTGCTAAAATGTTTATTAAGACTGATATCATAAAGAAAATAGATATAAAAAGTCATATTACCGATCTTTTGTTTGTGGCGAATTTCCAAGGGTTCAAACTTGTCTTGTATAATGTTTATATTTCTGTAGCTACCATTTCCGTTTTACTGGGAACAATCTCTTTCTTGAGGTGGATAACTATTTGATGATGATGACTCTATTGAGGTTATTTGCTTTAGTGGACAATTTGGAAATCATTATAGTAAATTTTCTTCTCTTCTTGTCAAGCATGTGGATGAAATACAGCAGTTGTTTTCCCATTTGTAAATTTTCTTGAGTTTAAAATCAGTTGTTGGAACAATTAATTGGACTTGATGATTAATATTTATCAGTAGATTAATTCATCTTCTTTGAATGCAGGTGAATGCTTTCTTCCTTCTATTAAAAACATCTTATTTATCTGGTCAGTTGAAAGGTGTAGAATATTATTTTAGACACATCTTTTCTTTCCTATGTGATGTGCAGCTTCCCCAGATGGTCCGGAATCGATGGAATATACATATAATTTTTCTAGCCCGCCATCTCTTATATTTTCAACGTTCAATATTATAGTTTAATAATCTGAATCAATCACAATAATAATCTAAGACAGCTTTTTATATCCAATTTTTAGCTACCTTAACCAATCAGAGATAGCATCACTTGCTATTTTTGGACAAATTTGTTTTAATTAGATCTCTAATTTATTTTCAACCAAAGTATTTTTCAACTGAAAAGTTTAATCCTTTTTCCAGACACTTTTGTTTTAAAAAAAAAAAATAGACTCAATTCTTATTTCCTTTCTTTTGTTTTTTCTTTCTTTTTAACATCCAGGTAACACTTCAAATCTTTGAGCTTCCTTCTTTAGATCTTGATAAGACAATTTCAAAAATTATAGTTCTGACTCATCATAAGCTTCCAAAGTGAAACAATCATTTACAAAAAAAAATACTACAAAGATCGATATCTGATTAAACAGATTTCCTCTTTTAACAAAAAAAATTGTACAAAAAAAATAATTTAACAGATTTAATACTTCCTTTTCTTTCAATATTTAGGAAATGTAAAATTTTGTATGTAATGTACACACATCCTTCATTCTTTCAAATCATTCATAAACTAACCTTAAATACTATAATTGCTAGCTTAGTAATTATAACCCAATTATTTAATTAAATCTGTAACTTTTAAATCCCACTTATAATTAAAGAAAAGCAAAATAAAAGTATAGAAAAAAATGTTAGAATTGATCAAGCATAGGTTAGTTTTAAAGAAAATTAAAATGTTTAATATTTGAAATATAAAACAATTAAATAATTTACACATACATTGCCTATATGTATGCATTATAACTTTGCTTTTTAACAGAAAATTTAAATATTAAATAGTTTAAATGTGTGTATTACCTTTCTATCAACACACAAACAAGTAAAGCATATAATTGTTGACCCATTCTTTCTCTGTTTAAAGCTTTTAGAACTGGACCTTGTAGGGTTTAAACTTGGATGCCCTACAACTTCATTTATGGTTATATAAAATTGTGATGATGATTTTGTTTGACCTTTTCTACATGCACATTACTATAAATTTGGCTAGTGACCAAATTGTAATGGCACAACTTTCTCCCCCTTCGGATAAAATCATCAGCACTTTTGTTTTAACTATATTTAAAAAAAAAATCCTAACTAATAAATACACTAATAATAATAAACACTTATAATATATATAAAAAAAAATTAACTACTGCTAAATATATTTTTCATTAGAAAACCTAAAAGTAATTTATTTGGAGATCTTTGCCAGGCTATTCTGCTGAAGTATAAGGGATCAAACTCCTAGCATTATAGGTCCCCTTATTCCCATCAAGAGCAGCAAGCATAAAGGCATTCTCCCCTATTTTCTTGGTAATTTGGAATGGCTTTTTCTTTTCAAACCATATTGTGGTCTGCATAAAAATGCACCTGTACATCCAGTCCCTTTTTAATATTTCCATTTTTCATCTTGACTGGATATTTATAAAACATATCTGGAGGTTTTATTTTATATAACCTCCTATTACAAACTCCATTTAGAAATATGGACTCTTGGTACCATACATAATATGCCTTCAAGTTTTTCAGAGAGATTGACTCTCTATACAATACATACTTTATTTTTAAATTTTCTAGAAAGATCGACTCTCTGTACCATATATAATTCATCCTTAAATCTTCCAGAGAGATTGATTCTCTGGGCCATGTATAATTTATTTTTAAATTTTCTAGAAAGGTTGACTCTTTGTACCATATATAAGGCACATTTAAATTTTCCAGAGCATTTACATTTTTCAGAGAGATTGATTCTCTGACCCATATATAATGGACATTTAAACTTTCAGAGAATTATCTCTGTCCATTATAATACATTTAAACTCTTCAAAGTTCTCTTGTCCAATATAATTCATCTTAAATTTTCCAGAGATATTGGCCAGTATAATTTATTTTTAAATTTTCTAGAAAGGTGGATTCTTTGTACCATATATAATGGACATTTAAACTCTTCAGAGAGATTGACTCTCTGTGCCATGTATAATTTATTTTTAAACTCTCTAAAAAGGTTGACTCTTTGTACCAAATATAAGGCACACTTAAATTTAACAGAGCATTTAAATTTTTCAGAGAGATTGATTCTCTGTCTGATACACACTGGACATTTACATTCTTCAGAGAGATTGCCTCTCTGTACCAGATATAACTTATTTTTGACTTTTCCAGAGCAGTTGAATTTTTCAGAGAGATTTGGACATTTACATTTTTCAGAGAGATTGCCTCTCTATACCATATATAAGGTATCTCCAATCTATTTAAGAAGACAGATTTTTGAAACCACACATGCTGGTTAGTTACTAGATTGAGAACTACAGACTGTTGAAACTTTTGCTCTCTTTCTAAAATAACTGGTTTCATCTCCATTATTGCCTCTCTTAAATCAATCATCTTATTGGATGCATGAAGTTTTTCTTCCAATTCTCTTTTCCTTCTTTTCACTTCATGATCTATCCCAATCTGCTCTCTGTCCATCACCTCATGTATTCTTTTTACTGAGAGATTAGATTTTATGGCTACTATTGGCCTTTCCACTTCTTGTGATCTACTCTCCTCTATCAGTATATTAGCTGATTTACCTATTTCTTCCTCTAATCTCTCGCTCCTTTCTCTATTATCAGTAGTCTGACAATCTAGCTTATCTTTTAACACTGGTGATCTTTGACTACCTTCTATTATGCTCTCTATGGATTGACATATCCTTTGTCCTAGATTTTCCATCCTTTGCTTACTATCTTCTCTTAGACTCTCTATGCTTATTATACTGTGCTTACTATCTTCTCTTAGACTTTCTATATTTTTCTCTATCTTTTGTTCTAGATTTACCATCCCTTGCTTATTATCTTCTCTTAGACTTTTGAACATCTGCATTATCATGTCCATGTCTGATGGTGCCATCTTTGTTATCTGAGCCTGGCTCACTTCTGGCTCCTCATCTACCATTTCTGTACTTGAGGCCTTATTATTGCTACTGACTTTAGAGGTATTTTCCTCTATTTCCTCTTTTTCTTGAGCTTTTTTAAAGGCAATTTCCCTATCCTCTTCTTCAGGATAACAATGATCACTGATCCCTGGGATTGGGACACTCTCCTCTTCCATAACCTCTTCCATACTATAATTTAGTTCACTCATGTTATAAAACTATATATATCCCATCTGTACTTCCCTGACCATCAAAAATCCACACATCTTCTCCCTGTCTGACACCTATTCTGACCAACTGACTGATTTGATTTTCACCTTATTATGCATTTACAAATACAACAAAAAAAAAATTTTAATATCCTTATTTAATGAACTACACAACAATAATCTATATAGTGCATGTCTGTCTGTAATAGCCCAAATTATACATTCATCCATTCTCCCAGAAATCCGACAGATATTGACAGTCCACAGAATGACTAGCAGTTCACAATCTTGAGATAAATAAAAGAATTCAGTCACAGCACTATAATCACACAATGCATCACGAGCACTCAGAAGATCATCCCAATTCGATCACTATTAACTACCACAACCCTTGATTAAATGAAGCAAACTCTGTTGCAATAAAAGATGTATTAAGTCTTAGGGGCTAAAATAGATAAACTATGCCTTGCTCTCTCTCTTGGAGTCTTATGTGGCAAGTATCAAGGAATGCCCTGCTTATTATAGACTACAAAAACGAAACCTTGCTCTCTCTCTTGGAGACTTATAGGCTGATATCATGGCAGGACTACTGTTAACTGCTTCATGATAAAATAAAGATAACATATAAATTGGGTTGGAGCAGTGAATGGGTTTGATCATTCATAAGTTACACGAAATACATAGCATTCTCAAGGCAATGACAAAACTCTCCACTCATCATCAAAACTGCAATCTAACCAACCAAACTCCAACGATCAACCATCCAATCAAACCTCTAAAATCATAGACTTTTTACAAAATGAACTCCCCAAACACACATGAGACTACTATTCCATAATTCATCACTATTACTATGCCTATCCTATCTGGCAATAAATTATTTTAATGTTCCACAAAAAAAAATCTATTATTTATTTCACCTTTGTCTTAAGTTGTGATATTCATCTCTATTTTCAAAATTGATAAAAAAAAAAAAAACAAGCTGTTTTATGGCTGTACCCATTTTATCATCATCAATGAAAAATTAAATCATATTAAACATCATCATCTAAAATAAGACTGTTTGGCCAAGAAAATTTTGTAAGACAAAAAAAAATTTTTACTGAAAAAAAAAATTTTACTAAAAAAAAATTTCTCTATTTTTAACCACACATCTCCCATCATTCTATAGACTCTCTTTTTCAGGTATATGGTAAAATATCAGGCCCCAGTTGGGTGTCCATTGTAACCAAAATTAAATGTAGTCCAAAACATATATATAAGGTCAAATTATAACATCAAGAATTATGAGCAAATTATTAACAACAAGTATTTATATGGAAATCACGTGAAGTGAGTACACTAGTAATTCAATAAAATATAACTCAGGTATACAGGCAGTAGGTTTTATCCACTTTCATTTCTTGGTTTGATGTTAAGTGCATGTTTAAACAAATACTAAGTGAATATGGTCTAGCAGGGCGCCACTAGATTATCTGAATCTAGACATGGTTATATCTAATAACCTTTCACATGTACCGGGTTTGAATCCCTTTTTGGTACTTTATTTCTAATAAAAATGAGAGATTTTGCTTTTTGAGCCATATCACTATAAGCACTAATAGTTAGGTAAAAGTAAAACATCTTTAAACCAAAGTGGAGTATATTGGACATAAATCATTTCTCAGATCTTAACATAACAAATGTGTTTCAATATTTTTATAAGTTCACTAGCTCAGATTATATATAACTAATTTAGGATGGCAATTCACTCATCCTTGCATGAAATAGATGATGGGATGTGGTTATAATAATACTAAGAGATCACTAAATATTATAAAATCAATATTTATTTATGGCCTTTAAACAGTTAAACAGCTCATTAATTAAAACGTTGATGATGATGATGATGATGATAATAATAACGATAATGACAAGGGTTTCAACTACAGCTCTAGGACTAAGCCTAAACATAAAACTAATTTTTATAAAGAAATTCATAATTATTGCTTAATTTTAGCATATTTACTTATATCTTAAATAACTAATATTCAACCATTGATGATGATGAATAATCACACTTAACAAAGACTACACTTAATGAAATATATACGCCTCGTTTAATAAAACAAACTAATATTTATTACTACATTTCTAACATATACATAAAAATTTCTAGATAAATATGAAAATTGACATGAATAATAATAATAATAATAATTGATTATATAACAATCCTCAGATTAATTTTAAGTTCTTCCCCCTTTCCCTTCAAATGTATTTTGTATTAAGTTGGACGTCACATTGACCATGATTTCCTCCTGAGAAAAGTATTTCAAGACAAAAAATATTATCTGCTCATTAGCACACATACTTTAAAATCCAACATGTAAATAGAATGTAAAAAAAAAATGTTAGTAAAATTGAAAGAGCAAGTTTTAGAAAAAAGTTTTAAATTATTTTCTCCCCCTCCCTTCCAAGCGCTGAAATCTATACTGAACTTGAAACAAAATAATCTAATATTCTAATACTACTCATTATTCCACATTCACTTCCAATTATACACATATAAAAATATCATTATGTATGTGCGTGTTTTATCCCATGATAACAAAATATTATTTAAAACCAAAATAATAATATATTAGTTAAAACTAAAATCATAATACCATAAAAAAAAAAAATTGTTTTACATATTCATATTTCATAACTGTAAAATTAATAAACAAATCATTTTCATACATTCAAGATCATTTATGAAGCTCAAAGTTATTATTAGTAAGACATTCTTGTTTTAATCGATCTGAATAGTCTTTAAAAGTTCTTTAAATAAAAATATACCACTTTATTGCTAAAATGTTTATTAAGACTGATATCATAAAGAAAATAGATATAAAAAGTCATATTACCGATCTTTTGTTTGTGGCGAATTTCCAAGGGTTCAAACTTGTCTTGTATAATGTTTATATTTCTGTAGCTACCATTTCCGTTTTACTGGGAACAATCTCTTTCTTGAGGTGGATAACTATTTGATGATGATGACTCTATTGAGGTTATTTGCTTTAGTGGACAATTTGGAAATCATTATAGTAAATTTTCTTCTCTTCTTGTCAAGCATGTGGATGAAATACAGCAGTTGTTTTCCCATTTGTAAATTTTCTTGAGTTTAAAATCAGTTGTTGTAACAATTAATTGGACTTGATGATTAATATTTATCAGTAGATTAATTCATCTTCTTTGAATGCAGGTGAATGCTTTCTTCCTTCTATTAAAAACATCTTATTTATCTGGTCAGTTGAAAGGTGTAGAATATTATTTTAGACACATCTTTTCTTTCCTATGTGATGTGCAGCTTCCCCAGATGGTCTGGAACCGATGGAATATACATATAATTTTTCTAGCCCGCCATCTCTTATATTTTCAACGTTCAATATTATAGTTTAATAATCTGAATCAATCACAATAATAATAATAATTCAAGACAGCTTTTTATATCCAATTTTTAGCTACCTTAACCAATCAGAGATAGCATCACTTGCTATTTTTGGACAAATTTGTTTTAATTAGATCTCTAATTTATTTTCAACCAAAGTATTTTTCAACTGAAAAGTTTAATCCTTTTTCCAGACACTTTTGTTTAAAAAAAAAAAATAGACTCAATTCTTATTTCCTTTCTTTTGTTTTTTCTTTCTTTTTAACATCCAGGTAACACTTCAAATCTTTGAGCTTCCTTCTTTAGATCTTGATAAGACAATTTCAAAAATTATAGTTCTGACTCATTATAAGATTCCAAAGTGAAACAATCATTTACAAAAAAAAATTACTACAAAGATCGATATCTGATTAAACAGATTTCCTCTTTTAACAAAAAAAATTGTACAAAAAAAAATAATTTAACAGATTTAATACTTCCTTTTCTTTCAATATTTAGGAAATGTAAAATTTTTGTATGTAATGTACACACATCCTGCATTCTTTCAAATCATTCATAAACTAACCTTAAATACTATAATTGCTAGCTTAGTAATTATAACCCAATTATTTAATTAAATCTGTAACTTTTAAATCCCACTTATAATTAAAGAAAAGCAAAATAAAAGTATAGAATAAAATGTTAGAATTGATCAAGCATAGGTTAGTTTTAAAGAAAGTTAAAATGTTTAATATTTGAAATATAAAACAATTAAATAATTTACACATACATTGCCTATATGTATGCATTATAACTTTGCTTTTTAACAGAAAATTTAAATATTAAATAGTTTAAATGTGTGTATTACCTTTCTATCAACACACAAACAAATAAAGCATATAATTGTTGTCCCACTCTCTTTCTGTTTAAAGCTTTTGAGAATTGGACCTTGTAGGGTTTAAACTTGGATGCCCTACAACTTCCTTTATGGTTATATAAAATTGTGATGATGATTTTGTTTGACCTTTTCTACATGCACATTACTATAAATTTGGCTAGTGACCAAATTGTAATGGCACAATATATATATAACCAAATGAATGTAGTGAACAATGGGAGCTAATGACAAACATGAGAAATTTCCATTAAACGGCTAGTTAGTGAAATAACTCTAACAAAGAAATTGAAATTGGCAATCATCTAAAGAATGACCAATGAAACTGTGTAGAGAGTCGAAAGAAAAGAAATAATTGTCCAATAGCAAAAATTCAGAATGTAGATTGAATCCGCAAGATAAGGACCGTAAAATATAAAAGGGGCGAATTTTCTATTGTATTATTAGAGTATTGAATTATTAGATTGAATTTGATATTGTGATTAAAATTTGATTCTGATTTATTCTTAATTTCATAGTCATATTATTAATATACGTCTAAAGTTAAATAAAACATAATGCTGCATTGTTAAACCCATCGTGTGAACAGCCGGCCGAATCCTTCCATGCAATACCAACAGCAGTCAGTTCGAATGTCGATTATGTTTGCGTAAAACAAGAAGGAAACGGAGTGTCCACGGTGAAGCCCACAGGATCCCAATGACATCGGGAAAAGGATTGCAAAGAGTTAGCGCTAACTGACCGAAGGAAATACTATCAGAAGCTACGCTCGGAACCTTGCATAAAGGAGAAAGCTAGGTAATATTTATTTCATTTTTAATTCACTAATTAAAAGCCGTAATAATATATGGAATAATAAACTCTGAACTTTATGTTACGAACAATAATTACTAATTGTCTTTAGCTCCATTACCCAGAGATTTTATTGTGATTTCAAATATAATTGTGTGCGTATAATTATTTTCTAAATGTATGTATAATATGATATTTTGGTTGTATTAAATATTATCTAAACTTGAACAAAAGTGTAATTAATCATATTATAAGACCAAACGAAGTGAAATAGCATAAATGTAGACTTAATGGGTTAGTGAATACTTAAATTAAATTTGAATTAAATAAAAAAAAAAAAAGAAAGCGAGAAAATTAGTGCAGAGAAAGATTCGTAAATTGATTTTTTAGGTAGGCGGAGTATATATTTTATTGATTGTTGTAGCTGAGCTAGCGGGAGCGGGTACTAGATCGTATTGGTCAAGCAGACTTGTCGACAAAGGTCGGCTGGCGCCCATTGGATTTTTTCCTTTAAATAAATAAAAAGTTTGATTGGCTAATGTGTAATCTAGTAAACGAGTATTAATGTTATTGGCAAATGTTTGCAAATGATATTGACCACTCTATCCGAGGTACCGACAGCCCCATGATAGGATTTTGTGTAAGAGGGAGGTACAAAGTTCTGATCGAGTCGTTATTATAAACATTAAATATTTTATTGATTTTATATAAATGGTGTTTATAAAAAATTACAAGACGATGCAAAAGAGGCTAGGTATAAATGGCGCATTAACGTGGAACGAAACTAAATGTTTTGAATGGCAGAACTGATGTGAGTCATGACTGGACATTTTAAGCGGTGTGGCCAGAGTCGTGTATGAGTGACAGAAGTGATAGCTAGTAAAAAGAAGCGGGAGGGAGCGTGATAGTAGGATTAGAAAATGGTATAAGCAGTGCAACTGTAAAGGTGATTTTGCAATTATATAAAACGTGGAGGCATAGGGACACTCCGGGGAATTTTAGCATAAGAAGAAAAAAAAAGGGAACTGGGAAGGTTAGGTTTTGGTTGTACGTACGTAAGTTTATTATTATTAAAAAAGAAAAAAATGGACGAAAGTGGAAACGACGGGAGGGCAACGCCAGAAGTAAGCCCGATATTTTTTAAAAATCCGCAAATAGTGGAAGAAAGTGCATTCCAAATTTTGATGAACATGATGAAAGAGATACATAAAGACATCAAACAAAATCAACAAGAAATGAAGCAGGAAATTAATGAACTTAGGACAGAGATGAGAGAAATGAAACAGGAATTGACAGCAAGAATGGACGCAAAAGAGGAAGTGATAGGAGTAATGAAAAAGGGTGTAGAAGAAGAAAGGTACGAAATATTAGAATTAAAAGAAAATATAGAAGCGAGGGAAGAGTCAAGCAGTATAGGAAAAAGCCAGCTAGAAGAGAGAATAGTACGCATGGAAGAGATATGTCAAGACTTAATAAGTAGCCAGGAAACGACGCGACAGGAATTAGGGAACTTAGAGAATGAAATAGAGACCACCAAGAATATAAAAACTAAAGTAAAGGAAATATGTAAAGATGTAGTGGGAGACACAGGGCAGAAAATAAGACAGGTAGAACAGAAGTATGAGGAGTTTAAGATTGAGAATAGACACAGTGAACAGACGAGTAGATTTATGGAGAAGCAGTTTACCATTTCGGTATTCAAAGCAGAGGTAGGAGAAAACCCACTGAAACATTTAGAAAGCCTGAGTAATATGTTCCATAGTAAAAGTTTACCGGAAGAGGACAAGGTTGCGGTGGCCAGTAGTTACCTCCAAGAGACGGCATGTGATTGGTGGCACACCTTGGACGAGAAACCGCAGACATTCGGAGAATACAGACAGGCTATGTTAAGGGCATTTTGGAATGAAGCTAGGCAAGACGGAATCCTGTATAAAATATCCCACGTGAGATATTCAAGTGTGCGGGGAGAGACGTATGCGAAATTCTTTTACTGACAAGTGTCAAAACTTAAGGCATTGACGGCATTCCCTATGTCAGATGGTCAGATAATCAGAACACTACGCAATAATATGCTGCCAAACATACAACAGCTAATGTTAAGTAAAGACGGACGGTCAGTGGAGGAAATGGCAGAATTTCTAACACAGATTGATTATGGCAATCTAGCTAGGGAACCTCCAGATCGATATAGGAGAGGGGATGGGTACAACGACCCACATGGCAGAAAGGGAGAACCACCTGATCGAGCGTAAATAAAGAAAAAAAATGAATAAATGGGTATAACGGGACCGAAAACTTAACAAGTAACACGGACACACGAGAATAAGAAAGGACAAACTTCCATCAAAATAAATCGAGGGGAATGTATAGTAAGAATAAAGTTAAACGTTGAAACTAAAACATTCAGAGTGATATTTTAGTTTCAAAAGGGGGGACGGAGAAATGTACCGAGATACATCAGGAAGGAGTGTGCTTTCTTCGGAGTTACACATAATTTTGGGAGAAATATAAATTGATAAAAGATTTGTTTAAATATTTAATAAAAATAAAAGGTCTTGTAGGGTAAAATAAGAATAAAAAGAATTTTTTTCTCATAGAAGGGTTTATCATTAAAAGCATAAATTAGACAGTTTTATAAGATATAATTTTGAATCATATTTAAATAAAACCTAAAGAATTAAAACTTGATTTAACTAAAAATTTGATTTAATTGAAATTTGATTTAAGATTGCTTTTAAAAAAAAAAAAAAAAAAAGCAAGGTGGAGTTCGTTTTGTCTTATAATAAATATATATATATATATATATATATATATATAACCAAAGGAATGTAGTGAACAATGGGAGCTAATGACAAACATGAGAAATTTCCATTAAACGGCTAGTTAGTGAAATAACTCTAACAAAGAAATTGAAATTTGCAATCATCTAAAGAATGACCAATGAAACTGTGTAGAGAGTCGAAAGAAAAGAAATAATTGTCCAATAGCAGAAATTCAGAATGTAGATTGAATCCGCAAGATAAGGACCGTAAAATATAAAAGGGGCGAATTTTCTATTGTATTATTAGAGTATTGAATTATTAGATTGAATTTGATATTGTGATTAAAATTTGATTCTGATTTATTCTTAATTTCATAGTCATATTATTAATATACATCTAAAGTTAAATAAAACATAATGCTGCATTGTTAAACCCATCGTGTGAACAGCCGGCTGAATCCTTCCATGCAACACCAACAGCAGTCAGTTCGAATGTCGATTATGTTTGCATAAAACAAGAAGGAAACGGAGTGTCCACGGTGAAGCCCACAGGATCCCAACGACATCGGGAAAAGGATTGCAAAGAGTTAGCGCTAACTGACCGAAGGAAATACTATCAGAAGCTACACTCAGAACCTTGCATAAAGGAGAAAGCTAGGTAATATTTATTTCATTTTTAATTCACTAATTAAAAGCCGTAATAATATATGGAATAATAAACTCTGAACTTTATGTTACGAACAATAATTACTAATTGTCTTTAGCTCCATTACCCAGAGATTTTATTGTGATTTCAAATATAATTGTGTGCATATAATTATTTTCTAAATGTAGGTATAATATGATATTTTGGTTGTATTAAATATTATCTAAACTTGAACAAAAGTGTAATTAATTATATTATAAGACCAAATGAAGTGAAATAACGTAAATATAGACTTAATGGGTTAGTGATTACTTAAATTAAATTTGAATTAAATAAAAAAAAAAAGAAAGCGAGAAAATTAGCGCAGAGAAAGATTCGTAAATTGATTTTTTAGGTAGGCGGAGTATATATTTTATTGATTGTTGTAGCTGAGCTAGCGGGAGTGGGTACTAGATCGTATTGGCCAAGCAGACTTGTCGACAAAGGTCGGTTGGCGCCCATTGGATTTTTTCCTTTAGATAAATAAAAAGTTTGATTGGCTAATGTGTAATCTAGTAAACGAGTATTAATGTTATTGGCAAATGTTTGCAAATGATATTGACCACTCTACCCGAGGTACCGACAGCCCCGTGATAGGATTTTGTGTAAGAGGGAGGTACAAAGTTCTGATCGAGTCGTTATTATAAACATTAAATATTTTATTGATTTTATATAAATGATGTTTATAAAAAATTACAAGATGACGCAAAAGAGGCTAGGTATAATATATTAAATATTTCTCAAATAAAAAAACATTTGAAAGCTTTAAGAAGAAATACAATATGTAATTTTTTTAAAAAGTTATACAAATTGTAAAAATATATGTGCATATATGGAAATGTGTGGAGTTATCCACTTATAATTACTTAAAATTTTTATCTTTTATTATGAAATATTGTTTTCAGATTTAATTATTAAAAAAAAGGACAATAACTTAGTTATAATAAATGTTATAATTATTTTAAGAATCAACATAAAATAATCTTGTTTGCAATATGAAATAATATTTCTTACATGGATTGTGTTAGGTTTGGAATTGTCATATAATAATATTTTTAATTTCTTTATTATTTATAAATTAATTTCTTTAAATAATTATTAAAATAATAATTTCTCAAATTATTTGTGATAAATTCTTTATTCCTCCAGTTATCTGCTCTATGAATTGACCATGTTTGTGACTTGATTTCATCACATCATGATTCTTTAAAGGATTTATAACATATACCAGTAAGATTATTAAAATTAAAGTAGATCAGGCTTATACATTTATATTTATCTTGCTCACAGTCACAGTGTCAAGATCCTTGTGAACCTGAGCTAGCTCTAGAGCAATGAAAATTCATAAATATGTGATAATATATGTTTGTGTTTGGACATTCATATAGTTCTGTGAATGGTACAAAGGTAATGATCACCATTAAAATTCATTGACTGCACTTTATTTATACAGGTTTAGAATTAATTTTACATTAGCACAAATGGCCAGATCATTGATGATAATGAGCATGTATCAGGATCTGAGAATGTTTTATTATAATAGATACTTTAGCACTTAAATAAGTACATACAAATGATTGTTTTTATATTATGTCCATAGTGATGAGGAATGACTGTTGATTATTCTTATTTAATTCTGGTTTATTATTAGTATAACTACTTGTTATTTTCTGTGTCAATTATCTTAAACTATACTCATTGACAATATTATTTCAGACAATTGTGATTCAGTGGGGTTGATGATTTTCCATATCCTCATAATATATATTACCTCTTTTTATATTCCAATTCAACATATAAGTACATTATCAGACATATAACAAACACAATAAGTTGACTAAATTTAACTATTCTAATAAAAAAATAGCACATGACTATCAAAGCATCACATGGCCTCCATTTACACGTATTACTGTTCTTTAGCAAATACTTTTATTCTCACTACTCCTATGCCATCTATTGTAAACTTTAGTAATCAATGGATACTAGCTGGTAGTGCTTAATAAAGTCTTGTCCAGTATTATTATATTCAAATATCTTCAGCTTAGATTCCAGTTTGTGGCTTTCATCAGTGAGAAGCTTCTGGGATTTTTTAAGAATACCTTTTCTCCAGCAGACATTTTTTACTTATCAATACCATCCCAAATGGCTGCTGAGAAATGATGCAATGGATCCAAAATGTCCAAGTATACTTTTACAAAATTTCAAAAAATTCCAAACTAATAAAAGTCATAAGCCAGAAGCTAATCTTGAGATATTTGGGTAGAATAGCAATGAATAATAAATTATTAAGCAGTATTGTCTTACTATCTATTGATTACTAAATCTTAACTTGGATGGTCTAAGAATAAGGAAAATTTAAAAATATTAGCTTCACAATATGCAAATAAAAAATGTTAACATATAAAATTATATTAGTAATTATGGTAAATATAATATAGGTAATAATATGACTAAACATAGAAATAAAAAATGAAAACAAATGTCAAATTCCAAGGCATAAACTGAGAATATTAAAAAGTATACAAAATGACTAATGAGAACAAAAAATGAAAGATAGATTGCACAAAATTTAAACAAACATTTTTCTGAACACTACCACAACACCCAACTTATAGATAGGAATTATGTGTGCAACTGATAATCACTAATCACTCTAGTTTACATTAGATGGTAGAAAGTATAAGCTTTCATTTTAATTTTTTTTAAACCAGTCATAAATATAAATAGTAATAAGGCATAATTTTGTTTTATCATTCTCAATGATGACACTGTGCATTGAGATTCAATCACATTCCATATGAAAATTAAAATGGAAGCAGAAACTATATAATCATGGTTTGGTAGAGTGGTGTATCTGAAGAGCGAAGTCCAGGGATTGCAGACCCAGCTCTGTTTCTTCTGGTGCTTAAACTTTTTAAAGAACTCTTGAGGAATAAATTATTTGACTATTTTTTTTTATTTTATATTTTATTTTCTAAAACTATACAAAATGGTCGACTGGTCAGCACAGCCGCCTTACAAGCAGTTGTTCTGGGTTCGCAGGTTCACTTCCCAGCTGATGCTTCGACACATGAAAAAAAAAGACATTTGGTGATAAACAGTAAAATAATTTTAGTC
This sequence comes from Epiperipatus broadwayi, assembly GCA_028023455.1. Lineage (NCBI taxonomy): Eukaryota > Metazoa > Onychophora > Udeonychophora > Euonychophora > Peripatidae > Epiperipatus > Epiperipatus broadwayi. The sequence continues at coordinate 20,900 of JAQFVV010000249.1, forward strand.
AGTAGCATCGTTAAGTTACAATCATAATACATTGTGGTTAATTTCAGGTTCCAAAAGATCTCAAGATAATATTTCAGATAAGATGATGATGGCTAATTACCATAAACTTCTGAATTATATTATTACAAAATAATTAAAGCCATAATAAGTTCTTTTCAGTTCTTCCCCTTTCGCAAACATAAATAGATAAGCAATTCCACACTTCTATTAATTAGTGATAATTCAGCTGAAATAATCTCCATTTAAAATAATTAGCTATCTATTTATTTCTTGATTTTCTTTCAAAAAGCTTTACTTGTTTGGTTGAAATAATGATCCCAATAATCCAATACTTTGGTCAATTGATTTCAATGTATTTCTTAATGTCAGGAATCTTATGTAATTTTAGGTTTCTATGGGATCCAATGCCGGAAGAAGTAAAAATCTAAATCTCTTCAAAAATCCCCAAAATTCTAAGGCTTTACTCATCCAGTTTGATTCTCAGATTGTGTTAACTGCTAAAAGATACATCAAGATATTCAATTTAATTATCAGTTTAACGGAATTAATCTTGAAATATAAAAAAAAAGAAATATAGAGCTCTTTTTTTCTGATTTTTGCACAAATAATATTCGTTTCTACATGTGTTGAATAACACATGAACTTCACATTTGGCTTGCTTATTAAAATTCTTTCCCACATTGAAATTCTGTTAATGGTGCAGTGTTTTACAATTCAAATTATTGATGGAATCCTTTGTGAAATAGCTTCATTTGATAATTTTCTTTTCTCATCTTGTAGTTCAAATATAGATTATCATTTTGTAGTTTGTCATTAATTTTAAAGTAATTTTTTGTAAATACTTTTATATTTTATAATATATACTGGATGGTGAAAATGCTGTGAAAACTTGTTAACTTTCTTAGATAGTTTGGTGCTTTGGTATTATTCTTGCTATTACATTTTATTTTGGTGATGTATTACTCTAAGTTTGTGATATGTTTAAAATAACACCTCAAAGGGATATGTGGACAATGTTAATGGATAAAATATGTTACAAATCCATGGAGGTATTATTTTAAACATATTGCAAACTTAAAATAATACATCACTGGTGTAATATGTCTAACTAGGTATAATCTCAAACTTCAAATCTAAAAAAAAAAAAAAAGACATATATTCATTATGGAAAAAGGAGTGTGAGATGTAAGGTTTTTATGCACTTCATGCTGTCAAGGCCATACTTCACCACCCTGCATAATATGGCACTTCATGCCATCATAAATACCCAGCACATGTAAACCAAACTTCAAATCTAAAAAAAACACATCTTATTTACAATGATAGACAGATATATTCATTATGGTGAAAGGAAAATATATAAAAGAATCCTGAAACGTTTTTTAAATGGTGTACTGCAGCATTAAGTTTTAGCTTTATGGGTTTTTGTAACTTTAAAAAAAATGGCAAACTGTAAGATAAAGTTTTAGCTTTATCTAAAAATGGTAAACTGTAACTTTATATTTTAAATATTTTTTAAAATATATATATAAATTTTTAGCAAATATAAAAAAAGCATACAAATATAAAAAGTTTTAGTTATAAATGTATTTTTAAATATAAAGACACATTACTTACAAATGAGGCGAGAGGGGGAAAAATTGTCACGGACTGAACATAAGTCAGCATGTTTTACAACTTGGTGACGTGTATACATGTGAAAAGTTGGTAACATGTACATATATTTGATTTGGATTAGTCATGCCAGGATTTTGAATGACTTATTACCAGATGCAAACATCACAGGAAAAATACATTATAGCAGGAATAATTCCAAAGTACCGATAGTTAACAATCATGAGGCTAGAAGTGAAGCAGCAATCCAAAGTTGTGTTTTTATATTGGAATATTTCCATCATCTAATATGAGTATTGAATGTCTCTAGAAAAATTTCATTTTATTTCAATATTCCAAATACATACAACTGTTAGTAATAGCACAACAAATGGGTTAGTATATGCACAACGTTTCAAGAGGAATTATTCTCCCTTCTACTTCAGGTGTTTCTGGCCTGACAAGTGACAGTACTAGCATGGGATTCGAACCTGAACCCTTAGATTCTTCAATACTAAATTTTAAGGTAATGCTCTAAGCAAATAAGCCATCCTGCCAAAGGCAACAGTCAGTAGACATTTCATACAATTATCTATGAGGTTCCTCTTATTTCTCCACTTTTTTCCTCAGAGTAAAGTTGATTAGGTTGACTTATGGGATTTTTTGCCATTGTCATGTGAGCAGCTTTTTTAAATTTTCTTCTTTGTATCTTTTCTTTTCTATCTAATATTTTTGTATTTTCCATAAGTTCATTGGAACAAACATGGTCTGCTATCTTAGACACATCTGTTTTCTCTCTTCTAGTCATCAGTTTATGTTCTTGCAAATGCTTTTCAATGGGATGACTGGTTTCACTAATATATGTTTTTTTTTACATTCACATGGTATTTCATAGATGCAGTTTTTCTTTTCAGCAAATCAAGTTTAGGCTTTGTAGATGTTAGAATTCCTCATAAAATGGTATGGCTCTGGAAAGCTGTTCTGATGTTATACTGATTCTAGATTTTACTTAATTTGTCTGCTATTTTTGAATGTATGTGTAGACTACAGTACCAATAATTGTTTTTCTTTTGATGTTTTTTTTATGTTGTCTATTTAAGATTTTCTTAATAATAGCTGATGGGTAACCACTTTTCATAAGAGTTTGCTCTATATAGATCTTTTGTTTTTTTAAATCACTGTTTTCTGAACAAACTTCTTTTTGCTCTGTTCTATAGTGATAGTATAACTTCATGTTTTGAGTTTCTGGTGTGATTAATTGTATAGACTATGTATTTTTATATATGGTTTTTGGTAAATTGTAGTTTTGATTTTATCATGAGGAAGTCTTGTCACAAGAACATTTATGAATGCCAATTTTTGTTTTTGTTTTATTATGAATTTAATGGAAGGGGATATGTTGTTGATGTGTTTCCAGAAAGTTTGTAGCAGTACTTCATCATGTGACCATACAACAAATGTATCATCTACATAATGAAGCCAAACTTTAGGTGGATATCAAGTAGGTTTTATGGCAGTGGTTTCAAGTTCTTCCATGTAAATATTGCTAATCAGGGGTGACAATCATGAGCCCATAGTCATTCCTTGATTTTGTTGGAAGAATTCTATGTTATATTGAAAGTAGGCTGGTTTTATGTGGAATGTTAATCGTTCCATTATACTAAAACCTACACATACAGAAAAATACCTAACCTATACATCCAATCACACCAGAAACACATAACACAGATTTATATTATCACTATGGTATAGAGCAGAAGACATTTTTGGGAAAAAATCTATATTGCACCACTCATGAATAGCACCCCATGTGAAATTGTTGATCATAATTATTAAAAGTAAAATTTTCATAAATAATGCAAAAGTTATAAAATTGATTGATAAACAATAAAATCACTGCAGAATAATCTCCGTAAATAATTGAATTAAAAAGAGAAAAAAACATCTCATTTGAAAATAAATAAATTGATAGAAGTCTGAAGAGTTTTTTATTAGCTAAAAACAAAATACAGTTTGCTAAAAGTCAATTACTTCATAGTTTTACATATTAAAGAGTAATTGGAAGGTGGAAAGGATTTAACATAGAAAAGTTAAAAGTAGTTGAATTTCAAGTAATTAAAAGTTAAAGCTATAGCAGTTTAAAAATAAATCTTTTGCATAAAAATAAAAAATATATCTTTTCATTCAATTTAAAGAAAAAAAGGCTCTTCCCATTATTTAAAAGACATAAAATATATATGTCCATAAATAGTGAGATTGTAAACATAAAGGAATAGTAAAATGTGTGCATGTCAATAAAATGGAATATGAAAGTTCATTAAAAACTAATGAAAGCGTATAATTGGAATTTCCCTCAAGGATTGTATACACTCATAATCTATATAAAAACAGAATTAGCAATGGCTACTAATTAAATAATCCATGAACAATTAATTAATTAAAATCTTATCAAAAATTTAATCAAAAGCAGTGGACGAATTTTAACAATGGATATAGCTGGCAGGTATAAAAACTAATTTAAAAATGACAACAGGTCATTGCATAAATAGTCAGTTTTCACATAATAAGTAGTTTTTACAATCAGTCTTCAGTCAGTCTTGTCACATGTCCGGAGTCAGTGTTTTTCATGTATCTAAAGACAATGCAGTGTTAGCAGTCATCAGAAGCATACGGCCAGACTCCGGCCTCAGTCCGATGGAACATCAGCAACCTGCCTGATAAAAGTAATGCCTACCTAATAATTTGAAACTGCCAGAGATGTCTGTCTTGAATAAGAATATTATGAAATAGCAATCATAGGAACCTCCACAGAAGCCTAAAATCTAACTGGTTGGTAAAACTCACATGAAGGAGCAAACAACAAGAATTCAACATCCAAAATCCTATACATAATAAATAACATTTTCTTATTCCATTTCTGATATTAATGTAGCCATTGCAATCTTTAAAGCCTTCAGAGTCAGTATACAAATGAACTCTATAGCATGCATAAAATGAACTATTGATGTGTGTGTTTTAAATGTTTTGTGTTTATTTAATGCTCTTTGTTATATTGTATTCTATGCATGAGTTATTAAGAGTGCATATAGTTATAAAAAATCATTGTTTAAGTTAATTAAGATTTTATAATAGTAGTTTTCAAATTATAATAGTAAACATTTCATTAAAATAACTTTAAAACTTAATATTTTGTCAGTCAATTCTTTTACCACTAATTAAAGCAGTAATGTATTATATTATTCCCTTGATTTAGCTAGTTGGGATTTCTTAGGTGCTGAATTAGTTTGCCATCATTCAAGGTATGTTAATTATCTTTTGGGTAATTAACTGGCACCTGAAGTTTCACTTTGAAACAAAAAAGTGCTCTGAATGATAGGTGGCGAATTTTGCAGCCAAGAAGATCTGTGACCTTGAAGCATGGTCATAGTTATATCATATATATATATATATATATATATATATATATATATATAGCTCTGGCTTGGTTACAGGTACCCTCCAGGTATTATTATTCTCTGCCTAAGGGACCAGTGGAGTGATACTTAAATTGCATTGGAGTAGATCGAATGTATAAATTTATAATAAATAATTGTATCGTATTTTGTATGTAGAAAAGTAAGTCTTACAATTTTGCTTTCACAAGATTTTAGATTTTATTAAAGAGGTAAGAGTTCATGCTAGATGTTGTTTCCTATTCAATCTATTACAGCACCCAGTTCAATATAGAACAAACTCTTATGAAAATAGTTATCCATCAGCTGTTATTAAGAAAACCTTAAATAGACAACAAAAAGAACCATCAAAAGAAAAAATGACTATTAGCACTTGAATGCATGTATACATTCCAAAAATAGCAGACAAATTAAGTAAAATCTGCAATCAGTATAACATCAGAACAGCTTTCCAGAGCCATACCATACTGTGAAGAATTCTAGCATCTACAAAGCCTAAACTTAAAATACTGAAAAAAACTGCATCTATGAAATATGTGAATGTGGAAGAACATATATTGGTGAGATTAGTTGTCCCATTAAAAAGCACTTTCAAGAACACACACTGATGATTAGAAGAAAGAAAACAGATGTTTCTAAGGTAGCATACCATGTATGTGCCAATGAAGAGCAAACAATCCCACAAACCAACCTAGTGTGACTATACATAATGTATAAAAATCACTGACCAACTTTGCTCTTAGGAAAAAGTGGAGAAATCAGGAGGAACCTCACAGATAAGAATATGAAATTTTCTACTGGTTGTTACCTTTGGCAGGATTGGTCAGTTGGTTAGAGCATTACCTTAAAATTCAATATTGAAGAATCTAAGAGTCCAGATTCAAATTCCATGCTAGTACTGTAACTTGTCAGGTCAGAAACACTGACTGTTCCTTTTGGCAGGAAGAGTTAGTTGTTAGAGCATTATCCTAAAATTCAATACTGAAGAATGTAAGAATCAATGTTCGAATCACTTGCTAGTACTGTAACTGGTCAGGTCAGAAACACATGAAGAAGAGGGTAGAACAATATCTCTTGAAACTTTGTGCATATATTAACCTGTTTGATGTGCTATTACTAACAGTTGAATATATTTGGAATATTTAAATTAAGTTACATTTTTCTAAAGACATTCAATACTCATAGTCCAATATGAAAATACAACTAAAACACCATCATCACTAACCTTCAGGAAAACAACAATCCAAAGTGTTTTTACGATATGACTTATTTCTGATTTCCATGTAAAATTGATAATGAGTAATATTAACTTTACTTTAGCATAAAATTCAGCTGATTATTATTTTGTTTTGCATTTTACTTTTTCTTTATTTCTTAATAACTGACTCCACTCAGTAATTGTTAAGAATGCATGAAATTATTTATTCAAATAACCAATAACATATCAAAACAAAATTAAAACAACCTTTCATATTTATTTGTTGTCAACAAATTTTCTGGCTGCATTAAATTCCATAACATTTAAATTAGCAATTCAGAAAAAAATAAAAAATAATGCAATTAGCTTAAGTAAAATTTTCTAATTCGTATAAACAAACTTACTTTTATTTATAAACAAGCCTTTTTAGCACAATTATCTGATAAATGTTTACCTCTCAATCCGATTAAAATGCTAATTTTTACAAATATATTTTTAAAATAAAAATAAAAAAAGACAGAGAATTTTACTTTTTCTCTGAAAGTTAGTGATGATGATATACTAATGGTAATTATATAATTGGATTATTTCCATTATTCAATATTAATTGTTAAATATGTTTAAAAAAATTCAAACTTCAATTAAACTTTTTAAATGCTTTTAATTCTTAGTCATAGTACATAGGTCACTAAATAACAATGTTTTGAATTGTATTATTCTCTCTCCTTCTTCATATGGTGCTGGCCTGAGCCGGGCCAATACTAGCTTAAGAATTGATCCTGGATGTTTAACCTCATAAATACTGAATTGAAGATGATGTTCTAACAAACTAGGCTAAAGATTAAAGATCAGTACCTATGCATATTAGTCTAGTTGGTTAGAGTGTCACCTTAAATAAAACATTCTTAAACTATCTGTCCAGGTTTGAATCCTTTTTAGTATTGCTACTGGTCAGATCTGAATGAGTTTGATTCCCTTGCTAGTATCTTATATGGTAAGCTCAGTAACACCTAGTTTTTTAGTTTATTTGTGGTGACATTTTAACTAACTAGATTAAGGTGGATATTCTAACTAATTAAGCCATAGCCTAGTAGGTTACAGCAGTCACTGGTAAGATCTAAATAAGTTTAATTACCTTGTGTTATATACTAATTTGTTTACTACTATTAGCAAATGAATGTACTTAAAAAGTTTAAATAAAGTTTGGATTTTTTTAAAGACATTTAACAATTAATATTTGATTATGGAAAAAGTTCAACATATAATTAACCATATATATATATATATATATATATATATATATATATATATATATATATATATATATATATATATATATATATATATATATATTATAAGGGACTTGAACTCAAACTTTCAAGCTCCCTAAATCTATTTAACTGATGAATGCTAGTTCAGCACAAAATACATATATTGGAGATCATTTATTTTTTTATACATGTATGTGGTCCTGTGAATCAGTTATATAGATAGATTGGATAGATGTAAAGAGGTTGAAAGTTTAAGTTTAAATCCCTTATAATATATAATTAAATTACCCCAAATCCAAAACCCAACCAGACTAGCCAAGAAAAAATAAAATCAAAAACACAACCAATGGCTTCACTGCTACAAGCAGACTTCTCAAATGTAAAGAACTATGAAACAACACCATATTTATATTAAACATTACCCACAAATCCATTTACTTCCCATCCACCCTTAATATTAAAAGAACTTAAATAAGTTAATTACCTCAGAATAATACATTTTCAATAATAAATATTTTTTAATTCTTTTTTTATTTCATTTCTCTTAGCTTTAAGCTTGAAATGCTTATAATATATATATATGTATATTGTAACCTCCAATAATAACAATTAAAATAAAATTCTAAAACAAACTCAGCTCGATCTGAACATAAACCAATCCAAAGGAGTATTGAGACTTGGCTCACATGAGCATGAGTCTAAAGGAAAGGTCACAAAGCATCACTGATTCTTATACTACATCATATCATAAATATCAAAAAATAACAATAATAAATATATTAGAAATGACTTGGCTAGCATGAGCATAAGCCAGCAAAAATAGAGGCCACAAAGCATTACTGATCCTTATACTACATTAATCAGCCCTACATCTCCTATGGCTAATAAGTCATAATTACAAAACAAAATATTAGAAACAAATTTGGTCAGCATATGCACGAGCAAATCTAAAAGAGGAAGCTTACAAAGTGTACATGAAAATAATAACCTCCAATATTAAACATCAATTAAATTAACTTCAAGATCCAAAGTAAAAATAGTACAAGATAAATCTAGTTTCAATTCTACCTAAATAGTTAATGATCATGAAGGCATCCATTTATGAAATGAATATAAAATTTGAATTATGATTTGAATGATAAATGAATAAATATATAGATGATTTAATGTATGATGAAGAACAAATAAAATTTAACTATTGAAAATGAATGATTTAAGAATGAGAAGAAGAAAAAAGGAAATGTGTTAGAATGATGAATAATTAAGGTGGTGATAGAATAGGAATCAATGAAGGATGAATCAATTATGATAATGACTTAAGATGAAATGGAGATAAAATAAAAGAAAGAAAAATATGGATGAGATATGAATAACGATGTTGATGATGAAGAATGAGATCCTGAACTATAAAACTAATATTGTGTCAAACAATAGCAAGACAATAATGACTAAAAGCAAGGGGTTCTAAGCTTGACTAAAACAAAACACTTAACCACAAAATTAAAATAGATTATAAGTTTTAAACTAGAAAAAAAAATCTTAAAATTTCTACTAAATCAATTAAACAAAAGAATAAATATAAGAGATCAAAGCAAGGCATAATAAATATCTTCAGAAATGAAAAATTGCAATAGATTCAAAACTGAGACTATTAATTAATAATTTACTTTTCTCAGAGTTCAAATAACTTAAATATTACTATTTTAAAAGGTATATTTGGGTCAGTGAGAGGAATTTTGCCATTACCCATATATAACAAGCAAAGACAGCTCATAAAACAAAATGGGATTAATAAAGAACATTTGAAAATTCCAATACTAATAATAATATGAACTTTAAATTTTATGAATATTAATGAATTTTAAATCAAACAAATATAATAATCTATAAACTATCTTTTTAGGCAGTATGATCAAGATCAGTGAATGATGCATCTGATGGTTTAGATTATTCCAAAACTAAATATTCAATCTTTAAAACACTATTTAAAAATAATACATGTGCTTAAGGTCAACAGTGTTTTGATCGATAAGCGATAAAACTTTATGTATTTTAAATGTAAGAGCTTAAAATTTATTTAGATATGCTAACACCCAATAAAATCTACTATATTGATTGTTGATGACTTTTATGACCACCATGAAAATAATATGTTGATAGCAATAGCAATAACAGTATGGATGATGATTAACAATAAGGCCACAGACAACTAAACACATTTTCAAACAAACTTTATGTCAAAATCTCTATTCAATGGCTAAGAAACTACAAATATTATCACACGGGATAAAAACAATAAATATACTTGGTGTATAATATTAGAAACTATTGATTTCTTGCTTTAATTCATTTGTTTAGGCTATCCAACAGCTAATATTGCTTTAAGAGTCAAGACTATCATTTTTTTACCTTTTAATTATTAGCTTTACCTTATAGGACTCTTTTAAGATTAATGAGAAATATTATGTGAACCTTTCAACATTAAGGAAAAATATCAGCATTTTAAAACAAATTCGGTGTAATGATAAACAACATAGCTTAATGATATACCTGGGATCATCTCACATGGATAGGCATTAAAGAACAATCTACTATAAGATCATTTTTAACTAATATTATCTTTTATCATTGTTTTGCTCGGTGCTAAGTACAATCTACATTCTCAACTACCAGATTTCAGAAATAATTTTACTGTTATCGATACCAAACCATTAGTACTTAGGAATATAAACATAATAAAACATATAGTATATTCAAAGATATAGTGGCTTGAGCTAAGGCAAAGAGAACAAACAACAACATAGACCATGATTATCTCATGACTGCATATGATCTGTAATCCTGGTGTCACTTCTGGAGCACCTTTGGGTATGTAAAGGGTGATCAATCCCTTGTTTAACAACTATACCAACTCATAGTTTAAAATCCTGATGTTGCTTCTGGATCACCTTTAGTGATATGAGAAAAAGAAAGAGATGGTTAATCCCTTATTTAATAACTAGATCAATACCCTACAAAAGTATTGCTTTGATTTGCTCAAAGTTTGATAGTCATTATTCATGATTCACCCATGATGGTCATTTATAACATAATTGAGAGAAAGAGAATAAGTTCACTTGATATGATGTAATATGGACATACCACATATTCCAAAATTTTATACTCTCATCCTACTAATTATTTAACATGATTACAGATATTTAAATTATCATAATAGATTTCTAACTATAAGATCATTCCAATGATTCATTATAAATCGAAAGATTTCGTGAATACTAATGTGTAATAGGAATTGTGGACTTAATCAGTGAAGTATTGAATAGCTTCATGCTCTCAGATCTAATCACTTCAGCTTCACCAATTTATATAGAAAGTAGGTTGAAGTAAAGAAGGGTTCCCCTCTTTTCTTCCAAAGTGTAAGCTTGTGGTTAAGACATGTTCTTGAGGTTTATTGCCTTAATAAATATTACTTACATAATCAATGTGCATTAAATAAATTTATAATTACCATGAATATATAAAGACACTAGCAAAATGGAATACATTACTATTTGACACATAAAATTTATAACTATCATTATCAATTCAAGAATGGCCTATAGTTATAGCTGTTATTAGCTATTAATTAATTAAATATTACACATATTTAATACCATGTCATTAAGAATAAACTGTAATAGTTTATTACCTGTGTTCATATTTTAAAATATTAAACAAAATTTAAAACAAATAATATTACCCTTTTTTTAATATTTGATCAAATTTACATTTATCACATGTTTTATTATTTTTTTACACAAACCAGTGTTTATAGTTGCTATAACAATGTATATAATATTACAAGACAAAACATAGAATATTAATGATAATAAAATATCACTATATAGACTTTTTGTTTCATATTACGTCTTATGAAACTAAGAGAGTGGAATCTTGGTTGCAACATTTAAAATCTGCAGTATGGTATGGTTGGCAATATTCTTTCCCATAAGAGTATATTTCTTTTTTTTATATCAATTTAAACTGTAATTCTAGTACGTTGTTGAATCTATAAACAATCATAGTTTCATCTGTTAACTTCTGGACATTGTTATTCCAGAAATTAAGGGAAAAGTTGAGGATAATCATTGATTCTTATTTTCATTAAGTATATGTATTTCATATACTGTATTGACTAATGACAATATCTAATAACTAACACATCAGAAATCCAGTCCATAATATGAGTAACATAATCATTAATATATCAAAATTTCAGTTGACATTTGATTCACTTTTAATGAGATTCCATAACTTAATTTAATAAAAACCACTAAACATCACATAATCACCATCTCATGCTAGCACATTGATTACTCTGGTTAGCACAAGGTGGAACTACCATATGGGGAGTTTTTGACTGTTTAATTTAATAAACATATCAATTCCACTTCTTAAGTTGCAAGATGGCACATTTCAACCATAATGTAAGTTTTAAAGGCACTGCTGAAAATAATTCATATTAAAAGTCTTAATAAATGTTTTATAAACTCTTATAATTTAGTATCTTCATTTATTGTTTTATTAGGTATGTATAAGTTAACACTGTACTTTATTTAATTGCAATATAACATTTCTCTCTTTTTTTTAATATTGCACAATAAAATTGCAATAGTTGTAGTTAATTTAAATATAATATTTCACATTAGTTTATACATCCACAAGTGTCTTATAAATTCAAAATCAGTGATAAAAGAACATTAAATATCTCATATTATAGGTCTGCATATTTTTAAATTCATTCTGAATGAAAATACAAAATAACTACTTTTTTTTTGTCATCCCAAATAAGTCATAATTAATTTTATAATGCACACAATAAATATACTAATTAAACAGTTACTAAATAAAAATAAAATATCAAGCTTAAGAACTTTCACCATTTTGGTACTTTTTCTTCCAACATGTCTACCAGTTTAAATGTGAACTCTTTACAACTATCAATTGACAGCATCAATATATTTCATGTATGAAGGCCAAATGGAGTTTCCTGCTCCATTAGTTGCACATTAAAATACAATTCAATTTCATTTTTAACTCAATTCAAATATAATTTTATTTTTTAATAATTTTCAGCTTCACCTTTATTTTCAGTTACATTATTTTCAAATGTTGTTACCATTTGTCCACTTAATTCTCCTTGTTCTCCCAGTCTCACCTAAGTTTAGTCTATTTATAAACTTTCATCAGAGAGCATTATTGTAAAAGTTGCCAGACCAATAGAATTATAGTATATGCATAAATTAACATACAATTAATAATTCTCCATCTAGAAACATAAGTGATAACTAATTAGGCTGTTCAAAATTATTTTAAATAACAATAAAAACATGCTTGAGAATTAATTATAAAGATTAATTTAGAATAGCTATAATTTTAAATATTTTTGACTATTATTTAATAATAACAAAATACCAAATATTTCTATACTTTTAATTTAATTATAACATTAATAAATTATTATTGATACTATTCAAATTAGTCCATCTGACAAACTGCATATAAAAAGTCCCATACACAGTGTTGCAGAGGACTTAGCACATCTCTTGAACAGTCCAATTCTTTATCACTCTAGAAGATTAATAGATGAATTTTACTGATTTTTATACTAAACTTTAGAAATTACAATAACACACCATTGATATAATATACCTATTTAATAATGGATAGTTATTATTTAATTATTACCAATTAAAAATTAAAATTTTATATAATTGACCATTAGGGCTTGATAAACATGGAGCCCAATCATAAGGTTACAATATATATATATATATATATATATATCCCACGATTTATGACCTAACCATCACCACCAAACCCAAGAACAATATATATATATATATATATATATATATATATATATATATATATATATATATATAATGTGTAACAAAATTAATTTAACAAAAACATTTTAATGTACTTTAATTAATGTGTGTTATTGCATATTTTAAATCTATTGCTCTATATACTAAATAATTAAATTAATTATCATATGAATAAAACTATTAACAATGAGATTTTATCATCTCAATATATATAATCAAAATAACTACATTTAGCTACATGTGTTTTTATAGAGCTAATTAATAATACAAATATATAATTACTGTGTCATATAAGTCACATTATACTTTTCATTGCATATAATAATCACAGATGCTGAGTTAATTATCATGATAAAGTGATGACCAGTGCTACACTAATATTAAAATACCATGTCTAGCAATGTAATAGATCTAAGAGTTATTATTATAAATACCAGTTTTCTTTAATAATGAAAATGAATACAATTTTTAATTGTAACGAAAACAATTGGATGTGAAAAATAAAATGATAAATAAACAATAAAATGTCATAGTTTATATTAAATTCAAAATGTTATTGCTATTCAATATTCAAATAACATGTGTCAATATGATGGTATGTTTTCATGTATATACAGATATGTTGTACAATTAGGAGAATAGTTTAAAGCTACAATTATGAGACATGGCACCAAAAGCTAATTAACATTCAGTATATTAATATATATATATTGTTAAATGGAGATTGTCTTGACAACAGTTTTGAAATGTTTTGATTGTTATTGATATTTGAATTGTCTAAGAGTTGACTGTTTTTTAATGATTAATTATATATAAAGAATAGAAATGAGGAGATAATATTCATGTAAATAGAAATAACCTTTAATGTTACCGAGAAATTTATCAATTATTACTAATTGTCAATCCCTGAGACTAAACTGGTTTTTCTGTTAAACCAAAAATAGTTGGAGAGTGGAGAGGATTGAAGCCTATCCATTAAAGTTTAATGATTTGCTATCTTAATATAAACTGAGAACTATTTATATATATATATGTGTGTGTTGGAGGTAATGATGCTGGAGATCATTTGTCTTTTTCACAATTTTACCCTCCAATAGCTTTTTCCAAATATTGTGAATTAAAGAAAATTAACAGTATTTGAAAAAAAGCTGTTGGAGGGTAAAATATTTTTTAAAACTTCTCAACCAATAGAATTTGAGAATGAGGAGAAAACAACAAAAGAAAAAAATAATTTTAAATATTACCACACACATTCTTATGATTTGAAAAAAAAAAAGCTTTGATTAAAGTATTTGTTATTGCACTGAACTATTATATTTTTATTTTATGGAAGCTCCTGAAATAATACTATATATATATATATATTCTAACCTGGTCCGTTTGCATCTTCACTGCCTGGCAGTATATTATATTAAATAAAACGGGTTCTAGCTCAGTTAATAATTAATAAATAAAATATTCAGCATTAAAATTAAAATGTTTCACTAGCTCAAATTTAAAATACGAATAAGGTTCAGTTTATAAAAATAAATTAAATAAATATTTAATATTTTCATGAGACTTGGAAGTGGAAATACAGGTGATAAGATAGATTACATTGAGCCAATATCCTACAGGATACTACCTCAATGGCATAAGAACACTATCCCCCTTTATTACTATTTCAAATAATAACTTATAGTATTCTTACGACTTTAATAAATCCTATTCACTAAGATTAAACTAATAATTAAATCTTAATCTTCTATTTATAATAATTTAGCTCAATAAAATCTCAGGTTCATAAAATTTATTCTAAGTTAATAAAAATTACGGTAGTAAAATATGAGAAGGGATTTTATGTCATAATATACTACACTTAAACTAATAATAAAAAATAATAATAATATTCTTCATTGTATAACTAATTCTGTATATCTTTTCTTTTCAATAATTTTTATTACCATAATAAAATAATATAATATGATCTTTTATCTTCATGTAATAATATAATAAATATGAGGTAGCATTTGATAATCTAATAAACAAAGTGTGTGGCACCTGATAGCATATAATTCGATATAATATTATGATAACTAATTTATGACCATAAGATAAAGTAAAATTACGGTTACTTAATTCAAAGAAGACCAATAAACTATTCAAATTCTTAAAATAATTCTTTATTTATCTTTTGTGCAAAATTATATGTTTATTTCTAGTGACACTGTGTTTTTGATGCATGATGATGATAATGATGATGGGAAATACAAATAATCAAACACACAAATTTTGAATAAACAAATTTAACAAAGTTTATTATTACATTAACAACATAACAACTTATTTACAATATGTACATTTAAAACATCTTAAAGATTTGTACCATTATAGATTCTTTATATTCGAACCTCGTTAAGTCTTTACTTTGACTTAAATCAAAAAAAAAAAAAAGATAAAATAATACAATATTATTAATCCCTGTTTGATCAATCTTATATAAAAAAATTACATTTATTTAATGCTTACTCAACATATATTTTACACCCTTTAGCTATTATTCAAGTATGCTTCTTTTTTTATTAAAACATCCATAGAAACATAATACGGATAAACATCAAATAATACTAATCGAGAACATGGATATCTTTTTTACTAGACAATTTCACTTTAGAAATATTAACGATATCATGTAAAATATCTATTGATAATTTATTTCTAAAATCATGGATACTATTGTTCACAACACTGTATTTATTAACTATAATACATTCCATTATAACAATATTACAATACTATATAGTTATAATTACTGATACATTCTCTATTATTGAATAAATATAAATTGCACCTAAACTTACTGTGTAGATCATTTTTACTTTATAGCATTATATTAAAAATATGCAGTAATCATTTTTAAAAAATTGAAATAAATATTTTAATATTATTTAATATTTCAAAAGCAACTTTGCTTTATATATTTTATTCTTAAGATCTTATATTTATTTCCAAAATAAAATAAATCTATAATATATTTTATGATTCTTTCATTTGAAGTCCATTGGATTTTCAATTCCAATTCATACAAATTCTATTTCTTCATACAAGTAAATGAACTTATCTCATTGCAAACAATTGCATATATTTAACTCTAAATCATCTATTATTTTCTTTTAAATATACCATATTGTATGATGTAGCTACTTTTTGGAAATCTAGATAGCAAATAGATTTGTAGGATGGGAAGAAAAACTAGAGTATAACTCATGACTCATATCAAAATATCATGGCACAGTGTCTGTATAAAACTAGAGGGATGACCTATTCTGTCTAATGTCCTCAAATACTATAAATGATGTCAAGCTATTTCTTCAGATTTATTGAACATCAATACTCCAAGAAAATAAACACTGTCCAATATAAATATACAATTGTAGGGCTTTGTTAATTGCATTGCACATCTACAAATATTATAAAATATTCTTCATATTCCCTAAATATCCTAACTTAATAATCTCCTGGATTTATGCTCACCATATTACTAATACCAGGTCACTATCCTATTCTTATTTCCTAAAGATTTATCAGGTCTTACATTGACAAATTACTAGCTTGCATATTCAAATAATAAATAAAATTCAACTATAATTAGAGCAATCTTACTAATCCATAAGAAAAGTTTGCTTACTTCATTATTCTATATTCTTAACCACATACAAACTAATCAGAGAATACATGAACATCCAATAATATGAAAGTTTTTTACAAAGAATCACACAAATATTTATTATCTTGTTGGGTTATATTACTATTATAAAATCATAGTATGCATATTCCAAATAAATTCTGATCTCACAATGTTTAAAAATGTTGTACAAAATGCGTTTACATATAATTAAAACATTTATACTTCATTCATTATTATTCATAGGCAATCTAAAAAAAAGAAAAACAAGAAAATACATCATAATAAATATCAATAATTCATAAGTTGTTACCAAGTGACATTAGCTCATCATTATCACCTTTTGCAGTCTTCTTTTCTCCAACTAGTATAACATCGCATACATAAAAAACAAAAATATACATCCATGTTTCTATTTAAATGTTCTAATTTAAACTATTAAATATTATACTATAGGTTTCTAATACCATAAATAATCAATATTCATGTTCCTATCCTTATTAATCAAAAATTTACATTTTAACTAAGTTAATAAATAAATAAAAAAAAATCAAGACTATAATTACGTATATCTTCAATTAACTCTTCAATTGACGAAGGTTCTTGATAAAGTTAAAAAAAAAAATGTTTATTATTTTCTCGAGAGGTTTTTTTTTAAAAAAAAATGTTCTCCTCAAAAGTGCTTTATTTCTTCAAGAGCCTTTACCTTCTCTCGTTGCTATGGTGACAAACAAGACAATTTGTTGAATGGGCGGCAGTAAGCAATTTTTAAAAAAATACATAGTAGTAAAAAAAATACGTCTTTTTAAATCTTGAAAATTAAACAAAATAATTATCAATCCATCCTATAAGAGTTTATAGATTAATAGTTTATGGATTCCATAATCCAGAAAGATAATTATTGAAATCATAATACTAAAATAATCCCATGAAGCTTCCTAAATTTCCCATATAGGAGTAGTAATGCATTATATTCCATTTGGTTTAGCTTGATCTATCCAATAAACTTTTGTGCAATATAAATATATTTCCATGGTTCCATCCTTTTATTTAATCATATATTTACTTTCTTTATAGGTTTCTTCCTTAGTGAATTTATTTCCATTTAGTACTTATTTTCAGCATTTGATTATTATTTTAATTTTCAGGTTTTCCAAACAAACTTTTATAAGTGTGTATTAATCCTTTTAGACTTTAGGTTTTTTTCTAATATATACGCTTTAGTAAATATTCTCCGTGAGTTTTTTTTTTCTTAAAATAATTTCTTGTCGAATTATTTAATGTTTCCTTCACAAAGATATAATATCTACTTTTAATATGATATTTCTATAAAATTATCATAAAGTATACTTGTCATATTGTTTCTTAATTTTGGACAAACTTATCTTACTATATAAAAATAATGCATCTTTAGTTTTAGGCAGCAAACATTTTTTCCATTTAAGTTTCTTGTATAATGTCCATACGGCTATTTTATTCATTAGAACAGTCCTCTTGTTCAGCACTAATGAAACTGTATCAACAAATATTATATACATTTTTAAAATATTATAAATTGAATATATTTTACTTCTTGGTATATCCATTTTATTATCGCGCGAAGTTCTAAATTAGATTTTGATAAAATACTTCTGGTAAGAAAACTTTTAAAAAACTAGCAAAACATATTAAATGAAGTTATTAAAATATTTTACTTTACACTCTCCTTTTGCAAAATACTTTTTTTAAAATAATACCTATTAGTTTTTGCAAATAAAATTATAAGAGAGCACTAAAATCGACTGAAATAATAAAATTAAAATTACAATCACCATGACAGCTTCTGATATGATTCAGCTACCTTTAAAACGTTATTAATCACACACTGATAAATCAACTGCAACAGTATTTATACCCTGTAAGAATACCTTATCCTATTGGTTGATTCTTGCTTTTAGTTCGATACCAAATTTGCATATGTTTCAGTTTTACACAATTAAATCTCAAAATAAAAATTAGGATGTATTAAAACTTAAAAAAATATTATTTAAAAATATTAATCTTAAATCAATTATTACTTTATTAAATTGATTAAATACCTTTAAAATAACTTTTAAAATAATATTTAATGAATTATCTCACTTTTAATATTTAATTTATCTATTTTTCTTTTAATAAAATATTTAACTTTTTTATTAACTGTACTCGTTTTTATTACATTGTTTAAACATGTTATAATGACAGTTAACTTAATATTTATCATTTGCTTTATGATAGGTAATAATTACATTTAACTCTATAATGCAATTCTACAATATTTTAAACTTTACTAATAAATTCTAGCAAGCAAGTGTGTGTAACTCTATATTACATAAGTCACATGATTAATAATCAAGACAGACTATCCTACTTTTTCTCTGTCTGGGAATAAATAAATTGCTACCCTAATTGTATAAAATAATACAATTATAAAAAATTTGGAAAAATAATTTTAAAAATATAGAATTAAATATAACTTTCACTACCATAAACTTACTTTTAAAATATATGACATTAATTATGATTATTAAATATGATTTATAAATTTAAATATAACATTTACTTAACTATCAGTTTAAGACTATTAAAAACGAACTTCTAAACATACTTTTAAATATTTATAGCTAAGTTATTTATTATGGCCAGCTTTTGCAACCATATAAAATAATACTTTTAGCTTTATTTAACAGTTTTAAAGTTATTCATTATAATTTTATGCTACTTTAAATTGTATTTTAAGATATTATTAACAAAATATAACCAACACATCAAGAGAACACATTCTAAAATTTAAAATTTTTAATAATTTACTGTGATGGACTATTTCTCACCTATAGAAAAGGGCACAATATATATATATTATAACGGACAGGGTGGAATTGGAAGTTTACAGTCTGGGTCAATTATAACAGTCCAAAAGGATGTGAAAGTTTCCAGTCTTACCGTATCTTCACTACAAGGGCGCCATCTAGGCATTTGAACCTAAAAAATTTATAGAGTAGGCAGATATGCGCTGTTAATATCCCACTTTACTTTATATTTGTGACCGTTAGCCCAAGTCACTAGCTCAGTGGAGATGCAGAGATAATAATATATAACTTGTTTAATTTGTATTTTAAATATAAAAAAAATAAAAGCCACTGCCAGAATTAACACACAAACAATATTTATTTACACACATATATAATCATTTAAAGTTTGAGGAATAACATTTATTATTTTAGATTTTATTATTAACTTTTAATTTAAATTATTATTTTAAAATTTTAAATCATCCGCACAATGAATTTAATAATATTTTTTTTTAAGATTGAAAAGTATGAATAGACTACATAGATTTCATTTGAAAAGAAAATATTCTATCCCTTATTTAACCTTAGGCCAAAAGTTTGCAGTCAATGCCAATCTATCTGATACATTGATGTATTTGATGTAGCATGAATACGACAGCATAAAATGACATACTGTCAGGGATGTACATCTGAACAGTATGGTTAATAGATGACATTCACTCTCAACCAAACAGGAATGCTACATCTGTCGGCAAGAAGAACAATAAAAAAACTCCATAGGAAGGGACTGTGTTTTCCATCTTACTATTCCTTCCATATTCAAAAAGGGGTGTGTGGCATATAAATCGATCCTGCCCGTAGCGAATCTCCTACTACATCTACTAATTACACCAATATATCCAACCCATTGACCCAATTTAACTATGAAACAAATAATCTAAGCTTTACCCTCCCTTAAACTAACATAACATTACGAATCTATGCAATCATTCACACCCAACTTAAATTTATCATTTATTACAAGTTGTTTAACAAAAAAAAAAAAATCATAATTAAACTTAAAAGAACAAAAAAAAAATTAAATGGAAATGATAAAAAAAAAAAAAACATCAACTAACATTATAGGATTCTATTTGTATTAAATACTGAAAGGTTTAGAATTTAGAGTTATTGTTTTGAAAAATGTTCATAAAGGTCTTACGGTTTTAAAAAGTTCAGCTTTATCCATTGCTTGCCATTTGAATGTGAATTCCCATACCGTCCTAAAGGGATTGGTATTCTGTTGACCATTTTATTTATTAATCCAGAGATTTTTTACTTTAGCTGGTCCTCAATGTAGAAAACGATTTGTCATTTCTTTCTCCTTTTTTTTAAACAAAACTGAAGGGATTGAAGAGTGCATCTTTTCAATCCCTTCTTCTTCAACTTTGCACTAACACATATCACCACTGCTATCACACATCTCTCAAATTAATTTTCACTCACTTTTTATGGTAGACTTTCAGATCCAGAGAACATTATGGCATGACGATGGTGATGGTCTTCTCGCTGAGGTCCAATTCCCCAATGGATTTTTTTCATTGGCCATTCTGTTCCTATTGTTTTTTACTCTCCTATCTGATCTTTGTTTATGCATTTTTAAATGCCCAAGGGCTAGTTTACTTTTACTAATTAAAATAATCATTTCCATTTTATACAATAGAACTAATTAAATTATTTTGCAAACTTAAAGATATATTTTTATCTCTAAATCTTTTTAAGTTTTTGCTTTTAAAAGACTTTTTCTTTTTTTAATAAAGTTTTATTTTAATAATTTTTTTATCTGTGTGATTTTATATATATACGAGTTTAAAATAGAATTAATTTTCAATTTTCATGTCTTAAAAAAAAAAGAAGTTTTTAAATGCGAACTTTTCAATGTCTCAATTTTTAAAAAAAATAATGTAATGACGTATATGCCCATTACAATATATATATATATGTGTGTGTGTGTGTGTGTAAATGACATAATGATAGTACAAACTTATCAACCCTAGGAATCTTCAATCTGTTGTTAAGGTAACATATTGAAGTTTCCTAGTATTTGCAAGTGTGGGCTATTATTATATGATTCATATCTGAGAACCATCTAGCTTAATGCAAAATCAAGCTTAATTATATGAGACTATTTATAAAGATAATGATTAAAAATACCTTAATTTTATTACCAGCATGTTGGTAAATATAAGTTTTCTGCCCAAAAAATGATTATATACCCATATGGTAAAGTATCATAATTAAGCAATGATCTTTATCATTAGCAGTAATGATTTGCTACTTTTTTCCATTTTTAAACAAATTTTATTCTAGCTTATTAATATTAGATCTTATTGGGGTCTGTGTACATTTTAATAACTACTACATTTTGAGTTAAAAAATAAATACCCTCAATTTTTCCATATCATGAGAATCTAATAAGAGGATTTTCCATTGAGATCAGCATCAATTTGTACGCACTTTTTTAATTACCAATCAATTATTTACTACAGCAGTTTTTTTTTTTTAAAAAATCAATCTTTTTAAACAAAAATGTCTGCCATTTTTTATATAATGGTATTTAATAATATTACTGAAGTCTTAAATTAAAACCATCAAAACTCTCTAGAAAATTGCCACTCAGTGCAAGCCAGAATAATCAATGGATGCCAGAAGACTTGTGGATAAAATCCCCATCTAGTGCCTACTCATCCAATGTCCCCAGACTAGTTTCTGGCTTGTGGCCTTCATCAGTGAGGAGTCTAGGATCTGAGAGTACCTAGATCTTAGTAGAAATACATATAGAGTTTTGCCTGTTTTAATAATAGTTTAAGCAAGCATAAGAAATGGTGATCATGTGATGTTTATTGAATACTAAAGTCATTGGAAACTGATGCTATCAAACAATTGATAATAAAAAGTTTGAACTAAAAAAATATTGGACAAGATTCATTTGTGTATTTAAAAATATTTAAAATGATGTACATTAATACTATAAATTCCCATTATACTTACATATTATTCAATACCCTTACATTCTAATCTGCAATAGGATTTTTAAAGTATAGAAGACAAAGCTGAATGTTATTTATGAATGCAAACAATCTTCATAAAAAAATATTTGCTGTATAATAATTAACTTTCAAACCATACAGAATTAAAGTTTTTTTTTATTTCCCAAAATAATCTTTATTTGCACAAAAAGTAAAATATACATTGTAATATAGAGTTCATGTTTACAGTCATGTCTGATACATTAAAGACTAATAAGTTATTAAATTAGATAATGAGTACAGGATTAAAAGTAATATTTATGTTATGTTACTTATCAGGGATGATCTCATTTGGCATATAAATCCCATGGCATGTAAAGTTTAAGTGTCATGAATAAATAATATACATGGCCATTGCTAAATATTTAATTGACTCCATGTTTGCTCAGCAAGACTAGGCAGGCATGTTCTTAGATCACTTTCTTTAGCTTTATATAATAACTTTAAGAAAATGTCTTCAATAGGACCGGCCAACTCTCTATCAAATAATACCTTACATCTAATCTTCCATATGATAAAATTTATGAAAGTGGCCAGGCAGATGGAGCCAAAAGTTCCACTTTTGAATGCATCATTAAGGTAGACATTTGAAGAATTGTATCCTGTAATCCTCTGTAAGGCAATATTCCATAACTGAGTCCACCATTCACATTGATAGAGTATGTGTTCAATGGACTCGTCAAATCTTCTACAAAGAGTACATACTGTATCAATGTTGTGTCCACTCTGATTACAAAGAAACATCCCAGTAGGCAAGGCTCCAAGGTTGACCTTAACCAAAAAATCCACAAACTTTGGTTTCAATTTCAGGAACTTAGTCAGCCTTATGAGACGAGGGATTGCAACTGGGAGAAGATTATCTGTCCTAGATTTACCAGAGTGAACTAATTGATAAGAACTCCAGTATGATATTTTTTCATCAAACATGGAGCTAGAGCTTTTGATACTATTAAAGACAATAGTTAATTGTTGTTGCATCCAGATATGTTTTTATGAGGGGGTGGACAATCAGTGGGGATTATTTTTTCAAAAGGTAAGGGACTTTTTATGTTGCATTGTCTTTGAAAATTTTAACAAGAATATTGTAAGTCCTCTGTATCAGAAAAATTTTAATCGAGTGCAGTCCTAAACCATTAAGATATCTTGGGTTTTTGCAAAATATTAAGACTTATTGCTGGTGCCTTTTCTCCCCAGCACAGCTTTCTGCATAGAGAATCAACCTTGTGGATGAAACAAATTGTTGGTGAAAAAACAGTCAGATAATAAATAATTTTTGGTAAAATGACAGAATTAAGGAGTGCAACCTTTCCAAACAGAGAAAGATAAATTTTAGATAGTGAATTAACACTTTTCAATCTTTAAAATTAATGAATTTTCAAGTTTTTTTCTCATGACTGCTGGAGAAGAAGCAATACTAAAACCAAGAAAATTCTGTGGGGTAGCTTTTAGTCTACCAGATATTTGCTTCCCTGTCAGGATGGACCACATTGCTGACTTTTCTCCATTAATTGCCAGGCCAAATTCACATGCAAACTGGTCTAGGAGTTCCTCAAGTCTAGAGAACTCATCCTGAGATGAGAGAAACACAACCACATCACCCATATAGGAAATATGTCATATGTTCTCTCTCAATAAAGGAATATAAATCCCAGGAAGGAAAGACTCGATGCTCAACAGCAATGGGTTCACATAGACTGTGAAGTGTAATGCACTTAGTGGCGAGCCCTGAGGGATGGATACACAAGGCCAAAAGCTGGGCGCAACTCTTCCATCAAGTGAGAGAAACACTTCTCTGTTAAGGAGAAAGTTCTCAATCATCTGAAGATATGCCAGAGGCACTTGGAGTTCCTCCAGTACAACAAGTAGCACATCAATCCTGACACAATCAAAGGCTCTGGCAAAGTCAAGTTGAACTGCAACTGGCCATGACATCCTTTTCCTGCGAACATGATCAACTAGAAGTTGAAATCGACTGACAGCATCAGCAGTAGAACTCCCTTTCTTTGCAAACTAATAGGTTGATAATTTTCCAATAATGTTTGTTTGTATATCCTCTCTAATAAGGCCTTCAATGGTTTTAATAAGCAATGGCACCATAGAGATAGACCGAAGATTATCAAGATTTTTTTGACCCTCATGATTTTTAACAAGCAGGACCATGCCTATTTGGCAAAGCCCATTAATTTCTCGGCAACCACTAGCCAAGAAGTCTACCATTTTTTAAGTTCTTTAAGAATAAATATAAAAATGTGTGCATTATGCAAAAAATGATTTCTATTTAATTGATTTCTATATAATATTTTACACAAATTTTAATATATCCCAGGCATAAATATTTGACTTTATAAGCATAAATAATATTGGCAAAAAAAAAGATTTAATCTTTTACATTATCAAAATTACATTAATCCATTGTATAATACATATAGATAATTACAAAAATAAAAAAAATCGATAATGGAAAATTAAAAATATTAAAAATAAATTTTGAGAAATTTACAACTGTTAATGAAAAATATTTACTCGCATTATATGAAGTTTCATATCTGATTGCTAAAAATAAAAAGCCATACACCATTGGAGAAGATCTTATATTATTTGCTGCTATTAAAATGATAGAAATACTTCACAGAAATAAATATGGTGATGAAATTCAGAAAATTCCTTTGTCAAATGACACTGTCACTAATAGAATTTCTGAAAATAGCAATGACCAATTTGAGCAATTTAATACTAGACTTAAAGAAAGCCCAATATTTACAATTCAGTTGGACAAAACAACTGATATTTCAAAAATAGCTCAATTATTGGTAAATGTCAGATACATTTAAAGAAACCATTGAGAAAAAAATTGTTGTTTTGTCATTCTTTGGAAAAACATACAAGAGGGAAAAACATATATAATAGACAACTTTTTTAAAACTGAATATTTAGAATGGAAAAATGGCTTTGGAGTATGAACAGATGGTGCAAAGGCAATGACTGGTGAAAATATTGGTTTTAAATCACTTGTTAAAGCTTCTGGTAATGCCTGATCCATATAGAGGCCCTTGCAGCAAATAAATTAGCAACAGAATTGAACGATGTGCTTCAGGATGCTGTCTAAATTATAAACTTTATTAAAGGCCATGCCCTTAACAGCTGTTTATTTTCAAATCTTTGTAAAGACATGGACTCTGAATACAAAAATATATTATTACATGCAGGAGTAAGATGGATGTCAAGAGGGTGAAGTTTAAGAAGATTATTGTTATTAAAAGAAGAAATTGTATTTTTAATTGAACGTAAATCTGATCTTGCTGCTCTTTTTCAAAATGACTTATGGCTATCAAAGCAGTGCTTTTTGTTTAATATTTTTGAGAATCTAAATGATCTTAATTTGTCTCTTCAAAGAAAAAATAGCAATATTTTTTACTTTGAATGATAAAATTGAAGATTTTATTAAAAAGATCAACATCTGGAAGAACAGGGTGGAAAATGATTCATTGGAAATGTTTTTGACCATCGACAATTTTATAATTGAAAAAAAATAATTGTAAAACTTTAATTGCAAAAATTATTATAGATCACTTAAAAACTCTTGAAACACAGTTTTGCAAATACTTTATATTGAATTTAGATTTCAAAAAGTTATCTTGGATTGAAAGACCATTTTTGATTGACATTAATGAGATTAATCACCTGCCACATAAAGCCCAAGAGAATTTGCTGCTTTTGACTGAATTCTGAATTGGAGTTAGGACTGAATTTCCCACAATTTCTCAAATGGCATTAAATGTTCTTCTGCCATTCAGCACCACATACTTAAGTGAAATGGCTTTTTCAGCTTTAATGTATATTAAATCCAAATATCATTCAACACTAAAAAATGTTGAAGATGCTTTACGTCCATCAGTATCAAATATTTCACCAAGACTTAAATTGTTATGCAGCAAAAAACAAGTGCATCTGTCTCATTAAAACATGATTTTCTTTCATTAATTTTTGTATACTTAAAACAAATCCTAAATCTACTTATTTTCATATGTATATTGTTTTACAAAAGAAATAAATTATCTATGGGAATATTTATTTCTATATCTATTTTATATTTAATATCTGGGGTTGCAAAAAAATCTTAATGATAGAAAGGGGTCATGAATGAAAAAGGTTTAAAAAGCACTGTGTTACACAAATCTTTATCATCATTCAGTTTTAGGTATTCTATGAAAACCTGTTGTTAAGTAACGTTTATGAAGATTATCCCTATCTTGGATTGGCTGACCTCATGTTCAAAATGACGAATCTCTCACTCGAAATTTTAATGTTAAATTAATATAGACAGGAACATTGGAAGGGCTCTTTAATTGTAAAATAGAGCTCTACAGATTAAATGGCTAAAACTTATTATATGTGTTTACATTTACTAACATTGTCATATATGTGATATATATAATCACATTAATGTAAATGGGTCATAACTATGATTTGCTGGATTGGGAAATTATATATTATCAATTACTTAATGTCTTAATGTAAGTGTTATGAAACTAATTGGTTATTCTATGTCTACAAGTGTATCTTTTGATTTTATTAACTGGTCTCCATTGAGATTGATATGTAAAGGTCCTTTTTTGTAAATGATTTTTATGGATTGTAAATAAATCTTCCTTTTGAAAGATAGATAGTCAATATTACAGTTTAATTGATAGTAATTGAACTTACTGCCCTCATAGCTTCAACACAAACCAAAAAGTTGTTAGGGCAGTAAGTTCCACCCTTATTAATTAAACTGTAGTAATTGGCTATCTATACATACTGAACAATGATAAAAATATCTAAAAGATGACATGGACCAACTGATGAGTGCTGGTTCAGCACAAAATGTGAATCTTAGGGATCATAATCTTTTTCACATGTCTTTGATTATATGTTTATGATTACACTCCTCAACAAGGTGTTAAAGGTGGATATAAACCAGTCTCTATCCTGCATGAAAGTGGTGTAGTGAAAATTACACTATATAATAATTATTCATTAAGTAGGTAATCACTGGACTGATAAATGACTAATGTATTAATATCATTCAAAATTATCATAAACCTACTTTTGGTTATTTTTTGGAATTAGGAAGAATGACTCTGGTTCGAATATCAGGGTTTGAGTCTGACTTGTTAGTGCCTAATAATGACAATTACAGCTTAATATGTAATGTAGACTAGAATGGTTACAAGATGAAGAAAAAAAATTGGATGATAAAAAAGATAAGATGAAAGCATAAATTTTAAAACAATGTATCATCACAAATAATACTTACAAAAAATATTATTCATTGAATAAAATATGAAGCAGGAGATTGTGAATATTTGGAGAAATACAGGAAAGTATTGTGAGAAAGATCGTTTTGATTCAATGCTCTCTTTCCTAATAAGCACAGCTTATACTTGCTTTTATCACCTATCAGCATCCTATAAACAAACACCGATGTCTAATCTATCAATATAGTCACATGGTACTACTATATAATTTGAGTAATATTTACTAAGGCTGTAAACCTCAAGAATATGCGCTTGAAAATGCGAAAGTAGGGACCTCTACAGGTCTTAACCACAAGCTTACGCTTTGGAAGAAAAGAGGGGAATTTGAGTAAAACTATGGCCATATAATCTAAATCTTTTGCAATAACGCTATTGCGGAAAAACGCATACATATTTATAACACATATCTCAGACTATTAGAAAAGAAAAATTATCTATGTGTTAAAAAAGTTAAAAAAGTGAAAGTGTTCGAATGCAATATTTCAAAAAAATATTAAAGTATTGATGAAAGAAGTCCAAAAAATATTTCATTATTATTAATAATAGCACTACTGTATATGGTTTAATAAAAAGAATATATTGCAGCAAAACTGGCTTTTTTGTTTCTTAAGTGTGCGATATTTTTATAATTACTAATTCTTCTAATTTATTTGCTTCTTTTACCGAGCTACATTAACGTTAATAAATTTTTTTCGTAATTTAAATTGTTATTGTTATTTTCCTTTATATCATTTAAAACTTCATTTATTCGTAGTTGATTTTGATTTCTTTACATGTTGGATACGGCTTTTTTATTTGAGTCGAATTATATGTATACTGAATATGTATTTGTGCGATTGTGTTTGAAGTGACATTTATAACAATAACATTCAGTCTTTCATTCCCTGCAGATGCATACAAGATCAAACTTAAATCTCACTATTTACTTTATTTAAAAGAGATTCTTCTATCAGAACAAACAAGCAAATTAATGTCAGATGTCGCGTTTGAAAATAATCTGTCGCTCAACTTGAGCTGCGTTGCTGGTTGAGATTTTAATGCAATGTTTACGTACCAAAGAACTCACAATTTTTAACTTATCTAGTGTATATAGTAATTTAAAAAGAACTCACAATTGTAACGTGATATAAAAGACTTTCCCACAAATAAATTTTATACATATCGGGAAATTTCATCAGATAAAAAAAAAAGAATTAAAATAATAAAGGCAAGAGCAACTATTTGCTCTCAGAATTGCAATCACACTGTGGTTCTAGTACTATTCAAGCAATATAAAACACTGTGCTTCATACGCTATATATAATAAATGCTTATTTACATAATTTAATACTAATATTAGCACAAGTAAATGTTAATATTTTATATGTGCTAATATGAATATTAAAATAAGAAATGTATTTAAAGTGATTGATTTATATATTCACTTTATCACTTCTAGACACTTAAGATTGGTTCATAAATTACTATTGACTTTGAAAATAAAATGGCTCTTATTGCCTTAAAGACTTTATTTTGTGGCTAGCTTGAGAGTATCCTTGCAGTTTTAAGATCTTGTTTAATGGTGCTGGTGTGGAGATTTGATTACCTTCTATATAGTTTTAAACACTGCACTTAGAAAATTTATAGAGTATTAATAAAATTAATAAGATACAAAACTCATAAGCTCAGAAAAATATTCGTAAAGTTCTATTTACTTTCTCAGGACATATTTCATTTAACTTTGAATTGGTACTTCCAATTAAATTCATTTGTCATGATATTATTTCGATGGCATTTGAAAGATGTATTTCAATCAGCAATCTTTATTACCAAATTAACAGGAAAATTATATTTTAGTGTTTATTTTTATTACTAGATGGCACTATTTAGCAACAAAATAGAAAATTCTGTAATTCAAAAGTTAAATTGCAGAACTCAAATTTACACAAAATAATAGCACTAATTTTCATTTATTCGTCAAGCAAAATTGATTACAATGGTAAATTTTTACTTAAAATTGTTTATGGTAATTTGAATTGTCTTTATTTAATATCTATAAAATATATATTTTTACAACTATATGATGCTTTTAGAAGGATTTAAATTTACATTGGTGGGAGAGGAAAAAGTTTCATTATTTTAGCCAAAATGAAAAATAACTTTTTTTTATTTCCTCAAACATATTTATAACTCTTTTACAATTCTTTAATTCTTTTGGGTTACATTTAAAAATCAGTTTTAATAATAAATTTGTTAAATATTATAATATACCAGTTGATGCCTACCCTGCAAATTCTTACCATGCACACATAACTGAACATGAAGTTACAGTTGCGCACCAGAGAACAGCTTCCTTATAAACTCAATAATAAGCTCTAAACTTAATGACTTAAAGTTAACTAATTGTATTTTTAAATGAGAAAAATCAAACCAAAGCTGGTTATATTTTCTGATCTCTCCCTTACCAAAACTCCATTGCCATGCTTATTGATATCAGGATGTTGGTTGTCGCATATCTTTGAAAGACAGGATTTGAACCTGGCCTTTATGTGCCACTTCTGCAAAAAGAAAATCCCTTCCAAAAGGAAATGCAACTACTAACAAAACATATGAAACAAATAAGTAAAGAAAAATACCAACATGACAACAAACTCTTAATAACATGATAAAGTTGTATCCAATGGGGTAAGCTCAATCATCTCTTTATCTCAGGTAACTGGGATTCAGAAAATGTATATAGTCCTGTTGAAAAGAGAGAGAGAGAGAGAGAAATAAATGAAACACTCATAAAGAAAAACAAATATTTATTTTCCCAAATAAACCACCACCATTTATATACATGAATACAATACACTTTATTAACCCCAGCATTATAATACGAGAAGAAAAACTAAGAATAATGTTGCTTCAATTTACATATGGAACTTCCTCCCTATTTTCATATACATATGCTTGAATGAAGTTGTCTGAGTTTCTACCCATACATGCACACATATTAAGCATTGCTTTTATTTTACATAATATCAAAAAAAAAAAAAAACAAATAGAGATACATGTATGCCTATTTGCGAATCCTTCCCACTCCATAACTAAACATTCTATAAGTGTGTGTTTATATACAAATAAAATGTACATAGAGACAAAGCAAAATGCTATACTTTAAATCAATTTGAATTTCTTTTATTATATGCATATATGTGTTACTGGTAATAATAAACATATAAAGAAAACACAAGCACATACATATACACATTTAAGCATTTCAATTCTTTCATTGAAAAATATTTTTTTTAACTGAACAATTTTTTTATTGGCCAAGTGAATTAAAGTGTTACAACTTTTGATTGATCAATTAACAAAATCAGCCATAAAATATATTCATCTTTTAATATTATATTTGTTTTAGTTTTGTTTGTAAAAAGTATATTAATAATTTGTAAGATTATGAAAGTGAACAAAAGTTTTTTCAAAAATAAATTTCTATTTATAATAATTAAAATTTTCAATAGCAGAAGACCTAAAAATAAAGTTCGTAACAAATTAGAAAGTGCTCTGGATGTCATTGATTTCTTTCTCAATTTACATTAATGTAAAAGTAAAGAATTTTTTACTAAAATCTTACTATTTTTCTAAAATAATTACATTTTTAGTATATTTTATCAAAACACATTATAATATGCAAATAAGTACCAGCAAAATACTCTAAAACATTCATTTTTGTTTGAAAATCAAGTAAAGAGCTTGGGGTGATGAAAACAGTTGATAGGTGTCAAAATTGTTGTTAGCACTGGTTTCTTTTTTAATTTACGTTCATGTAAAAGTAAATAATTTTTTAATAAAAATCTTACTATTTTTCTAAAATAATTATATTTTTAGCATATTTTATGAAAATAATTTATAATATGTACAAAAAATAATATAAAAAAAACACTATAAAACATACATTTTCATTTTGAGAATCAAAACAAAGAAATCAAAACATAAAGTTGGAGCAGTGAAAATTATTAACAGGCACTTTTCTTTTAGTCAAAATGCAAACCAACCAATCAGCATCTAAAAAAGTCAGCCTTCTTCCATGGTAGCTTCTTATATCAATATTATTGATTTTTTACTTGGAAAATAATTTTAAAAAGGGCAGCATCTTATGGTACTTTTTAAACTTTAAAATAAGTATAAAAACACTATGGTAATGCAAAAACTGACATTTTTTGAGTGACTTGAAGCCATGTGAGTCGATCCATGGTTGTTTCTTGGAAATTAATATTTATGTGGGAGATTGATTTAACATTACACAATCCAACACTTGGTGGATAACCAACTCAACATAAATGTGCAACAAAATTTATATCAATAGAGTACATCTTTACTGAAGCATATAGACAATAATCAAACAAAATAATCAATGAATAAATAAATTATACCATCTGGAGTTTTCAGATTTCTTTATCTGGACTTCAGGGCTTCTGAGGGGGTTGCAAAACTGGAAAAATGTAGACTTTAGATGTTCATCATCAGTAGCAGATATTAGTGGCTACGTGGTGGCAGTATAGAAGGCATTATGCTGGTGCAGTGACATGGGATTCTACTCCATTTTCATCACACTGACTATAGATATTTTTTATTTTTCTTCAGGGTTTTAATAATAATTTTCTTAGTATAATGTCAGCAAACTACTACTTATTTGTATATAGCTTTGGTGGTATTTTCATTTGAAGCCAGGCTCAGTTACCTTTTTACTAATTTCTTTAATGTGGGGTGATCAGCATGTTCTTAATTCTTTAGATAAATTCTCAAGTACATCCTTACTAAAATGGCCTCAGAAACTTATAGCTAACAAAAATCATCAGTGAGATGGTCTTCCTAAAACCCATGATCAAATATTCCATCAGCAGCTGGGACCAGCACAGCAGACTAAAAGAATGCAACATGGCAACCACAATATTTTATAGCAGCTCAAAATATAAGAGAACAAATGCTCTATCTATCATAATATTATCTCTCCTCACTTCTCCTAATATCTTCTCTCAGCACCTTGGAGAACAGCTTATATAGCACACTCATTACAATATGAATTAGAGTATCCTCTGTTACTATTGTGTCAGCCAACTCTACATTCATGGCTAATTGATTGGAACTATGCATATAGCTTTTTACACCTGCATATTTCTTATCTCTTATTTTAATCTTTAAAGATAGTTTTTACTCAGACAACTTGGTTGATTAGGAGTTCCATTTACATCAATTTCAATTTTAACACAAAATAAAAGTTTTTCATTTTTCCCTTACAAAAGATTAAAACTAAAATACAAATCTAAAATAAAATCATCATATTTCCTCTGCCAATATAGTCATCTAATTGACTTATAATTTTTTTGCTTTTAAAAATAAAACACAAAGCAGAATGACCATTTCTACTATTAGTAAAATTAACATTTGGTCAAACAATAATAACTTGCCTATGTCTTAACTTATTAAAATAGAAAATATCTTAAAAATATAATAAAAATAGATAAGTTGGACCATTTACAATTATTTTTAATTATTCTTTTTTATCTATATGTTCCAAAATGTAAACTTAAAAGAAATGCACATTAGGGAATTTACTATGGTTAAAAATAGAATATATAAAATCAATAACTGTATATATAACATTATAAATCATATATTACAAATCATAGCTTTTCATATTTAATTTACTTTTGTGTGGGGGTAAAATATATATGCCCAGATCATCATCATCATTTTACAGTACATTTATATAATTTGTAATTTGATTGATTATTATAATGGGAATAAAATATAGTGTAAATTAGTACAAAAAATATAAATCTATATATAGGTGATTAACTGTAGCTTTAGCTACAGCCTACTTGTGAATGGCCACTTCAAGAGTACCTGTTGCAATACCTCCTTTCTCATGAGACATTGAAATGAGGTTAACCATTTAATATCTTGACTAGGTAACTATATTTCAACACTAGTACAACAAAAAAATATGCATATTGATTTATAAGTTCCTCCTCTAAGAGCACTACAGAAATGATGCCCAACTGCCTGAGATGCAAACCCTCATCCTCCAAGCATTGATGTGCCAGGCTATGACCACACCATCCTCCCAAGCTAGAAATAGCACAAGACACGTATCAGCATGCAGATCCCTACTTCATCTAGAATTCTATCACAACTATGCAAAACAATCAAAATACAAGTATGAAGTAAATGCATCCATGCTCATTCCTTATTGGAGACTTACAGGATCTTATGCATTATCAGAATAAGGGTCTTTCTCTTAACCAAGAGCCCTGCACCATATCAGATTCCTTTGCTGCAACATGTGTGCATGGCCACTCCAAGAGTGCCTGTCACAATTTATATATTTTTTAATAAACATTTTTATTTACTGTGCACTAAAATGATAACAAATAATTGTTTTCTTCAACTATAAATGTAGTTTTTATATTTATTTTGAAATAAAAGTATAGAATGTCCAGAAGCTAATTAAACAATTTCTTGTTGTAAAAAGCAATGATTCGATTAATTAATTTCTAGACACTCCATTTTTATCTTGAGTTAAATATCAAAATCCTAATGATTATTTTTTGTTTTTTAGTGCACAGTAAATAAAAGCATTTATTATAAAATATTTTTAGATCTATTATTTTTAACTTTTTAGTACCTTCTAAATAAAATGCTTATTATCAAGTAAATTACTTATCATTTTTTACAATTTGAATATTTTTTGTAATTATTTCTATTTAAAATGAAGAATAAGGATGAGATTACAATCTGTGTAATATTTTAACAGAAATTTTCCAAGCATTAAAAATCACTCCAATAATACTTTGTTTATAGAAAAAGCATTTTAAAAAAACTTATAATCAAGAGAAAATAAAATTTTATATATCTTAAAAGAAGCTACATTTGCAATCAATTGAAATTAATATTTGTTCTATTTCTATTTCAATTAATCATTAACAATTTTTAATGTAACCTTTTTAAAAAATAAAATCATTTAAAGATAATGCTGCCCTCTTTTGTGCATGAGTAAAACTTACTGAACTGATATCAATATGTTTAAAATTTAGTCTATCATCACTCTTATAATACATAAACTACTTGATAACTCAGAATTACTTTACTGTCACATTGCACTGGCATGGATTTTAACACATGGACAAATTTGAAGGAAATTTATTTGATAGAAATATGTCAAAATTTGATTACAAAATGTATCCTAAAAAACAAAGCATTGAAAATGTTTTATTTTGATGAAGCATTATTTAAATTGAAGTCTAAATATATGAAAATTACATTTTGCAAATTTAGTGTTAATTTAATTATGGTATTTCACTAAAATTCTTAGAAAATATTGAAAAATATCAATGTCTTCAACTATTTTCATAAGATCTTGAGATTTATAACTAACAGACACTTCTGTTTAAAAAGAGAAGAAAATGTGTTGAAAACCTTTTATTAAAACTTTTAATTTTTAACTGTTAATTCAATTTTATTATTTAAATAAAACAAATATTACTCTCTCTATATTTCAATAAAAATCATGAATATTTAACTTAGTTGAAATAAATTATTTGGATTAATTCTATAATTTTAAATCTTAATTAGAAATATCTGAAATATGAAAAATGGTACACTAAAGCTATTTTGCATTCAAATTACCAAAAGAACTTGTAAAAGTCTTTAAAAGCCAAGGCTCAGATTTACTCTAGGATTCAAACTTAAGTATAACTACTGCTATCTTTCACTGTCTACTATTTACATCAAATTTTTGATTTTAAAGTAGGTTTTTGTTAATTATATATATTATAACGATCAGGGAGAAGGGAGTCTTACCGTATCTGCCATACAGGGTGCCACCGGGCCATTAGAACCTGGAAAATTTATATAGTAGGCAGATACTTAAATTAAGATCCAATTTTATTTTATTATAGACTGTTATCCCCAGTCACTAGCTCACAGAGCAGCAGAGATAATGTATACTTTATTTTTAAAGAAAGAAAGATAATAAAAAATAAGAATAAGCCACTGCCAGATTAACAATATATAAAATTTAGAATTATTTTAGTATAATATTTACTTTATAATTTGATTTGGTACAATATATTTATGGAATAATCTCATGTCAGATTTATGGAAAAATGAGCTCAGAGTTTCTATTTTCTCTCTTCTGCTGCTCAAACCTCTGACCAATAAACCATTTGATCATTTTTTGCCTTCTAATGCCTATTGCAATGATATAAGAAAAGATTCTGGAGTTAAAGGTCTATAAATTATAACTATTATTTCTGCTTAAAGTTCAAATGAATAGTTGAGCAATAAACAATTCAACTATTTTATTTATTATAGTAGATTTAGTATTCTTTCAATTTTGAATAACAAATAAAATACAGTCCCTGACCATGTTGTAAATGCCCTATCCTAGTAAAGACAAAATTTCTATTATAATTACTATTATAGATTATCTGCTAAATACATTGATCAATGATAAACTCATCTGTATTCAGAAATATTGCCAAATTCATCACTTTTTTTATTTTGCTGTAATATCTTATATAAATGCCATTTATCCACTACTTTGAACATTTTTAGCAAAAACCTTTTATTGTACATATATGCATACACAATCTTATGTTTCACTGTCCTGCAGCCTTTTTCAGAGCCACTTTTACTTTAAAAATAAAAAATTAAAGTAAAAGTAGCTCTGAAGAAGACTGCAAGATAGCTGAAACATAAGATTGTGTATGCATATATGTACAATAAAAGGTTTTTGCTAAAAATGTTCAAAGTAAAGTGGATAAATTGCTCATCTATATTATATAAAAAATTCTTTATGAGGCTAACTAACAAACAGTTGCCTTCTTAGCAAATGATCCCATCCAGACAAATCATAAATCTTAGAAGACATAATTAAACCACTTTTTTATGTTTATCTCACTGATTACATCCACATTAAATGTTTTTATCCATCTATTTTATAATGTAACATTGTTTTGAAGAATGTAAAAAAAAAACATCATAACATATCTTCATGCTGATGAACTGTTTAATAACTTTTAATGCTTTGACCAAAAACTTTTTGCAAGTGTCATTTTGAAATAAAATTGCGTAATATATATAATTAAAATAGTTATTTGTGTTGCCACAACATCAAATGAAATGTTTTTTAAACTTTGTGTATCAATAGCCCAACATTATCAGCAGTGTATTGACCAGAACAGTAATAATTTTGACCATCTGCAATAGAAGCAAAATTTATAACATTTTATGTACATTCGTTTGTGATTTAAATATTAGTTATATGTGAATAAAAAAACTGAAGTTATAATCATTCAAACTGTGTATACATTTTGGGGCACTCTGAATTTAGTGATTATATGTGTACATACAGAGAAAAGTTTAACAAAAAGTAATTTTAAGCAAATAGATTTAGCTAACTTTTGACTAATACAAGTCACAAACGTTTATGACTTGTATTAGCCAAATGCTCTATGCCTCATATTATTTTTAAAGCTTTTCTCTGTATGTGCACTTATATGCCATTACGTTAATCAAGAAAGCTCTCTACTATCATAACATTAATAGTGTTTATAAAAGATATAATCATTGGTAATGTATATTACTGTTATCAAACATGACTATTATTTAATTTGTTGTAAGTAATAGTGTTTTTGTAATACTAGATTTATAATTGTATTTTGTATTTTAAGTTTATGCAATTATATTTTTACTAAAATTAATATTTAGAAGTAATTTTTTTATCACAATTAACAAGTGAAACTCTGCATACATTAAATTAATAAATAACGCCAGGCAACAATTTTTTTTTCATTTTTTGTTGCATGAGGTTTTGGAACTTTTTTTATATATTTCGGTCTCACTGATTCCAAATCTGAAATCCGTTTTTTGTTGTATGCTCTAGTTTTTATGCAATTTTAATTTCTTTTTGTCACAATTAATGGCATGCATTGGTTTTCAAATTGGAGTTAAAGGGCAATGACTCTTGGATTGAACATAATTTTATAAGGCAATTAATGTTTTACAAACATCACTTTTACATAATTGTAGTTGTTTTTAAATGTAAAAAATTATTATCTGATAAAAACACCCTCTTTTTTGTTTTTAGATTGAATGATGGCTTCTTTGAGTAGGCATAAATGTAAGAATAATCCCGACACCTTCTGTTATATATGTGGCTGTTACACACTTCATTGTCAAAGGTGCAATATTTCATCATTTGTGACATGCATATATTGCCTATTTTCAAGTTCCCCTTATAGATCAAGACAAGAATTGGGTTATTGGGTTCCTCATAGTGTGTCTCATAATTGTGAGGAAATGATTCAAGACTGGACAAAAGAAAAACACAAAGAAATGCCTTTTAGTATTCCTGGTTTGGCATGAACCTAAGGACCACAGCAGTGATTGTTATTTCTGTATGATCTATATAAAGGCCATTGGCAAGAAAAAATGGTATATGATTGCATATCCTAATATTCCTTCAGCAATACAACCTATCCCACACTCTGAGACACTCCCAGTTCCAGTTTTCAATGGTTTTATTGCTTCTAAGGACAAAGAAAGTGAACATGGTGGTCAAGTGTATTTTGGTAAGATGCATGATGTAATGATTGTAGAATCTGAAGGGTCTTCTTCTGAAGCCAAACAGTCATTAAGCCCGCAGCAGTTTATCCAACCCAAATTGAATGACTTAGTAAGAAATTTGGGCATATCAAAGAAATCAGCTGAGTTATTAGCTTCCAGGGTTCAAGAAAAGAATGTGCTTTACCAGTCAGCTAAAGTATCCTATTTCAGGAAGTGTGAACAAATATTTGTGTTTTTCCAAAAGACTAACACTTTGTTTACTGTCATGATATCAGTAGTCTTCTCAGCCAGCTAGGTGTTACCACTTACAGTCCAACAGAATGATTTCTATTTCTTGACAGCTGTAAATGGAGTCTGAAATGTGTTCTACCCAATAGTAATGTTTATGCAGTGGTTCCAATTGGTCATTCAACTCATCTGCGAGAAGATTATAAAGACAAAAATTGTCCTTGACTTACTAAAGTATGAGGAGCATAACTGGATCATTTGTGTGGTTCTTAAATGGCAAATTTCCTGCTAGAACAACAGAGAGGTTTCACAAAGTATTTTTGCTTTCTGTGTTTGTGAAACAGCTGAGCTTTAGAGAAACACTGGACATGAAGGAGTGGCCAAAATGTAAAGCTCTGGAAGTAGGTATGCAAAATATTGTGAATGAATCTGTAGTTAATCGAGACAGGATCATTTTTCCCCAACTTCACATCAAACTTGGCTTACTGAAGCAGTTTGCTCAGGTTTTAAATAGAGAAAGTAAATGCTTTCAACATATTATTTCTGCTTTCCTGCCTTGTCTTTTGAGAAGATAAAAGCAGGTGTATTCAATGGACCTCAAATTAGAACCCTCATACATGATGAAGAATTTTCCTCTCAAATTAGAACCCTCATACATGATGAAGAATTTGCCAGGAAGATGAATAAGGAGGAGAAAGCAGCATGGTAATCTTTTGTGGCAGTTACAAAGAACTTCCTTGACAACAAAAAAGCAGAAAACAATGAACTTCTGGTTCAAAGGATGCTGTTGGCTTTCCACAACATTGGATCGTAACATGAGCATTAAGATTCACTTCCTATACACTCACCTTGTTAAGTTTCCTGAAAATTTTGGAGCTGCTAGTGATGAGCAGAGAGAATGCTTTCATCAGGATCTGATGATGATGGAAGAGCATTATCAGGGATGATGTGGCAGAAATATGATGGCAGACTACTGCAGGAGCATCAAACAAGATTGTCCTCAACAAGTACACAAATGCAAATTTTTTCCTGAATAGAATTTAAATAAATTTTGCATAAATTTTATGATTAAAATAATTGTTTAATGTGTTCTATTTCGAAATTGTAGACAAATTCTGATGCAATCATATCTTTTAGGGTATTTACTGCATTATATAAATTATATTTTCACAAAGATGATGCCCAAGAAGACATTCTACTTCATTATGTTAAACTAAGTGTTAAATAATTTACAATAAGATGAAAACTTAAAATCTTGAATTGCAAAAAAACTGTATAATTTACAGAGAAAAACTAATGTCAGATTTCACTCAAATTAAGTAAGAACAAGTGATTTTGTGGATGCAACAAAAATTTAGTTTCCCAGTATAATCTATATCCAAAGCATCTTACACAACCCTCGACTTATGCAATGTTTTATAAAAGCAACTTCTATTTTTTTCTATTCCACTGCTGCCATCTATTGTAGGCTTGAGAAATCAATAGATAGTTTATGGTAGTGCTTATTAAATCCACATCCCCTATATCTTGGATTAAATCCTGGCTTATGACTTTGTCAATGAGAAATTTGGACCTGGATTTAGTGCACTTGGATCTTTAGAATTTAATGCATTTTCCATGTAGTGATTGCATTTCCTTATTTTGGATAAAGTAGTATTGAACATGAATTCAATAGAATCTACTAATTATTCAAGAACACAACTTCCAGCAATGGAGGAGCAAAATAATTTGTTTCTGCAAAGCATTGTATAAACATGGAATCTCATGATGCTTTTTAGAAGAGGATTTAATAACTATTCTATACAAGAAGTAAAGATATCTACAGTTGTAAAAACTAAGGTCAACAGAATTAACAGTTATTTACCAACTATGGAAGCAAGTTAATTTGGATTCAAAATATTAAGATGTGTTTGGTACTTATGCTGATAACATGATAGTTAAATGAGAATAAAATATTGTTTCTGGATAGAAAAATTATTAGGCTCAAAAGAGCCAGATATATTATCCAAAGTATTTTAGATTCAAACTCTAGTTTATTGCTGATGAAGCCAGAAATTATTCTTGAGATATGGAAATGTGACTCCATATCTCCAACTTTTTTACCACACTTAAAAGTATTTTGTGGATTAAAATGGGACGCTAAAAATTAAATGTAAATATGGATTATTTAAATCATATAGATTTAGCAGATGGTATACTTCTTTTTGCAAATATTACTTCAGTGCTTCAGGAAATATTGCAAGAATTATCAAATGAATGGAAAAAAGAACTAAAGATAGATGCTAAAAAAACTAAAATAATGTTCAATGGATTTTTTTAAAAGTAGAAAATAAAGACTGATAATGTGGAATTGGAAGAAGTTAATAACTATAAATATCTTAGAATGTTAACATGGATGGAAACATAATGAATGAACTTAATCATATATATATATATATATATATATATATATATGATATATATTCATATATTATATAACAATATTAAAAGGAAATATATCTATGTATTTAAAAAGGAATATTTTTAATAAATCTGTTTTACTGCTTCTTATTTATGAATCTGATAATTTGATACTAACAAAAAAGCAATACAGAGACTTCAGACCGGTCAATTAAATAGAGTGAGATGCATTTTAAGGAATGACAAGAAGAAATTGAAAACAAAATATATGGGTCAGAGAACAAACAAATAATACTGGCATCATTGAAAAAATTAAGAGACTGAAGTGAAGCTGTTTGGACAAATTGTTAGAAGAGATAGTAATAGATGGACAGTTGAAATCTTAAATTGGATCTCAAGAACTTTGAAAATATCAAGGAAAAAGAGTGCATAAATTAAGAAAATTTGTATATTGTGAAAAGAAAATGCTAGAGATCAGTCATCCAGAAGTGGATTAATAATGATTGAAAATAATAAAAATGGTATGCATGTATACCATGAAATTGTGATATGCACTATATCAGTCTATCCTATTTTTATTATATGCATTAAAAAAATTATAAATAAACAAATTAAAAATATAAATAAACAAAAAAATAAGCACTTTAAAATTTATAAATGTAGTAAATTTTATGACTCTATATCACAAATAGTTATTTTGTTTATTAACTATGTTTTCTTTATATTAAATATATTGAAGGCAAAAATGTATTTTTGCCTTACAAAAGTCCTTTGTTTGATAAAATGTTTTATAATTATAATTTAAGAGAATTCAAGGTTTTCTAAATAAATGATAAAATAAAATTTATTGATTTGTAGTGAAAAAAAATATTTTTCTATTAGAGAAATAATGAAAAGAGAAAATCATAGTTGTTGTTTTTCTCCACTGATGAAACAGCTATATTTTTGGTAAGGCATTGAATTTATGAATCGATGATATGAACTGATAAAGTGGTTCTGATAGACATTAATGTATTGTATCAGAAAGCAGTTTGTCAGAAGAATCTAACACTTCATTTCCCACCTTATTAAAAAAATATATAGAGATCAGTAAGTTTTTTATATTATTTTTTTTAAATAAATGTGAATGAGCAAACATACACAGTAAATAAATATATTCTCTCAACTTTATTAATAAGGTACATTATTTTTTTTTAATTTTACTTAAACTATAATCTTAATAAGTATATGAATATTATACATATACATGTATATTTAAAAATATTGTACACCTACAGTGCAGTAAGCATTATCTATTGCATTATACTCAAAGCGTATAAAAGTAAGAGCTCTTAGAAGCTATAAATAAGGGATTCCCAATGGAGGTAAAATCACCCTCTTGGAGGTGAAAAGTAAATTTTGGAGGACCAAAAAATCTCAGGGTTACAATCAGGTGTTCTTCAAAACTGATTAAATAAAGACAGTAAGTATAAAGCACTCTCTTCTTTAAAACTTCATTGAGGTAATTATGAAAATTTTTGTTTAAAATTGGGATGTAGTTTAAAAAAAGTTGAGAAACCTTACTTAGTCAATGTAATTGAAGGGGTCATAAAACAAAATATAGCAGATATTGCCATTTCACTGTATATATTAATATATCAAGTAAAATATTGTAATTAGCATAAAATATTACAATAATGAAATTGTAATTAATTGAGAGACAGAAAACATGAATTTATATATTTTTTATTTCTATCAGTGCATCACTACCATAACACCTCTATAACTCAACAATCTGACTTTCTTTGTTGGTGTATGGGTACAGTATACTGGAGTTGAAATAATGGGTGTGCTAATAAAAATCAAAAAAATTGAAATTAAAATATTTTTATATATCTGCACTCATTGGCATGCCCTTAAATCAAGGAACCTCTGACCTATAGAACAAATCCAGCCTCAAAACCTCTCAATCTAACTCCCAGATATTTTCATAAATGTATATAAAATGGATTTGTATAAAACTTCTATTTAAACATGCATGCAAATATTGAATTAAGAGTTAAGTAAAAAAAAATATTTGGTAATTGTAACTTATGCCCCATGTGGCCACATGAGGCACTGTTTTTGTGTCAACACATAAAAGTATTCAGAGTAGGTACCAAATATTTATTTTCTCAATTATATCTTTTTCTTTATTCAACCTTTATAATAATTCTACTTTGTTCTTTCAGACACCCAATATTCTAACAAATTATATCTAT
This sequence comes from Epiperipatus broadwayi, assembly GCA_028023455.1. Taxonomy (NCBI): domain Eukaryota; kingdom Metazoa; phylum Onychophora; class Udeonychophora; order Euonychophora; family Peripatidae; genus Epiperipatus; species Epiperipatus broadwayi. The sequence continues at coordinate 64,590 of JAQFVV010000249.1, forward strand.
ATTGTGTGGCCTAATCTTATTATGAATTTAAAGTAAAACTCGAATTATACTTCATTTTATTATTATTATTATTATTAATTTCTATTTTTTATTAGGATGGCTACAGGTGTAAGGGAAGAAAAATTGACACAGAAAATCATGTGTTTAAAAAAATATATACCAATGCATATGTGCATGATATATCTAAAAAGTATTTCAGTTAATAAATAACACATTATGAAGAGACACTATTTATCAAATATTCTGACTACAACAAAATTATTAAGGAAGAAAAAAATATTAAAATAGAAAACTTGAAAAGGAGCTTCATCATGTAGCTGACATGTTTTGTAAAAAGTACAAACAAATCAGAAAATTCTGTGACAGTTTTTTTTTTTTAAAAAAAAGCAGAAAATTCGAAACCTTTTTTAAATGGGAAGTTTATAGAAGACTGCATCCTAGCTACTGTACTCCAGAATATAAAAAGAAATTTAAGCATATGTGTCAGGGTGGATCAGAAAAATTGTAATTAAATGTGGAATAGTCATTAATAATAATGATGTTACTTTATTTTTAATTTGCAAAACAAAAATATGGCCCTCATTTAAAAGGGGAAACCCTGGTATTAATGACAGAAGTAAATTAATTAAATTTTTGATCAAATGTAGTAGGTTAATTTTAAGTCAATAATTCTGTGTGTACCATGAATGAAATTATAAATATCCAAATGGTCCTTGGCAGAAAAAACATTCCCTACCTCTGCCTTAAGTGAATGTGTTGCCTATCTCTTTCTCTTTTTCATAAAAGATATGAAACTTTTATGCTAATAATAAAAATTTGATGATAGTGGTAATGATAAAATGTGAAAGATACAAAGCATTACAAAGGTTTCATTCATAAATTTCAAGCATGTTTGCTTACATCATTCACAATCATAATGCTGAAAGTTGAACTGAGATTGAGAAAAGCAAACTTTTGTTTTTTACATTAGATTGCAAATGATATATTTATTATTGCAACAATATTACTAAAGTGTATGAAAATGAATGCATAAAATAATAAAATGGCTATCTTTACACTATGATGAGTAAAGAATATAAAAAAAATATTCATTTTTAATTAGATATGATTTGAACACAGAATTTTTAGTTCCCTTCAGTCATCCACTCCAACTTATATAACTGATATTCATGACCACATACATGTAAAAAGATATATAATCTCCAATATAGATATTTCATGCTAAATTAGCACTGTGACATGACAACTTTCTTCCCCTACTAACTGAATTTTAGTTATTAGAATTGTCGTCGAGGGCGCCACCAAGGATTTCTCTCTTGGAACCTGGTCACGTAACTTTACATAAACCTGGTCTTTATTTATTTTTGAACGACGATTCACTGATTATAAACTTTGATTATAATCTCACAGGGGTTTTCCTTTAAGAACACTAACTAATTATTATAAATAATTCAAAAATTCAAGAATACGTTGGACAAAAAAAACTTTTAATTTCTTTTACTACTATTTATTATTAATAACCTTATAATTCTATCTGAACTAGAAAGAACTGACTTACAATTTCTGATTTTCCCTCTGTTTACTTTCTAATTATGCTTCCCAAATATTTACCATAGATTTACTCGCGCCTACACTAATACTGCGAATTCTAGCAGACGTGCATATAAGACGACTTATAGTATTTTTAATCTTTCCCAAAGTTTATTTTTAAACTCCACTTTCTTTGGTAAATAAATAAATTGCAAAAATCTTACAATGAACGTATAAGTGTCTTTTGTTTTCTTATACTTTCAATTCTTTCCTTATTTTCTACTAACAAACGAGTAATGCCCCAAGGTTCTCTGTTACTTGGCGACACACTTTTATACCCCCACCCTGTTGTTACTCTCTAGATCGAATAGATATTAAATAATTTAAATACAGTTATTCCAATATTTCATAAAAAATATTGAACGAAAATTAACATTAATAGATTGCAATATTAAACAAATTTATTTCCCCCCTTATTGTTGAAACATTTGTAATAAACATAATAAATGAAAATTAAATTAAAGATAAAGTTCTATTACGCTTTACTTAGAGTTCTCATTAATTAAAAGTTTATAATTACCCTGATCGATCAGAGCGGAGTGGCCTGATTTTTATAGGTTTTACATTCCATTGGTCGTGCCTTTGTCCTTGTACATGCGAATTCCATGAGTGTTCCTTTGGTTGTCCGGCTAGCAATATCCGTTTCTTCCATTCCATAACTCTCTCGATAGCTTCATTCAGATGGGGTGGCGGTCAATTCCCCAAAGGGGAAGGTTGTGATAACTTTAGCCGCTATACATTTGACAAGAGTCCGCAAAATTAAATTTCAATAATAATAATTTTTATTGTTCGAAACACAGCTGCTTTCTTTATTGTCCTTGCTGGTCTCTAAAGTCAAGTCAACTGATCTAACTCCTAAAAGCGATCTTATCTCCACTCTTTCTTATCTTTTTTTTTTTTAATTAGCGTAATAGCAATTACTAATCAAATATTTTTACTTTGTGAAAGTTTCAACAATAGAGTATAATTACTACCAAGAATCTAATTTTGTTTTCTTTTCCCCACCCTTTTATCTCTCGAATTTTTCTCCCTTTTAATTAAACACTTTTAACATTTTTTTTTCTTTTTTTTTTTTTTTTAATAAATTATATTCAATTTTATTTGTTTATTTCAAAATAAAAGTTCAAAATTTTTTTACCCTTTCCATTAAATCAAAACCATTTGTTAATTAATTCTTTTTTTCATTTTACAAACTATTTAACTTCAAAATATTTATGACAAATTATAAATATGTGAGCTTATATATATATGAGCTGACTTAAAATATCAGCTCATTGCCCCATCTGTCATAAAAAAACAATAAAAAAAAACTTTAATTGCCCCGCAGTGACTTGTCCCCTTCCCCCTTACAAGGTTTTAGAGATCTTGCATTATACGCTCCCTTCTTACCTTTCTTTCCTAGAATCATGAATGCATTGGGACCGCATTTTTGAATGATTTTGTACGGACCTTCAAATAAAGGGAAAAATTTCTTATATTGCTTCTCGCTCATTTTACTCACAGGCTGGGTTTTGACATAAACCCAATCTCCTATCTTAAAATGTACTGGACTATTATTCCCTCTTTTCTTTCGCTGTTCAGATTTTTTTTTAATCTCTCTCTGGCGCAACTTCGATCCTTCACTATGTCTACTGTTTCATTCTCGGGGGGCAAACGACACTTGAGAAGAGAAGGTTCCAGATAGCCATAATATAATCATTCAGGGGCAAACCCCGTAGACTCGTGGTACGTGCAATTAATAATTTTCACTATTTGAGGAAGTACTTTCACCCAATGTTTATGATTTTCCTTCAAATGTGCCCGAAATAAGTTTCCCAATTCCTTCATAACCCTTTCACACGGGTTAGATTGGGGATTTCTTATAGAGGTTAAGATATGGTGTATGTTTTCCTGTTTTATCCAACTTTTCCATTCCCTGGATATAAATGGCGTCCCATGGTCACTCAAAATTGCACGTGGTCTTCCCACCTGAACGAATTGTTTCTTCTTTAACACAGCAATAGAATTTTTTGTATCGGCTTTGTGCAATGGATAAGCCCGTACCAGCTTCGAAAACACATCGAACGTCACCAAGATATATTTATATCGACGAAACGAAGGTAATGGGCCATAAAAATCGATGGCCAACAATTCATTTGGGTTTTGGGCTATAATAGGAGTCAATATTCCCGCATAATTTTTATTCGCCGGTTTATTTTGTCTGCATCCATGGCACATCTGAAGTGTATTAATAATCGACCTATACATATTTGGCCAATAATACCACCTCTGTAAGATTTTATTCACTTTAAGTGCACCATAGTGTCCATATATCCTATGTACATAATTTATTAAGTGCATTCTTAAGCTTTTGGGTATGACTATTCTCCAGTAATCGGTTCCTTCTTTGACCTGAAACATCAACGTTCCGTTTATCATTTTATACCGATTTATTCTATTATTATTTTTTTTTGCGTCGGTCTGCTTGCGTAGGTCGGTATCATTGTAACGTTGTATTATCTTTTTGCATGTGGGATCGGATGACTGAAAAATTTTTATCCTCTTCATGTCCCTTTCCATCGACATATCTGCATCTATTATAAGTGGAGTTAACCGTGCTCCCTCTAATGTTAAATTTTGGCCTGTATCCGGTACCGGATTTCGGCTCAATATGTCCGGCACGATATTTTCCTTCCCTGAGCAATGAACCACTCGGTAGTTAAATCTTTGTAAATATAATGCCCACCTTATAAGCCTATCGTTTGTTAAGTAGCATTTATTTATAAACTCTAGACTCTTGTGATCCGTAATAATAATAATCTCGGATCCTAATAGTAAATGTTTAAGTTTATTTAACACCCATATGATGGCCAGTGCTTCTCTTTCTGTAGTCGTATAATTTCTTTCTGCAGAGTTTAAATTTCTACTTAAAAAATACAAGACTTGCGGTTTTTTTTCTTTATTCTCTTGAAATAATACAGCCCCCAACCCCACTTTACTGCTGTCAGTCTGGAGCATAAAAGGTTTATTAAAATCCGGGTATGCGAGTATGATGTTTTTTTCAAAATTTTCTTTAATTTTGCTGAATGCCTCACTTTGTTTTTTAGTACACTCCCACCTGCTTTCTTTTCTAAGCAATTGTAAAAGTGCCTCCGTGTCTACAGAAAATTTCTCGTAAAACCTCTGATAAAAACCACATAGGCCTAAGAATGACCTAATTTGTTTTTTATTCTTAGGTTGAGGAAAACGACTTATAGCGTCAATCTTATCAGGATGAGGTCTCACTCCTTGAGCACAAATGAGATGCCCTAAAAACAAAATTTCTTTTTGCAATATATTACTTTTTTTTTAGATTTATCGTCATATTTTTCTGCTGGCATTCTTGAAAAAATATATTTAAACTTTCCAAATGTTCTTGAGGTGACCGTGATGCTATAACAATGTCATCCATATAATATACAATAAGTTGTTTTACCCTATCGGATAACACCTTGTCCAAACATCGAAGCAACCCCGACCCACTGTTAACTAACCCAAATGGCACTCACTGAAACACATATGTATATCCCTCATATCTAAATGCGGTGTATTTTTGGTCTTCTATATGTAATGGCATCTGCCAATAACTCGATGTTAGATCGAAAGATGAAAAATATTTCTTCTCTTGGAATTCCAATAGTAAGTCTGTGATACGCGGCGGCACATCTCTATCAGGAATCGTAATGGCGTTTAACTGACACGCGTCTAAACACACTCTCATTGAACCGTCTTTTTTTTTTACTATCACCAGAGGATTTATATATGGGGATTGCTGTTTTTTTATGATACCCCATTTTTCCATCTGTTGTATTTGTTTGTCTACTTCACTTTTATATTTAACTGGAATGGGGTATGATCTGCCCTGGAAGTGAGTCTCTGTTTTTACTTTGATACGATGCGTATAGCCCTTTATAATCCCAGGATTTGTAGCAAACACTTGTTTGTGCCGCTGCAATATCTCTCTAAGTTGGTCTTTCCCTTCACTATTATCCTTTTCTAACTTGCTTACTTTATCGTCTATCTCCATATCAATATCATCTACTCTCACACATGCTATCCTATTGCTTAGTTTATTATGATCACTAAAGGGTACTTTTTCATTTTTTATTATTACTACCTTTTCATTAAAATTGATTTTTGTCCCCATTTGATACATAAAGTCAGACCCCAGTATCATATATTCTATTAAACCTGGCATAGATAATAGCATATGTTGTATTATATATTTTTTTCCCACTTGTATTTCTCCATATACTTGCACGGGGTCGAGTTTGACTTTTTTCCCATTTGCCATAGTTTTTTCCGATTTCTTTAATGGTAACATATGCAGTGATCCCTTCTGATTTCTGATTTGATTGAGCATTTTGTTTGGGATTATGGAGACCTGACTTCCCGAGTCCAACAGAGCTTGTACTTCAATCCCCTGTAATTTTACTGCAATTACAGGGCACATTTGCTCCACCATTGTCTGAATTTTTTCTTCTTCTTCTATAATAATGTTTAATAATTTGAGATGCGTTTCTTCTCCCTCTTCTTGTTGCTGCATGTTTTCCTCATCTGTTAGTGCTTCCAAGACTTCTTCTAACCCTTCATGTATGCACGTCTTTAACCTATTCCGTATATTTCTTGGCATATTTCTGCTTATTATATTCATAATCTGGCATTCTGGAATCAGATATTCAATTACTCTTCTTAACTTCGTCATTTGTCTCAAGAAAAATTGTCTATACTCCATCCCCTTTTCTTTTGAATATTTTTCCGTTTCTACATCCCTTTGTAATCTTTCTTGCCTTTCTATGTTCCAAAATCTTTGTATCAGAGCTTTAGTGTACTGTTTAAAACTATCGGGCTTCTCATATATAGTTCTCCACCATTCTCTTGCTGTGCCTTCCAGATAGCTACTTGCTATGATTATTTTTACCTTCTCTCCTACTTTGTATATATCAAAACACTCTTCTAAACTTTCTATGTGTTCGAATAATGTTTCCTCATTTTTCCCTTCAAAAATTATTATCTCCATTCCGCCTTGCATTTTTACTCGAGTTATATTTTCAATTATTTCCTATAGTACTAACTTCCCCCGATGGAGTCCTGACCCCGTAATCCCATCTGAAATCCACCCCCTTACTAAAAAATTTACTCTCTCTTTTCTCTAATCTCTGGGCGTTTCTCTTGTTAACGAGCCCGACACGTTGGAAGCGTCCGGCTAACAATATCCGTTTCTTCCATTCCATAACTCTCTCGATAGCTTCATTCAGATGGGGTGGCGGTCAATTCCCCAAAGGGGAAGGTTGTGATAACTTTAGCCGCTATACATTTGACAAGAGTCCGCAAAATTAAATTTCAATAATAATAATTTTTATTGTTTGAAACACAGCTGCTTTCTTTATTGTCCTTGCTGGTCTCTAAAGTCAAGTCAACTGATCTAACTCCTAAAAGCGATCTTATCTCCACTCTTTCTTATCTTTTTTTTTTAATTAACGTAATAGCAATTACTAACCAAATATTTTTACTTTGTGAAAGTTTCAACAATAGAGTATAATTACTACCAAGAATCTAATTTTGTTTTCCTTTCCCCACCCTTTTATCTCTCGAATTTTTCTCCCTTTTAATTAAACACTTTTAACATTTTTTTTTTCTTTTTTTTTTTTTTTAATAAATTATATTCAATTTTATTTGTTTATTTCAAAATAAAAGTTCAAAATTTTTTTACCCTTTCCATTAAATCAAAACCATTTGTTAATTAATTCTTTTTTTCATTTTACAAACTATTTAACTTCAAAATATTTATGACAAATTATAAATATGTGAGCTTATATATATATATGAGCTGACTTAAAGTATCAGCTCAGCACTTATCATTTGGTCCAAATCATCATCTTTCATACACATATATAATCAATGCTCACTTTGTATTAAAATACAAAATCTTCAAACTTTAATGGTTAGGCTCTAATCTTCTCCACTCTCCAACTCTTGAACCGTCTATATCATTAAAAATCTAATAATGAAAATGCTCAAAGCCCTTGTTGATTCAATATTATTTGTCATACACATATTGACTTTTAAGTTAATCTGACTCTCATATGTAAGGCCTTAATATGTTCATTTAAATACACAGAAGAGGGATGGGCATTTAAATGGATATATGAAGATCCTACATAATGAGGGGTCAGATTAACTTAAAGTCAGCATGGGTCTGACAACAATAATGGCATTAATAAGGGCTTTGATCATTCCATCATCAGATTTTCAATGACATGCATGGCTGAAGAATTGAAGTATGAAGAGGATTGAAGCCTATCCATTAAAGTTTGAAGATTTGCTATTTTAATATAAACTGAGGACTTATCATATATGTGTGGGGGAGATAATGATCCAAACCAAGTGATGGGTGCTAGTCCAGCATGAAATACATATATTGGAGATCATTTATCTTTTTCACATTGTGGACATGTATATCAGTTATATACAATGGAGTGGATGATTGAAGGGAGCTTGAAAGTCTGGGTTCAAATTCCCTCTAATTACATGTAAAGCTTAAGTATATACATTATACTTATATGCAAATATTCATTTTAAATATTTTTAATTTTTAATCTATGGGTTAGTGAAACCATTGATGGTGAACCCATAGATAAAGAAGAATGTCTGTGTAATATTTGTATGTATTTTCTGTATTAGTATATACTCGAAATGGAATTAGAAAATAAGTAAACTAAAGAGATTAATTATGACTGCAAGAGAATACAGACTTACTTTATTAAAGAAAGTAATATTTACTGAGGCTATAACCCCAAGAATATGCGTGTAAAATGTGATAGTAGGGACCTCTACAGGTGTTTAACCTCAAGCTTACGCTATGGAAGAAAAGAAAGCACTTTTTTAGATTATTAATATTCAGTTGAAAGTTTTTTCAACATTTTTCTATCATTTCCAAAGTTTATTTGAAAATTGTTATAAAAATTGAAAGGGCTTTCAACTGAATATTGATAATCTAAAAAAAGAAGGAATTTACATATAATTATCTGCTATAGTTTATCACTGTCTCAATCTATTTTGTACATGTATATGTAGTATGGAGTTTAAATTTGTTATATGACTTTATGTATTTTTATAATTGTTTTTGACTTGAGTATGTTTTTATTTATACATTACATATATTTTAATAATTTAAAAAGTCCTTCATTAACAAAAATTCAATGCAAAACGTGCATATATACATCTACATATACTTTATAAAGTTTACAATAAATATAAAATACAATACAAATTCAGTTTAGCCTAATGCGTATTCAATGCAAAGCGTTATAATCATGGCTATTATTACCTGAAGTTAAAGACTACTTCAAAAATGTTAATTAATATTGGTATTATAATTGTAAAAGGATTTCATAGCAATCATTAATTATAACTTCTATATGATATTTAATATGACTATTTCCACTTTATAATAAAATTAATGATAGATTTCGTGAAAAGTTAATGTTAAAATGAATTAAAATAGATTTTAGTATTATTAATATCCAAATAATTTAGAGGTCTATTACCAATTTTATATTTGATAACATAATAAATATCCGATTCCAATAATTCAAAACACGTTTAATAAGAAGAAATTAGTTAGTAAAATAATACATTATTCATGCATGAAGTAAATCTGCTATTTCTGGAAAGTATAACTAAGTGAAAAAAATCACTTGTTTAAATCAATAAACAACAACAATAATAATAAGACAATAGCAGCAACGATGATGATGATGATAATAATCATTATCATCATCATCATATGCTAGTGAGTCTATAAGAAATTCAAAAACCTGAAGTGACTAAGTAGGTCATAATCTGTAAACATTAAACTCCACAGTCTATTATGCTAATGCAACGTCAAACCATGCAGGGCTTTAAATCAATAATCAAGAATAAAAGTATGGCTTAGTTGTATTATCCGCAAAATGGTCTCAATTAAAAAAATTCAATACATTTATTAATATTAATAAACATTCAAGAATGGTATTTATATGGACTGGGTTTTCCCTTATGGAAGTTGCCTTGACAACATAATGAAGACGTGGTGTAGATAAGCTTGTTGTCATCATATTATTATATATAACTGCTACTAAAAAATAAGAAAGTGAATAAATAAATAATTAAGTAGCTAGTTGCACAGATGATCGTGTAATATTCAAATATCAGAACTGATTGTCTGCACTTTGAATTGGGCTTTTTTTGCTATCGCATTCATCATCTTATTACTGAGCTAAAACATATAAGCAGTAAAATAAGTTATTCTTGAAACATGTTTTTTTATTGTCTTTTTTTTTTTCAAATAAAATTTTTCCATATTGTCTAAAAACTGATACAGAAACAATTCTGATAATCAAGCAAAATTTTTAAACTTAGGCAAAAAATGTCACAGAAATTCCATCAATATTTTCCCCAAATGGAATTTAATTACAACTAATTCTCAATTGACATTCGAGCTATGATAGTTTTAAAAACTTTCACAACTTCTTTTAGTAATCACTGACTATATTGGTCAGTTTTTACTAAAATACAAAATTATGCTATTGAAAAAAAATCACCAACAAGATCAATGATCACTAAGAAAGACTATTGATATTGTTTGATAGATCCAATAATACAAATGTATAATATAGATTAAATAATTTAAATGATATCTAAAAAAGAGAGATAAAATAATGCTTTGTTTTTTGAAAATAAAAACAAATAACTAATATTTAAAACAGTGCATACATATTCTTTTATTTAACCTACCTATTCTCAGAAAAAAGTGCTGGTAACAACCAGAATTTTTCTGTAATGTTCATGAGAATAACTTTAACGTGATTAAAAAGCATGAACTCATTAATTAGACAAATCAATTATGTACTGGTTTAGAAGCATTAAAAAGAAAAGTGTGGAAGAGTAACATTTTTCCAAAAGGAATTAAAATTTCAGATAGCAATATTAAAAAATTATGTTTCGATTGTCTATACAGACTTCCTCAATTAAAAATCATAAAAAATATTTTTATTTGTAAATATTTGACTCCATATATACAGAATCATATATATATAATTACCTTCATAGAGACTGGTATTTGTTCCCTTTGACCTTTTTTAGTTAGAGAAATTCCTGCTGTTGTCCAAAAACCGGAGTAGGCACAAACAGATTTTTCATTCACTTTTTCTTCCATAGCAACGGTAGTACCAAAAATGCTAAAATGCCTAGAAAGATAAAAAAGCTACATGTAAAAACACTTTTTGCATCTGTGCATGATGTGTATCTATCTATCTATCTATATATATATATATATATATATATATATATATATATATATATATATAAACATTACAAGCATAAAGCTAAACTAGTCAATATAAAATCAAAACTACCCCAAATCTAAAATTAAACCAGACCAGCATAAAAATAATATTAAAACACAACCTAAGGTTTCACTACTACAAGCAGACTTCTCAAGTGTAAAGAACTACAAAAAAACCACACATTATATATACTATTAACAACTACCCACAAATCCATTCACTTCCCATCCACCCTTAATATTAAAAGAACTCTTAAATAAGTTAATTGCTTCAGAATAATAAATTTTCAATAATAAAGACTCTTTAATTCTTCTTTTGATTTCATTTCTCTCAAAGAAGACAACCTTAGCTTCATCAAAATCAATAGTGTGGCCTGTATCTTTTTCATGGACATACAAAGCAGAACTAAGATATCTATTTTTAACTCTACTTTTATGAACCTTTATTCTTTCATTTAAACTCAAACTACTCTGACCTATGTAAACCTTCTTACAAAATAAACAAGGAATAAAATATACCACACCAGGAATAGTCTTTCTATCAAAAACTTCTTTTGTATTATTTAATAAATTATTCAATGTAACACCCCTTTTCCAAGCAATTTTCTTATTTCCAAACAATTTACTATTTCTACACACAATTTTATAAGAAGACAATTTAAATGGCAAAGAAATAAAATCATATTTTTCTTTAACCTTTACATCCTTACAAATATTACTATTAAATAAAATACTTTTAACAAATTTATCAGAGTATCCAACACTCAAATAATCTTTATAAAATTGATATTTCTGAAACAAAGCTACCCCACTAGAATTATTTAATTTAATATTCCTATGACAATAATTCCTTAAAGCAACTACTTTATGAGATACAGACTGATAGCTATCAGGTTTAATTATAGATCTTAATTCTTTACTTTTAACTAAATGACTGCACAATAAACAATTAGTTTTTATATTTCTAATCACCAAAAGATCTAAAAATTTTAACTTACCAAAATCTAACCCCCCTCCTTCTAACACAAATTTTATAGAAGGATCAAAACAATTAAACTCATTTACAAATTCCTTCAATTTATCATTCTCAACTACAAATAAACAATCATCAACATATCTGACAAATAATTTTACATATAAACAATTCTTTTTAATAATAATTTCCTCTTCCATAAAACTAATATAAACTGAACATACTAAAGGAGAAATAATATAACCTATTATAGAGGTAATTTTTATAAGATTAAGGAAGGGTGGATAATAGGTTATAATATTTCTCCTTTAGTATGTTCAGTTTATATTAGTTTTATGGAAGACGAAATTATTATTAAAAAGAATTGTTTATATGTAAATTTATTTGTCAGATATGTTGATGATTGTTTATTTGTAGTTGAGAATGATAAATTGAAGGAATTTGTAAATGAGTTTAATTGTTTTGATCCTTCTATAAAATTTGTGTTAGAAGGAGGGGGTTAGATTTTGGTAAGTTAAAATTTTTAGATCTTTTGGTGATTAGAAATATAGAAACTAATTGTTTATTGTTCAGTCATTTAGTTAAAAGTAAAGAATTAAGATCTATAATTAAACCTGATAGCTATCAGTCTGTATCTCATAAAGTAGCTGCTTTAAGGTATTATTGTCATAGGAATATTAAATTAAATAATTCTAGTGGGGTAGCTTTGTTTCAGAAATATCAATTTTATAAAGATTATTTGAGTGTTGGATACTCTGATAAATTTGTTAAAAGTATTTTATTTAATAGTGATATTTGTAACGATGTAAAGGTTAAAGAAAAATATGATTTTATTTCTTTGCCATTTAAATTGTCTTCTTATAAAATTGTGTGTAGAAATAGTAAATTGTTTGGAAATAAGAAAATTGCTTGGAAAAGGGGTGTTACATTGAATAATTTATTAAACAATACAAAAGAAGTTTTTGATAGAAAGACTATTCCTGGTGTAGTATATTTTATTCCTTGTTTATTTTGTAAGAAGGTTTACATAGGTCAGAGTAGTTTGAGTTTAAATGAAAGAATAAAGGTTCATAAAAGTAGAGTTAAAAATAGATATCTGAGTTCTGCTTTGTATGTCCATGAAAAAGATACAGGCCACACTATTGATTTTGATGAAGCTAAGGTTGTCTTCTTTGAGAGAAATGAAATCAAAAGAAGAATTAAAGAGTCTTTATTATTGAAAATTTATTATTCTGAAGCAATTAACTTATTTAAGAGTTCTTTTAATATTAACACTTTAATAGCCTGAAATGCAACATCGCAGTTGTCACTTTTAGGTTGCTCTAACTCAGCCAATTCTTTAGTTACATTGATGAAAAAAATACCTGTATTAAAGCTTAGAGCAAGGCCTATAAGATGCTGCACTCTTTTGAATTATTTTACATGTAAAAAATCAATACTAGGAGGGTTTTAAGTTGAACAAAAGAAAAAAGCCAGTTTTGATTGGTTGGATAATCTATTCCCAACCTATTCCCAATTCTTATTAGCTGATGATTCCATTAAATATTTTTTCACTGCTAAAATGAAAATATATGTTTTGGAGTGTTTTTTTTATTATGTTTCATACATATTATAAATAATTTTCATAAAATCTAATATTTCTAATAAAAATATAGTTATTTTACAAAAGTAGTAAGGTTTTATTAAAAAATTGTATAGTTTACATGATTGTAAATTGAAAAAGAAACCAGCCGTAGCAGCAATTTTTGATATCTTGTCAAGAGGTTAGATTGCTCCAAGCTTTTTATTTGATTTTCAAACAAAGATTAATGATTTAGAATATTTTTCTGGCATTATAATGTATTTTTGGTGTATTTTTTTAATAATATGCTGAAAGTATAATTATTTTGAGAAAGACTTTAAGATTATTCCTAAAAAATTCTTAAAAAATTCATAACGTGAAATCTGGGAGGGATCTAAATGACATTTACAATGCTTCTAATTCGCTCGTAATGTTTTCTTTGATTTTTCTGCTTTTGAATATTTCTATAAAATACAAATAAAAATATATTTTTGAAATAACTTTCGTTTACTTTCTTAACATTACAAATAATTAATATACTTTTTGAAAATGAAACTAAAATTAATATACATTAAAAGATGAAAATATTTGTATCAAAAAGTTTGTCACTTGACCAATTAAAAGTTTCAGAGTTTTACTTCGCTGGACCAATAACAAAAGTGTTCTATTTAAGTGTTAAGGGTGGATGGGAAGTGAATGGATTTGTGGGTAGTTTTTAATAATATATATATTGTGTAGTTTTTTTGTAGTTCTTTACACTTGAGAAGTCTGCTTGTAGCAGTGAAACCTTAGGTTGTGTTTTAATATTATTTTTATGCTGGTCTGGTTTAAGATTTGGGGTAGTTTTGATTTTATATTGACTAGTTTAGCTTTATGCTTGTAATGGTTATATATATATATATATATATATATATATATAAATATATATATATATATATATATATATATAAAATTTAGATTATGTATAACTGAACAGGAAATAGATATGGTATCATCTATTTTTAAATTTAAAAAAAAATTATATAGATAATTCACTGGAAGTTTCAGTTACTTTCTGCTCAGTTATATATTTATATATTCAAATTGCTTTGGCTTTTATTAGTGCACCCCACCTTAATCCTGTCATATTATAACCATCTATGGCACCACTATCTCTCATTTTATGAATATATTTGAAACATTCATTTTACTTTTTAAAATGAGTCAGATATAAACACTTGAAGTAATTGAAATCTTTCTCTATAGTTTTAGATATATTTAAACTTAACTTTATGTATACATTTTGGATATATTTTAAACTTTTATTCTATCATACATTCCAATAATATATGGACAAAAACATGTGAAAAAGGCAAATGATCACCAAGATGTGTATTTTATGTCAAATCTGCACTTATCATGTAACCCAAATTGCAGGTTCTTACATATGTTTCATTGTTTGTGTATATGGATATATTATTCTCTAAAGTATCTTATTATAAAATTTGTCACAATGCTGAGAAAAACATATCAGTATTTCAATAGCATTACAATAAATACAGATATAAAACAAGCAAATGAAGTTAAGAATAAAATTATTCTATTAAATTAATTTTAAATGGAAACATATGTACGCATGCAAACATATGTACACAATGTTTACATGTAAATAATTTTGTTTAGATATTCACATAAAAAAATTTTAATCATCTTTTTTTAACTTTCTTTTGTTTTAATGTAACCTGTTAGAACATCACATATTCTTGATAATATCACAAAATGAATGTGTTATCATGATTACCAACACACAGTTATTTCTTTTATCTTACAATGTTGTTACTATTACTGCTACTGCTGCTACTACTGCTGCTGCTGCTGCTGCTGCTGCTACTACTACTACTACTACTACTACTACTACTACTACTACTACTACTACTACTACTACTACTACTACTACTACTACTACTACTACTACTACTACTACTACTACTACTACTACTATGAGAAGAAGGAGGAGGTGTTGCCATATCTATTTCAACTCCTGATATTTATAGGAGTAAGCTATTCTCTAAAATGATTTATCATTATTTAGTTCTCAAATATTTAAAGCCAATAAATATCTTCTTGATTATTATTTGAATTTTGTAGCATTTTCTTTAATTTTTTTATAATTTGTTGTTTTCGATGTATTTGCTATACATATATTGTCTGAGGCATTTTTATTTGTCGATTTTGAGGCGTTTTTTTGATTTGGGGGGGGGTATAGCTAATAATGCAATTTTCATGATTTTTTTTTTATTATTTGAATTTTGTAGCATTTTCTTTAATTTTTTTATAATTTGTTGTTTTCGATGTATTTGCTATACATATATTGTCTGAGGCATTTTTATTTGTCGATTTTGAGGCGTTTTTTTGATTTGGGGGGGTATAGCTAATAATGCAATTTTCATGATTTTTTTTTTTTTATTATTTGAATTTTGTAGCATTTTCTTTAATTTATTTTTAATTTGTAGTTTTCGCTTTATTTGCTGTACATATATTGCCTTAGGCATTTTTATTTGTCGATTTTGAGGCGTTTTGTAAAAAAATTTATCACTTGCCATTTTCAGGCCGGTTGTTGATGATGTCGCTGCACCCTCTGACAGCCACAGTATGGTCTGCAAAACACGACCATATATAATATTGGAAAATATATGGTATAAAATATTAAATGAATATAGTGAGAATGAATGATTCTGAATATTAAATTTTCAGGGAAACTCATGTCTAATTGCCAAACAAATTAAGTTTAACTTTGCTGCCAAACCACAATTACATAAATTTCACAGTCCACATTGTTTAATATGTATTTATAAAGGTATTAGACATTTATAAAATTATTAAGATGATAACTTAGTAATTGGCAATATTAAAGTTGCTCCAATTTCACTTCAGCATTGATTGCAACTGCAATGAATAAAATGATCAGTCTCCAAATTTATCTTCCATAATATAAGTTCTTGGTTTGCAGATGAAGTGAGAAATTCATTTTATCTGTTGGGAAGTTACATACTCATATTGTGGTTAAGAAATCTTCACTCTTTATATATTTATATAATACTCTACAACAAAAAGAGCAATGAAAATGATCATAATTAAATTTTGGAGGAATATCTACAGTGTAAAAACATAATAATAAAAAAGTGAATATTTGAAAAAGAAAAAAGAACAGAAAAGATTCGGCAAAATACTTTTAAATATCACATGACATATTTGCCAAAAAGCCCATTATATGACCCAAGCTCTTACACAATGCTCTTTAATAACTAATTCTTGAGCTGACCTAATCTTGGAATATGCAGAACAAAGCACTGTATACAAATTTAATAATCTTTATCATCAACTGTAAAATTAAGTAATCAATAAATGCTATATATAGTATTTATTAAATCTATATCCAATGTTGTCCTATCTACACTCCTAGAATAGTTTCTGGTTTAAAGTCTTCATTAGTGAAAACTTTTAAACTGGAGTTTAATGTATCAGGACTTTTTGCACCTAATGTACTTTTCATCAAGCACCACCTTTTATTCTTTTTGTACTATCAAGCTACCAATCTGAAATTCAACAACACATTAAGCTTTTGTACCCAAATCCAATTGCTTTCATGGTTATATAAATCTAACATTAGTTTAGTAACTGTATATTTTGATGCCTTCTGTTTTTTAATAGTTGCAAGCATCTCTATTTCTTGATTATAATTGCTACAAAACAAAAAAACAAAATATCACGATTCCCAGATTACACAATGCTTTGAAGGATGGATTAATTATTTTTCTCCTGATTAATTACCTATTGTAAGTTTAAATAATATTTCAATGCTAAATGTAGTGCTTATTAAATTCCCACTTTGTCAAGTCTATACAATTATGCAAATAAGTTGGCTTGAATACAAAATAACATTATGTAAATTTAGGTATATTTAAGTTCATTAAATCCAGGTATATTCAATTCTAGTTAGTAATTCCTCACTGACAAAAGCATTAAGTCAAAAATAATCAGATATATGGATAAGACAACACTGAATATGGATTTAAGAAGCATTAAAATTCATCATCTACTGTATTATTCATATGATAGAGATAAATAAATAGTACAATCTCAAAAAACATTGAATGAGATGAGGCCAAGTTAGATTTGTTTTTGTTTTAAAACTATCCTGGTTAAAGAATAGGAATGTTCTCAATTATTGTCAACTCTACCTAATTATGCAAGCAAGATGGCAAAGACCCAAAACATTAGGATTTTTTTTTTTCAGACTGGTAGCTTCTTAATAAATCAGAATAATAAAAAGTGGATGATGAAAGAAAACATCATTTGGTTTTTAAAATTCACATGCACTGGAACCATATCTAAAAGTCTTTACTAATTAAGTTCTTATATCAGAAACTGGGGGTATTGATAGGATTAGCAAAAATAGATATTTAGTAAGCACTGCATTCAGAATCTAGTTATTATTGGCATATATAGTTTGTACATAACACATGACATATATTGTTAAAAAGAGATTGCCTTGACAACAGTTAGAAATTGTTGATTATTGATATCGGGATTGTCTAAGTGATGAATGGTTGTTAATTATATATATATATGTGTGTGTGTGTGAATAGAAGAGTGAGAACTGAATGGATCTGGATCCAAATAAAATTGATGCTTGCGATTTCCTTACAATAACAAACAGAATAGTAAGAAACAGTCACTTATTTATTTACCTTACATAATGAGTGAGTTTCAATAATCCTTTCAGTAAGTATAAGATGATAATGCTTCTAAATTCTTTCCCAGACTGATTTCTGGTTTTTTCCATAAAAAATTAGCCTTGAATTTTAAAACTGGATTCAAAGTGTAAATACTAAAGTGGAGATTAAAGTTAACTGCCAACAGCATTAGGAAGTGGGGGACTTAATCTAACCATCATATGATAATTACCAATTACGCAAACTTACTTATAACCATCATATGATATGTATCGATTACTCAATCTTACTATAGATGGCACTAAATAGCAGTTTTTATTTAAATGCACAAGATCTTTAATCTTTAAAAACCTATCAACATGAAGCTTTGTGTTGACTGTAATCCCAATTTTTACACCTGTCTTGTGTAAATAAATATATTGGTTACACGTTACATTATTAAAAATATTTTAACTTTGCAAACTAATTATTACAATTTCTAAAGATTATTTGCATATAAGTTTTACTGAAGTTTGAAAAAAAACAGCCGATATAATTTTTGTTTAATAGCATTCAGAATAACCGGTAATGTTTTACATATATACACACAATTACATTATTTCTCCTGTAATAAAAAGTGCATATATGCATAGTAATGTACATTTATTCACCTGTAATAAAATACTGCTTTGTAAAATAGTGATTAGTGAATCCAAGCCATATTTATAACCCGAGTTTGAATTTGGGCAAACCTTAAAAATTCTTTCAGTTTCTAGCACGCGTAGTATTTTTATTTCAGATAGCTGGTGCATAGCCAATCATTATAATTATGTAATTAATTTATTACTAAATTGGTATTTAAGTACTCTTAGATATAAAAAAAAAATGTAGGAAAAAAAATATTATCTTCTCCTAATTTTATCTCTGTAGAGCATTACGCTGATGATGAGATGATATGAGATGTACTGTGACTTCTTAAACGGAGTCCTTCAGTAGCTAGCGTCCTCTATTAGCATATTTAAAAGTTACTTATAATTGTAAAAAAAGATCAACAAACACTTACTGTTTAATATTGTTTATTTAAATTCTAACATTGTTGTTTATGCTTCTATTGCAGAGTATATGTATTTTCAATCTTCCAAAATGTTGAAAACATAGTGGTGGCAAATCTAATTCATAATCAAAAAATCTATATATATATGTTTCTTTTATGCTCCTATCATACTTAAACGCACATTATTTTTGCTTATTATTAAACTATTGGCAATACATTTTGTATCATTGATTCTTCTTTTACTTCCATCATGTTGCAAATAATTTTAATTTTTTGGAAATCAAAACAACGGTTACTGTTTTTGAAATAGAATAATGTATTCTGCATCTTTGTTGATCCTATTTACTGCTTTCCCTGCTGCTACAAAATTGTGCAAACCACCTGAAAACATACCGCAATTCGTGGTTCACTGTTACATACAGATTGCATCATTAAAATATTTCTGTGGCAGTTTTGCTTAATGTAAAACAAAATTAAATTTAGGCCATTGTTCTATCAAGAGTTAAGATATTAAAACACTGTCACATTTTGTATCATAATCCATGTTTTAGACATTCTAGCACATTAAATTTTGTGTTTAATAGCTTTACATTACCATGTAACACATGCATTTAGAGATAGCACTGCAGTCATCTTGCAGGAAGAACCAATCATCACCAGTCATTTTTTAATCAGAATGCTTTATATATCATACCATTTCCAACTTTCTTATACACTTTGGCAATTCTATTTTTGGTTGTAGTATTATGAACAAAGACGCCGCTCGATGCCGCCGTTATCTCCGTTATCTCGCTAAAATTATAAAATATGAACATTCCCAGGCCATTGATTTTAATCATTTTGATGTGTTTTTTGTAATGTGAAAATAAAAAGTATCAAAATCGTGTTTTTTAAATATTTTTTTTATTAACATATACAAATTAAATGATAACAATAAATGTAAAATAAAATCAACAAATTACAATTTAATTCGAGTTTTTTTTTTTTTTGCTTTATTAGAAAAAAAAATTTCAATCTGATTTTTTTTGGGGGGGGGGGGGGTTATGCCTTTTTTGTTGTTGTTTAAAAACTCATAATCGGAATAAAAAGTAAAAGTTCTTAGTCTTCATTTTACATTTTAATTTTTATAGAGAATCAGATATTATTGTGTTACAGCTATTTTTTACTTCAAATAGAATGACAACAAAAAGTAAAAGTTGTTAGGGTTAGGTTTAGGGTTAGATTTAGGGTTAGGGTTCTGTTTTTTGTAAATCACAGAATCAAACAAGATGTGTGATTTCCTGCACCATATTGTTGGTCTCATGGAATGTTACGAACAGTATGTTACTTGATGCATTACCTAATTCCAACTGCCTTTACACATCTATCTGGACAAGATTTTGCCACTTAAAACTTCAATACAGAATGGTGTAAAGAGTTGGACAATTATTAATTAAGAAAATTGGAATATTTCAATACTTTAAAAAAAAAAAAATCATTAAAAAACTACATTTCCATCAAATTCAAATACACCCACTCTCACACCAAGCCATAATAATTGTATGAAGTGTGCGAATTTGCCAAATTTATTTGCTGCCATGTGACATACATGCTGTACTGTGATTTGACATAGCTTCCTGCAATATGTAGCACAACAATAAAAGTTGTATTATAGAAAACGCGGGTTCGAACATGTTGGCCGCGGAAACAGCATTTTATGTGCTTTAGCACATAAATGGAACCATTGAGCGACATCTTTGTCCATCATACTACAACCCTATTTTTTATATCAAAACTTTATTTTTACAGTTTCGACTGTCTTGCAGTCATCATCAGCGCTCTTTAAAATTCACTTCTTTATATACCCTATTTCAAAAAACCAACACAAGAAATGGAAGAAGAAAATTATATTAATACCTTATATATATATATTTCAAGAACTTATAATCATCAGATGGGATAAAGTTCTAAAATATCTGGAATCACCATGCCAGAAATGGTAATCCAGAATAAAAACTATCAAAAATATAATTCAATATATCTAATATATATATATATTAAACTCTAGAATTTTTTGAAGTCATAACTGCATTTCAGTGCCAACATGATAACAATGTGCTGTATAAAATAATTTATCTGATTTGTGCATGTTCAAAACAACACTCAAATGCTTGTTGTTATATTTCAGCTCAATACTATGCTTGTTTTTCTGAATGTTTGTGGTAGTGGGTGGTATTTTAGCATTAATTATATATTGGACTATTTCCATTATCTAAAATTAATGGTTAAATATTTTTAGAAAAATTTGATTATGAATACATTCAACTGCAGCAACAATGATTAGTATATGACAATATTTCAAACAATATTATTCTCCTCTCTCCCTCAGGTGATTCTGATGTGACCATGTACAATATTAGCATAGAAATTTAATCTGAACCTTTAGATTACATTGAATTTAAGGTGTCACTCTAACCAATTAGATTATTCTGTCAAAAACAACAGTCTTTTGAAATTTCATATATATTTTTTTATGAATTCTCTGAAGAAGGCAAGTTGCAGTAAGCAAAAAGCCACCATGTAGAAAATTAAAAAGACAGAATTTATTAATAACTCAGACTCAGTAATAAACAGAAATGGTCGACATTGTCTAATTGTAAGAGTGGTTTAAAATTTACTTATATAAAGAGAATTTCAGTCATATGTCCTACTTCCATTACTATAACATCTATCTTTTGAAAAGAATACTCTACATTGAAAAATACATTTTCAGTTTAATTATTTAACTTTACACTCTTTTCATATCATAATAAAATACTCCTAAAACTTGAACTGAATAAAGCCACTATTATTAAGACCATCTGCACAGAGAAGAGTGGTGGTAAGAGAAATTTTGATAAGGTACACTTATTGCAAGAGACCCAAATTGAATCAGTAGAAAGGAATCTTGTGTCCCTTTATCAAAAAAAAATGGAACAGCTGACTTTTATAATTACACTTCTCATTGTAATAATTTGCATATTTTATAAAATATATTCAGCCTGTTCCCATCATTGTTAGTTATTTAATTTTGCACTATGATTTTGGCAAGAAGTCTCTGAAAGTTAACTCAATGTTATTAAGTTAGAATATATATATTTGATTTAAAAATACCTTTTCATAGTAGCGTGACTCACCTAAAGTTTTTGGAATATTTAGAGTTTAAGTAATTAAGAGTATTATTGTTTTATCAAGAAGTGTTAATATTAATGCAAAAAGATATAAATTTATACAAAAATTTAAATAATAATCAGAAAATAATAATTTTTTACAACAGCTATATAATCAAATAATAATTTTATACATAAGAAGCTTTTTTCAGCACCTGCTTTGGTGCCCTTTTCAAATGTTACTAATCTATTTAACATTAATGAATCACCTGACATAAAACCATCCAGTGTCCAATAATGGACTTAAAGCAAAAAATAATAATATAAATAATTAAAACAAATCAAACCCTCATATATAGATTCAATAATTACAAAATAATTGACTATATCATAACAATATGTTAAACAATAGGACATGCATTTTTTATACAATTATTTATATAATTTTCCATTCATTTTTAATCAACCAATTATTAATCAAATTTGTAGAAGTCTTATAAATATTTGTACAATTAATCAAATTATTTTTAATATAATATGTTTCATATATTTGTCTTCTTTTTGGATCTTTGATGAAATTTAAATACACCCGGGTCTCATTTTATGCAGATTTATTTAATGCGATTTTGAAGTTATGCGATTCATGTTTCTTAATATCTTTGTATGTGGTTTTCATTTAAGCGATAAAAATTATTAGATCAGAAGTCAAGCTTCAATAATGTGCTATTACTTTAAATATTGTAAATTTTGCACACTCACGTCATATTTAAAGTAATAGTGCATTATCGGAGTTCGATTTCCATCTAATAATTTCAATATTTTCAGTGCTTTATAATAGTACTGTAATAAATTTTATGCAATAAAGAAGTTCATAATTCACTTAAAATCAAAGTTTCCCTATTTTATATACACCCATTAAATTTTACAAGACTATAATCTAAATCTGTTCAAATATTATAGATGAAAAATACTATGTATGTTGTTGTTTTTGCATTTTAAACCACATTCTATTTTTGCTTTTTATAAAAAGATTATGTAATCAATAAATCATTTAGTGTCCACAAGTTTATTTTTAAAAGGTGAATAACAGTGGTGGGGACAATTAAATTTGACAATTAAAATCTGATTTTTAATTGTAATTAACAATTTAAAAATTAAATAACGTGATCTGAAATTAAGGTGATGTTAAACGATGAAATTTGATTTTTAAACGGAATTGAAAATTAAAAAATTAAAGACAAAAATAAGAATTTAATTTTTAATTGTTAGTTTTAATTAAATTTTTCCCAACAGTGGTGAGTCGGAGTCTTTTTATTATCATAAGTCCAAGTTCTTATTTTTATTTTAAACTTTTAGTTTACCTTAATGGAGAGGAAAAAGCACCCAAGAAAATGAATTTCTTTGGAAACAAAAATATCAATTTTAGATCGCTTAGCAAAATGGAAAGGATCAACAGCGATTGGAAAACATTTTAGTTGTATTTCCTCTTGACTTCATTTAAGGAGAAGCTACAGTATCTCACATCACATCACATCATGATGAATCTGATGTCTCAAATAGCAATAATGATTAAAATACCGTACATATATAAAAAAAATGTAAATTACTCATAAAAATATGTTGTTTTGAATAAAATTAAATACTGTAGTTAATAAAGAAAAGTAAAAAAAGTTTGTCTTGTATCAATTTTTTTCAAATTTGAAATTTTTTATTAGTCATATTTTATTTTATTTTATTATACTTATATAAAGCTAAAACTTTAGTACATGCGCCTTGAGTGCTTAATTTTAGCAAGAGAGACCTCTACAAATCATAGCATGAGATTCGACTTTATAAAGATAAGAGGGACCCTCTTATGATTTGTAGAGGTCTCTCTTGCTAAAATTAAGCACTCAAGGCGCATGTACTAAAGTTTTAGCTTTATATAAGTATTATGTGCTGACATTGCACTTAATAAGAATTAATATTTTATTTTTTTATGTAAATTTTAAAGTAATTTTACTTTGTTGCTTTGCTTTTATGTGATTTTTGAAAAATTAAGTACCTATCCCCCATTTTTCAAGATAAGTTAAGTCTATTTGTGTGTGATTTCTTTTGTGTGCATTTTCTGAGGAACCTATCTACTGCATAAAATGAGACCCAGGTGTACTTAATACTTTTGGTAGTATCTATTCTATGGCCACATTTCTAGTAGTGAATATATAATGCAGACCTATCATCTCTTCTTTTAATAGCAGTTATTTTATTTGGCTCTAACTTCTAATTGTTTTCCAGTATGCCCAAAGTAAATCATTTTACAAATTCTGCATGTAATTTTATATACAATTCCTTTTTTGAACTGTAAATCATCCCTTAATCTATAATTACCTATTAAATGATCAAGATTTTTACTATTTGACCAGCCAATATTTTTATTGTCATCAATATATTTTTATTATACCTTAAAGTATTATAAATCCTACGATAATATTAAAGTTTAATCCATTTCTTAGTTGATTCATCATTATCAATATCATCATTATTCTCAAAAATTTTATCATCTACCATAGATTTTTTAGAAGTAAAAAATATATCGCTAATAGTTTCAGGATTATATCCATAATCTTTATATAATTTAATAAATTGATTCTATTGTTTTATCATTCCTATATTTAAAATTTTTAATTACTGCTAATTTTTGTAGTCATGCTTATTGTGAATCTACATGAACAATTTTTCTTAATTTATGTTCTTTAATAAAATATTTTAAAATAATTTTATTATCGTTATCTATATTAATTTCTATATCTAAATATTTAATCTTATCTTCAAATTCTACTTTAATAAATTTAATTATATATATATTATTATTATTAAACTCTTTATAAATATTATTCATTATTCTTTTATTACCAATAATTAAAATATCATCAACATATCTAGAATAATGTATTATTTCTTGACTAATTACCCTTTTTTTTAATTACAATATTTTCTTATTCATTTATAAATATTAATGATATTAAGTCACTAATTGCACAACCCATAACCCATCCCTCATTTATATTCCAAAATTCATTATTATATTTAAAATATAATAATTAAATATAGAAAATATGCAAAACGCATTTTTGATTTCATAAATATATTTAATAAATTTTGTAAATGTATTATTTCATACCTCAAATAGAAATTAATGCCTGTTTAAAAAAATCCAATGTGTGTGCCCTTAAGACAATACTATGGCATGTAAATACTGGTCCTAATTCTTTTCTTTTTTTTTTTAAGATACAGGCATAGATTGAGGCAATGGTGGTTCTTTTAATTCAGATAGGGTTGATACTTATAAAGTAATAAAGATAGAAAAGATATCATTTTAATACAGAGTAGTCGGAAGATGGATATCTAAATAAAAAAAAGATGAAAATGTTCTCCCGGTTATTGAAAATCCAGTAATTTGTATTTTTTCCTTCACTATTTCAATTTTGGCACCTGAGGCAAGCCTTTAAAATGATCATTTTAAAATTAACGGAAAAAAATTTATTTAAAATGATCTACTGAATAAATGTAACAGGAAGGAATATATTAAATAAAAATATCTCTTAACCTCTATCTATAAATATATATACTCATTTAAATATGAATTCGTATAAAGTTTATTTGCCATTAATTTTGTTATTAAAATTACGAAGAACAAACAAAAATAATAGTAAAAGCAACATTGACTTAATTAATCCAATACCACATCCAAATGATCATTTATCTTGCCATTTAATCTTTTCTTTCATCACCGGCATCGGGATAGTCTTTTTTAAAAAAAGTATTACACTACTATGACCTCTAGTGTGATTTTGTTGTGTTATTTTCATAAGAACCTTCTACAATTCAAATATTAATTCCAATTATTTTTCCCACTTGGTGGCACTATTATACAGAAGTGAATTATGCTTCACAATTTATTTACACTATTTACTGAGAATAATTTTACTATTATTTCATTATTTTTAAAATATATAAATTAATTTGAATATAGTGGTCTTTTAGCTAACATCTTTAAAAATTATTAAATTAATTATTTTACTCCATTTGTTATTTATTTTTATTATGAGTTTTATTATAAACAAAAAATCTCATACTTTTATAAAGAGGAAATGAAATATCTTAACAGATATGATAACTTTTACTTTCGTAAAGTTTAATTAAATTCATACGGTTGTCTTATGTTATATTACGTCAAAGTAAAATTTCAAATAAATTTTATAGATATAAAAGATAATATTCAAAACATATTTACGAAGATAAGATTTGTGTATATATGATAAAGCATAGTGCGGAAATGAGAAAAACCATTCACAAATCAAAGGAAAAAAATTTCGAAATCATATTCAGATAGTGAAAAGATTATCTGTCATTTAAGAGAATAGGAAGAATCTAAGATAACTGCTATTTCTGTGTTATATCAGTATTATTGAAATAACTCTGAAATTACGTATCTATATTTACTTAATAAGAAACGTATATATGTATTTGGCTAATTAAATATATTACGATGATATACAGACAAAGTGTGTATTATATTACGTGTAACATATATTTGTATATTATATATATATATGAAATATTAAAATAATGTAGAAGTCTCAAAAACTCAGCTAGCTATATGTAAACTATTAGTAAACGTAAAGTATACAATGAGCCCACCTACACTTTAGTTTTGATCGTATATAAGCATACCATTTATATTCGAGCAAAAAGGTTATATTTACATCTATTAACTGAAGATTAATTTAATATTAAGAGGTTGTTAAATATAAAGCTCATCCTTTCTTTTTGATGAGTTACGGTGATTTTAGAATAGCCTGTAGCTGCCTTAAAATTACGTTAGTATATGAAAATCATGCATGGCATATAAGCCAATATATAGTATCCTTATATTCGATCAAAGCTAAAGTGTAATTAGGCTCACCACATGATCACATTACACTGGTTGGCATAGGGTGGCACTACTGTATGGAGACGACTGGAGCAAAAATTAGGGATGTGACAGATAAAGTAAAAAAGCTAGGTAGTAGAGATGTATATGTTACGGTAGGGACTAATAATTTGTTAGAGCCATCAGAGAGAGTAATGGATGAGTATGTAGAATTGATTAGAAATTTGAGGGAGATTAAAGGAAGAGTAGTGGTAGTTGGAGTATTACCAGGATTTGATAAGAGGTATTTGTTAGATAGAGCATGTTCTATAAATGAGAGAGTGAAAAAATTGTGTGAGAGAAATAATGTTGTGTTTGTGGATGTAAGGGATTGGTTTATTGGAAAGAGGGAGTTGTATAGTAAAGATGGATTGCACTTGGGAAAACAAGGAAGTGAAGTTTTAGGGAGTTTGATATTTAAAGAATATAATTCGGGAAACTTTTAAAGGGGAGTGGGCTTTTAAATTGTAATATTATCAAAAACAAGATAAATGGAGGGGGTATAAGAAATAAGCAAAAGATGGTTGATTTAGATATAAGTGTAGATGTGGAAAGGGAATGGTTTTGTAAGATTAATGGTAAGAAAGTTTGTTATAAACGTAATGGAGAAGAAACAATCAGAAGAATTTTATAAAAGAATAGTTAGGAAAGAAAAAATTGTTAAAATTGGGTGTTTGAATATGCAAGGTGGTAGGAGACCAGAAGAGTGGCTGGAATTACATAAAGCAATTGAAAATGAAGAGCTGGAGGTATTAGCAGTAGTGGAAACTCATCTAAGAGAAGAAGAAAAACCTATTTTGGAAGAGGTGGTATGGCAGGGTGTAAACAGAAAAGAAAAAAAAGGGGTTGGTGGTATAGGTGTTATATCGAGGAAATATTTAAATATTGTTAAATGTCAAAAGCATTTGTGGTTTGAAATAAGGTTGGGTAGACAAGAATGGATGGTGGCTGTAGTGTATATAGCTACTGGAGATAGTCAAACTGTAATGGAGTGGAATAGTAGTATATATGACTGCCTAGTTAAGGATATACAAATTATTAAAGAAAAGGAAAAGAGAATAATGGTTATAGGGAATATGAATGGACATATTGAAGAAATTGATGATGTAGATAATAAGAATGGTCAGTTTTTGAAGGAATTTTGTCAAAGAGTAAATTTGAGCATTGGGAATTTATCAAATATGTATGAGGGACAATATACATGGTCTAGGAATAATGTATTTCACACAATAGATTATGTATTGGTAGAGAAAGAGGGAATGAATAAAAAACAGAAAATTAAGGTGTTTGATAATGAAGAGAGAGTATGTAATAGTGATCATAATTTTATTGTAATAGAAATTGTTAGTAATATGATGGAGGATAAAAATAAAGGTAGAAATAATAGTGAAAGATGTGGATGGAGAGTGAATGATAAGAATAAGTTGGAAGAATATAAAATAAAAGTTGAAGAAACTATGGAGCAGTTGGATGGGGATGAGTATAAGGACTGGTGTGGTGAAATAGAAAAAGTGGCAAATATGGTTTTAGTTGAGAATATGCAGAAAAATAAAAGTAATAAAAAAATGAGAGTTAGTAAAAGTGTAAAAGAGAAGGAAAAAGCATGCAGAGAATATAAGTGTGCTATTAAGAACAAAGAAAGTGAACATGATATTAATGCTAAATGGAGAAAGTACTTAGAAAAGAAGAAGTTGGCTAAAATGGATAATTATAGAGAGAGGATGAAGTTAAATAGTAAATTGTTGGAGGATATTAATAAAAGTGGAAGAGATGGGAGTAAAAAAATTTGGAATTACATTAAAAGGAGAAATGTAGGGGAAAGATAGATAGTATTAATAGGTGATGAGCGAATAGAGTGTAGCTCTAGAGAAGAGGTAGAGAGAATCTTAAATAGATATGTAATGGATATAGAAAAGATGTTAGATGTGAAGGAAGTAGTGATAGAAAAAATGAAAGCAGTTAGTAATGGGAATATTAGGTTCACAAAAAATGAATTGAATGAGGCAGGGAAAAGATTGAAAAGTGGAAAGGTGAGAGGTTTAGATGAATGGGCAGCAGAGATGGTAATGAATTTAGGGCATAGAGCAAAAGCAAAGTTATCATGTTTCAATAAAATGGCACAGAAGACAGTTTTTTTGGTTAGTTGGAGTAATACAAGAATAAGATTATTATTTAAAGGAAAGGGTAAGGATCATAGAAAGTTAAATAATTATAGACCAATAGTGGTAACATCAGTTTTATATAAAGTTTTCTCATATATGGTAGCTGGAAGAGTTGTAAAATGGATGGAAGAGAATAATGTAGTGGGGGAAATGCAAGGAGGTTTTAGGACAGATAAGTGTATAGGAGATAGTTTGTTTGTAGTTACACAGCTTATGGAGATGAGTAGGAATTCAGGTAGATCATTATATATGAACTTTATAGAGTAGAGAAAGCATATGATAGAGTAAATAGAAATAGATTATGTGTAAGGTTAGCCAATTTGGGAATAGATAAAGCTTTAGTAAATATTATTAAGAAATTATATGAAAATAATTTTTATACTTACAAGTTAGGGGATATAGAATCAGTTAAAGTTAAAAATGGGGTGGGATTAAGGCAAGGATGCCCTATGTCACCTATTTTGTTTTTGTTGTTTTTGAGTGAAATGGAGAAAGCAATAGAAAGACTAGGAAGAGGGGTAGAGATACCATTAACAGGTGGCAAAGGAGTATATATTTTGTTGGGTCTTTTTTTTGCAGATGATATCTTTTTGTGTGCAGAAAAAAGAGAAGATATGGAAATTATGTTGAGGACATGTGCAAGGGTGGGTAAGGAGATGGGGATTAAATTTAGTGAAGAAAAATCTAATATAATGGTGGTTAATACTGGGGAAAGAGAAGATGTAGAATTTTTATTGGGGGATATAAAGTTAAGTGTGGTGGATAGATATAGGTATTTGGGAATCATCTTATGTAATCAGGAAAATTGCTTGGATGAATGGGAGAAAAAAATTGATAAATGAAGCAAAGAAAAGAAAGGGTTTGGTAAAGAAACTAACAGTATTTTCATATAATAAATATGATGTAGCTAGAATAGTATGGAAGGGAGTTGCAATAACAGGGTTAACATATGGTAATGATGCATTATGTGTTAGTAAAAGGGTTTTAGATTATTTAGAGAAAGTACAAAGGGAAGTAGGAAGACATGCATTAGATGCAGAGATGTGGACAGCAAAGGAGGCAATTCAAGGAGAAATGGGATGGTCAAGTTTTTATATGAGAGATGCAAAAAGTAAAATGAAAATGTTTGGTAGGTTGCAGTTTATGGATAATAAAAAAATAGCAAAAATAGTGTTCAATTGGGTTATGAGTAAAGGGCAGGTAACAAGATGGGTGAGAAAGGAAATGCGGTATGCGAAAGATTTGGATAAAGAATTTATATCAGTATACTTGTATAAAAGGTGGGATGATTGTGTTAGGAGGATTGTTGAGTGTTATAGTGATAAGGAAAGGGATAAAATAATAGAAGCATTAATAAAAAACAGGAAGTTGGAGAGATGGAGAACTAGTATGGAGGGTAAGAAGAGTTTAAATATATATAGAAGTAAACGGAATATTGGATGCGAGTTAATTTATGATAATAGTTAGGAAAGTAGTTTATTATTTAAGGCTCGAATGGGATCTTTAGCAACAAGAGAATATACATGTAAATGGAAAACCATGGATAATTTAGTGTGCAGATTGTGTAAGGAAGGTATAGAAAATATTAGGCACCTGTTGATTGAATTTAAATCCTTGAAAGCAGAAAGGGTACAGATAATGAAATTATGGGAGGATAGACATGAACAAAGTGGCTATACAGAAAGTGAGTTATTAGTTTTTATATTGGGTTTGCGAAGAGATAAGGGGGATTTAGATATAAAGGCCATAGAGTTGACAAAGTTTATGTTGTGGAAATGGGATGGGGCAGAATATGGGAAGACTTAAGAGTGGGGAATGGAGAATAAAATGGTTAATAAGTTTATCTGGGCATAATTGCTGAGATATTTTTGACTTCGTTTAAGGAGAAGCCAAATCACATCACATCCTGTTTAATGTAAATAGGCTCATTCTACATTTTACTGACAGTTAGTTTGAATACAGCTTGTTGGAGGTTTTCAGTACTTTCACATTATTTTATCCATACTCAAGATAATAAAAGGTTATAATTATATATATGGATATTATACATTTTAAAAGTCTATATATTTAAAGAATTAAATATGTACATAATTAAGGAAGGTTGTAAGTGTGATTATGATTAAAATGTTTGTTTGAAAACATTAAAAATAGTTAAAGAAAGTTATAAAGATAGCCAAATCTCAAGGATTTATTTTGAAGGATTAAAACTAGATAAAGAATGATGTAAATATAATGGTGCTTGCCAAAAATAAAAACAACCCAATGATTAAAGAGTCCTAGTTAATCTTAACTTAGGCTGTTAGTTAAATTATGCAGTTTAGAATGTTAATTGATTCATTAATAATCAAATTATATATGGTCATGATGTAATTTACATAATCTATATAAATTGAGATATAATGTTACATACCTTAAAAAACAACTGAAGAGAAGACATATATATAACTCTGAACAGAGAGAGAGAGCAGAATTTTCTATTTTTGTAGGTATATATATATATATATAAACTATTATGTAAGTTGCCTAATTTTTTGTTTTTGGTAAGCCATGAAGCTTTACTTATAGGTATTTATTAGACAATCATTAAGAATGTAATGAAGTTTACATTGTTTTTTTTATATATTTAAATAAATCATATGATATAATATTAAATAAAATATTGTTATATTATAATAGTAGTAGCAGTAATAATAATAGTACTAGTGGTAATAATTTTTTGTTATTTTTATTGGTGCTAAATAATCAAATTATGTAAACATATAAAAATAATCAATGTAACTAATCTATGATCATTTGTAACTCAATAATGTTTCTATATTTATTAATGTAGCTAAATAATCATATATATGATTTAATGTAATGAAATGTTTGAAAGTTTAATAAAGTGCTTTGAATAATAATAATAATCACAACAATAATAACAATAATGATGATGATGATGATGATGATGATAATGATGATAATTAAAAAAACTCTTTTTAGCAAATATATCATGAGTTAGAACTATTTTACAATTTCAATCTACATCGCATATATACGGACATCTATTTCTTTTATATAAAATTAATTAGAATCTATTATAACAATGATATAATATGTACAATGGGAAAAAACTATAAATGTATACAATATAATTTTCCATTCATTTATCATTAGCCAAGTATTAATTAAATTAATAAGTAATGATAAAACAAGAAATGATATGAAATATTTAAAAAAATC
Organism: Epiperipatus broadwayi; assembly: GCA_028023455.1. NCBI lineage: Eukaryota > Metazoa > Onychophora > Udeonychophora > Euonychophora > Peripatidae > Epiperipatus > Epiperipatus broadwayi. The sequence continues at coordinate 97,271 of JAQFVV010000249.1, forward strand.
ATATATATAATTACTTTGGGAAATTGTAGTATGGTTTACTATGGATATATAGGGAAACAATTAGGTGAAAGAGCAAAAGAACATAATAATACAATTAAAAAAAGAGATGATAAATCTGCCTTATATATTCATTATTTACAATACGATCATAAAATAGATTATGTAAAAAATATAAAATCTTTAAACTATATTAAATAATGAAGATATATGAAACCTATTATATTAATTATAATTAAACATGTGAATATATATAAAATATCAATTAATTTAACTAATGCTTGGCAAATAATAAATGAATAAAAAATTATATAGTATTAATTTAAGCAGGTTTTTTTCAACTCTTCCTTGTACATATTGTATTATTGCTATAATAGGTTCTAATTATTTTTATATAAAAGAGATAGATGTCACTAAGTATGCAATGTAGAGTGAAATTATAAAATAGTTACAACACATTGAAAAGGACAAACCAAAATGAGCTTTTTTTGTATTATTATTGTTATTATATATATACAATTATTGCTGTTTATAAAGATATTTTATTTTAATTTTATATCATATGATTTATTTTGGTATTTATTTAATAATATATTTTGCAAACACAGTTTTCATTAGTAATTCTTAATCACAAGGTAATCAGTCTTTGCACTATTGAATCATGTTGCTAACTCAGCAATGTTATAGTCAATATACAGACACTCTCAAACCCAAACACAAGATAAAGATTTTTTAAAGATAAGAATAGCCATCTTACCATTGTACCTAAATGTAATCATATACGCTAATCTAAAGCATTTCAGAATGAGAACATTTAGCTACAAAGATTAGTCATTCATTCGTATTTGTTAAAAGTCTCTCTTGTGTTTAGGTTTGAGAGTGTCTTGTATACTCACTATAATATAAAATTAATAATTTGATTAAACAGTGCATGTCAAAGGATGATTATCATCTGATTAAGGATTTACTGTAAGAATCTATTAATAAACTCGTATTGACATGGCATGCATAGTTATACGTGTAGTATAATTTTGTAAATCATTTTTATTGTTCTTTTCTGATTAATTCATATAGAATTAATTGGGTTTTATTCTATTATTAAATGAATATTAACTTCATATCAATTAAATCTTTTATAAACTGTTGCATATCTGGTCAGCACTTCTCAATGATAATATTTTTGCCATGCATTGTTAACTATTGGATAAATTTCCTGCCCTATTCATTCCAGACATTGCACAAATGATAGTAGAAAATTGACCATTTAGCAAATCTTGGAAGTTCTGTTTTCTAAATTAAAATGATCACAATAAGTACTTTACAATGATAAACAGATTTGCACATCTTATAAAGTAAAATAAATAAATAATTGAATAGTTTTATTGCTTTAGCATTCACAAAACATTCAAGCACTGGTAGTTCCAGAACTTGAATCAATCTAAGAACCCTATGGTCCAGAGAGTGACACTCCAACTAGCACTTAACTATGAAGGGTTTTGTACATAGTTGGCATATGTGATTTATATTGATGCTTTAGACAGTCATTTACAAAAATCTTAGTAGGAATAATTTATCTGAAGTTTTGTGAAGATGGCATTTGAATTATATTTATATGTTGAACTATTTCCATTATCTAATATTTAAATATTGAATGTCTTAAGAAAAATTTTAAACTTTATTTACATTTCCAATTACATTCAACTGTTAGTAATAGCATATAAAGTTAGATATAAACAACTTGTTGAGTGGTATTATTCTTTTCTCTTCTTTAGGTGTAGCTGACCTGACCAGTGTCAGTACTAGTATGGAAATATTCAAGAATCTAAAGAACAAGGTTCAATTCCCATGCTAGTTCTGTCTTCCAGGCCAGTGATTCTTCAAGAAGAGAGAATAATATCAGTAGAAACATTATGTTCATACTGACCTTATGTGTTATTACTAACAGTTGAATGTAATTGGCAAATTTAAAAACTTTATAATTTTTTAAAACATTCAATATTTAATATTAAATGATGGAAATAGTCCAACATATAAATACAATGTAGTATAAATAACAAAATGTAGTCAATTAAATAAAAATTTAGGCAGTGAAAAAGTGGTAATCCTAATTCTGTAGTTTTATTTTGCAGTAGTCTATTATATAATTTGTTGTGTATATAAATAAAGTAGTTTAAAATTCTGAAGTTAACTTCAATAAAATGGTTGCAAAACCTTATAATTTATATATTATTAAAATACACACAAAAGTGATTAATATTTAGTAAGTACCATATATCCAATAGATCAGACAACTGCAATAGGTGAAAAAAAAACCACAACACAGAATTATTATGTGCTCTTAATGCTGTTAATAATACCTATAAAAAGTCTTATTGTAATGTACATTACTTCTAAAACATTTTGATGGAAGAAATAAGTTTTATTTTGATAAAGCTGAATGATTTCATAATAGGTAGATTAATTCATAGTTTAATTTAGCTGTAATGGACTTTTTTACATAAAATTAAAGATTACTTAATAATTTAAAGTAAAGTTCATCCTATATATCATTGTGTGAGATAGCATAGTTAGAAAAATGAGTAGTGGTGATAGTGATGGTCATAGATTTAATGGTAATTAAATAGAATTGAAGTTGAGATCGAATATAATATTATGAGGGCTGTGGTTTTAACTCATCAACAGATTTAAGTATAAAGTCATATCTATTGAGTAGTGCTTCAGTTTCTTAGAATTTATTTTCTTCTAGCTATTTGTAGCATTCATTTTCTGATTTGGCATTCATCCGACAGAAAAAATGGGAATTAAACTATGTATTGATTTACTAATTTTAAAAAAAATCTTAAAATGTCACTATCATACATACAAAATTCTGTGCAGAAAGATAAGTTGAAGTTTATTTACTTTCGTATGTGATTAATGATCTGAGATCATCGATACAAAGATTGTTTGCTTGTTGTATGAAAGTGGAGACTAAATTATGATCAAGAGAGATAGATATAATTGAATTTGGAAAAATTGGGAATTGTTAACGTTTAGAAAATGTTTCCATTCGCCATTTTAAATATAGAAGTAAAACAATTATTTTGTTGAATGTGCGTTAATGTAAGAATATTTTGTAACAAAGTTGTATGTAAGATTAATTGGTTTTTAGTAAGTTTTCTACTAAAGATTTTTTTTTAATTTAAGAAAGGGAGTAATGTATTTAAAGTAAAAAAAAAACGTTTTGGAGGCCTGTGGTCAGAAAACACATGGTTATCGATTGATCATTGAAAGAAAATAAAGTTTTTATCCTGCCATGCAAAGAGATTTGAAGAATGGGAGAGGAAGTATAAAGTCAAATATAGCATAGGTGACTTGAGAATAAGAAATATGGATTGCATTTGTATTACACAATGCATATATAATGGTCAGAAAGAATTTAGGTATGCTGTGGTAGAGTGTACTGTATGTTATGAGATTTATCACTTAAAATTTTTAAATAAGACTAGGAAAAATGTAACAGGTTTATGGTTATGTAGACAGTGTGTAAATGTAATAAAAGAGCTGAAAAAGTGGGTTCTAAATGTAGATAGTTTAAAGAGAAAGTCAGAAAATGGAGCAAAATGTAATTGAGGAAGATAGAATAGAATATGGGTTTAGTGAAATGACAGGAGATATGGGTGAAAAAATTAGTGGTGAAATGGAGATGGTTAGTCAAAAAATAAGTAAGAGAGAGGAAGAGACAAAAGATGTAGAAGCAAAATTAAAATCATTAGAGATGATTTGAGCAAATGAAGAATTATTGAGTAGTAATGATGAGGAAGAAGTAGATAAAGAAGCCCAGAAGGTGGTAGAGAATGTTATGGATGAAGCAGAGAAGGTAGACTATGAGATAGTATTGATAGGAGATTCACTAATTAGAGAATATGAAGATATAATTGTAAGGGAAAATAGAAACAGGTATTTAAGAGTATGTTTGCCTGGAACTATAATTAGGGATGTTACAGATAAAGTAAAAAAGCAAGAGAGTAGAAATGTGTAGGTTATGGTAGAGACTAACAATTTGTCAGAGCCATCAGAGAGAGTAATGGATGAGTACATAGTATTAATTAGGAATTTGAGTAAGATTAAAGAAAGCATAGAAATAGGTGTATTATTACCAAGATTTGAAAAGAGATGAATGTTAGATAGGGCATGTTCTATAAATGAGGGATTGAAAAAATTGTGGGAGAGAAATGGTGTCATGTTTGTGGATGTGTGGGTTTTTTTTATTAGAAAGAGGGAGTTATATAGTAAATATGGATTGCACTTAGAAAAACAAGGAAGTGAAGTTTTAGGGAGTGTGATTTATAAAGAATATAGTTTGGAAAACTTATAAAGGGGGTAGAATTTTAAGTGGCAGTGTTATCAGAAAGAAAAATAATGGACTGGATGTAAGAAATAATCAAAGGGTAGCTGATTTAGATGTAAATGTGGAGAAGGAATGGGTCTGTAAAATTAATGGTAAGCAAGTTATTTACAAATGTAATGGAGAAGAAAGAGTCAAAACAATTTATAAAAGAGTAGTTAGAAAAGAGGAAATTTTGAAAATTGGATATTTAAATATGTAAGGTGGTAGGAGACCAGAAAAGTGGCTGGAATTCAACAAAGCAATTAAAATAAAGAGTTTGAGGTATTAAAAGTAATGGAAACACATTAAGAGAAGAATCTATTCTGGAAGACTTGGTATAGCAGGGTATAAATAGAAAAGAAATTAAAAAAAGGGTAGTGGTACAGGAGTTATGTCAAAAAAATATTTAAATACTGTTAAATGTCAAGAACATTTGTGGTTTGAGATAAGGTTAGGAGGACAATAATGGATGGTGGCTATAGTATATATACCCACTGGAGATAGGCAAACTATAATGGGGTTGAACAGTAGCATATATGAAAGGCTAGTTAAGGATGTACAGAGTTTCAAAGAAAAGGAGAAGAGAATAATGGTTATAGGGGATATGAATGGGCATATTGAAGAAATTGATGATGTAAGTAATAAGAATGGATATCTTTGAATTGTTTTTGTCAGAGAGTAAATTTGAGCCTTGGAAATATATCAAATATTTATGGGGGACAATACACATGATCTAGAAACAATATATTTTACACAATAGATTATGTGTTCATAGAAAAAGATGGAATGAATAGCGTATAGAAAATTAAGATGTTTGGTAATGAAGAGAGAGTATGCAATAATGATCATAACTTCTTTATAATAGAAATGGTTATTAAGGTGATGGAAAATAATAATAAAAGTAGAAAGGATATTGAAAGATGTGAATGGAGAGGGAATGATAAAAATAAATTAGAAGGATATAAATAAAAGTTGAGAAAACCATGGAAGAATTTGTTGGGGGTGAGTATAAGGACTAGTGTGGTAAAATAGAAAAAGTGGCAAATAGGGTTTTAGGTGAGAATATTCAGAAGAATAAAATTAATAGGAAAGTGAGAGTTAGTAAAAGTGTAAAAGATAGGGAGAAAGCATGCAGAGAATATAAATGTGGTATTAAGAACAAAGAAAATGAAAAAGATGTTAATACTAAATGTGAAAAGTACTTAGAAAAAAAAGAAGTTGGCTAAAACAGACAATTATAGAGAGAGAATAAAATTAAATAGTAAATTGTTGGAGAATATTAATAAAAGTGGAAGAGATGGGAGTAAAAAATTTTGAAAATACATTAAAAGAAGGAATGTAGGAAGAGAGAAATAATATTAGTAGATGATAAGGAAATAGAGTGTAACTCTAGAGAGGAATCTTAAATAAATATGTAATGAATATAGAAAAATGTTAGATGTGAAGAACAGAATGATAGAAAACATGAAAACATATAGTAATGGAAATATTAGGTTCACAGAAAGTGAACTGAATGAAACAGGTAAGAAATTGAAAAGTGGAAAGGCAAAAAGTTTGGATGAATGGACAGCAGAGATGGTAATGAAATTAAGGCATACGTCAAAATTAAAATTATTATCATATTTAATAAAATGGCACAGAAGAGATTTTTCAGGTAGTTGGAGTAATACAAGAATAAGACTACTATTTAAAGGAAAGGGTAAGAATCATAGAAAGTTAAGCAATTATAGTCCGATAGTGGTAACATCAGTTTTATATAAAGTTTTCATATACATGGTAGCTGGAAGGGTTGCAAAATGAATGGAAGAAAATAATATAGTGGGAGAAATACAGGAGGTTTTCAATCAGGCATAAAAGAGATAGTTTATTTGTAGTTACACAGGTAGACAATTATATATATATATATATATATATAAATTATTAATCAATGTCTGTATTCCAATTATAATAAAATATATATAACTATTCAAAACAATACAATAATTAATACAGTAACAATATTTTAAACAAATATATACCAATTTAATAGAAGTACTTTCAACTATCTATGTAGTCGTTGTCAACTAGACTCAAATTGTATTAGAAAAAACCGTTACAAATGTAAACAAAAGCAATACGTCATACATCAATTTTCCCACAATTCATTAATTTTTATATTGGCTGTCTGTCTATTTATCAACTGTTGCTTTTCACTTTTTATTAACATAGCCTCTTTAATTTTGCGTTTATTATTATTTCTTTCAATACACAGAATTTTAATTTTATTAAAATCAAAATCAAAACCATAATTACATGTTACATTATGATCAAAAAATACTGATGGTGATACATCATCATTTCTAACATTCTCTTGTCTTGATTTTTGCACTCGTTTATATAATAACAAATGCTCCCTTGATATTGTTACTGTATTAATTATTGTATTGTTTTGAATAGTTATATATATATATATATATATATAAAACCCATATATATATATATATATATATATATATGGGTTTTATAGATATAGAGAAGGCATATGATAGAGTAAATAGAAATAGATTATGGGTAAGTTTAGTAAATTTTGAAATGGATAGAGTTTTAGTGAATATTATTAAAAAATTATATAAAAATAATTACTATATGTATCAAGTAGGGAATATAGAATCAGTTAAAGTTAAAAATGGGGTGGGACTAAGGTAAGAATGCTCTATGTCAACTATTTTGTTCTTGTTGTATTTGAGCAAAATGGAAAGAGAGAGCAATAGAAAGACTAGCAAGAGGGATGGAGCACCATTAATAGGTGGTAAGGAAGTATATACATTTTTGAGTTTTTTATTTACAGATGATGTCTTTTTGTGTGCAGAAAGAAGGAAAGATATGGAAGTTATGCTAATGACATGCACAAGGATGGATGAAGAGATTGGGATTAAATTTAGTGAAGAAAACTTAAAAGTAATGATGATTAATACTGGGGAAAGAGAAGATAAAGAATTTTTATTGGGGGATGTAAAGTTAAGTGTGGTGATTAGATAGTACTATTTGAGAATCATCTTAAGTAATCAGAAAAATTGCTTGGGTGAATGGGAGAAAAAATTGATAAATGAAGCAAAGAAAAGAAAGGGATTGATAAAGAAATTAACACTGTTCTCATATGATAAGTAAGATGTAGATAGATTTTTATAGAAGGGTGTGGCAGTAGCAGGGTTGACATATGGTAATGATGCATTATGTGTTAGTAAAGGGATATTAGATTACTTAGAAAAAGTACAAAGAGAAGTAGTAAGATATGCATTAGATGCAGATGTATGGATTTCAAAGGAGGCAATTCAAGGAGAAATGTGATGGTCATGTTTTTATATGAAAGATGCAAAAAGCAAAATGAAAATGTTTGGTAGATTGCAGTTTAGGGATAATAAAAGAATAGCCAAAATAGTATTAAATTGGGTTATGAATAAAGGGCAGGCAACAAGATGGGTGAGAAAGATAATGCAATATGCAGAAGATTGGGATAAAAAAAAATTGTCATTATACTTATACAAAAGGTGGAATGATTGTGTTAGGAAAATTGTTGAGGGTTATAGTGTTAAGGAATGAGATAGAAGAATAGATGCATTAATAAAGAATAGGGAGTTGGGAAGATGGAGAACTATTATGGAGAGTAAAAAGAATTTAAATATATATAAAAGTAAACAGGGATATTGGGTTAAGTTAATTTATGATAATAGCAAGGGAAAAAGTTTACTGTTTAAGGCTTGAACAGGATCTTTAGCAACAAGGGAATATACACATAAAAGGAAAAATGTAGGTAATTTAGTCTGCAAGTTGTGTAAGAAAGGCATAGAAAATATTAGGCATCTGTTAATTGAATGTAAATGCCTGAAAGCAGAAAGGCCACATATAATGAAGTTGTGGAAGAATGACTATAAACAAGATGATTATACAGAAAGTGGGTTATTGGTTTTATACTGGGTTTTGGAAAAAATATAGGAGATTTAGATATAAAGATAATGATAAATATTATGTTGTGGAAATGGGATGGAGAAATATATGGGAAAACTTAGGGTTGGGGATGAAAAGCAAATTTAAAGTGGATAACAGGTTTCTCTGGGCATATTTGCCGAGAGATTTCAGACTCTGTATAAGGAGAAGTCACAATACATCACATCACAATACAAAAAGTTGTGTTACTAATTGGTAGTTTCTTTGTTCTCAAAGTAGTCATTATATTTGTGACAGCTCTTTTTTTAGTAATCTTAAAATAAAGATCATACATTTTCCATAGTTTATTATATGATAATTTTCATAAACTATTTGTGAAATGATTTAAATTTTATTCAATAATATTTGTTTTTAGAAGAATACAAGTTAAAGAAATGTAATATCATACAGCAGAAAATTTGTGATTGGCTGGGAAAGGAATGCCTCTGTACTATAGTAGCTATTATCTTTAGTTATTTTTTTAATAATCGTAAAGGTGGAATTTTCAACTTGAAACATGATTTCATAGCTTTATGTATTCTTTATAAAAATACATTTATATATTAGAAATGGAGTTCACACATATTTTATTTTATTGTAAATATGTTTTTATTGGCAGTCACGAATTAACAAAAGCCATTGTTATAATTATGTATTTCAGTGTATTATCTTATTGAATATTTGTAAAATTGAAGTTTTATTTTTTTTTAAAATTTTTTTTTTTATTTGTAAACTTATATTTCTAAAAAAAGGATTTAAAAATTATGGAAATATAATGGAAAATAAAGAGTTAATCATTAAAGTAAAAAAATTATAAATATTTATTAAATGTAATTGCCACTGTATTTTCTAATGTTAAAATAAACAAAATGCATTTTCACATCATATGGATGGGTGCATATAAATGTGCATTCATGCATATATATATGCATGCTTATACCCTTTTAATGCATATAGTCATGTATATTTGTAAGCATATATACACATAATTAAGTACACACTCAGATATGTATATGAGCATATATAAACCAGCTGAAAACATAATAATACCAATACCAAAATTACTACAACTGATTCTTTCCACTACCTAATATCACCATTCAATTCAATTCCATGACATAATGTAATGGCTATAATAACATATAATATTTATGTTAATATGGGTATTATGCTTGATTAGTCTCATGGAACATAACACTGAAATTACAATATTAATAGTATGTATGTGCATATGTATTTAATGCTTAAAAGGAAAAACATATATAAACATGAATGGAATTTATACGCATATATATTTAAAATAAAGTCTGATTGACTTAAGTATTGACTAATTAAATAATAATATTTCTTGACATATTTGAAATATTATAAATTATATGAAATTGTATTTAAAAAAGTAATCTTTATTTTAATACAAATATTTTATTTGTCTTATTTCTGATTTTGTCAAAAATCTAAATTTTTAATGTAAGAAAGAGTTTATTTTAATGTATATGATTATAAAAGTTAATTCTAATATGTTTTTACTTAAAGTATTAAGAAATTTTTTTTTTCAATTTAAACTCTGTTTGGTTTTGAAAAATGTAAATTAAAATATAAAACAATCGTAATTTAGTTATAAGCTTGTTTTTTATAACTTAAAAAAAAAGAACGCGATATCCTGATAATAAATTCCATTATATCTAATGCAAGTCATTGATCCATTTGAACTAATACGATTATTATAATATGCAACTGCTTTCCAATTTCCATGTTGATTAAGCTTGAACTTCTGGAGAAGTATAGTGAAATTGCTTCTCTGTGGTGCCTCGAATACCAATATACATGTACTAGATATAGGCCAGTCACAGCTGAAATTTGTACATTATAAAGTTGACCTGATTTTAAAATTTTTAGCATTTATCTAATATATATAGAAATCTGTATGAAATGTCTGCCTATTACAAATTGCAGTGATCCACATTGAGTTGCTCTAGACACATATAGAAGAACCCATGAAAGAAACTTCCTATTGCATATGTAAAATCAATTACACAGCTGAATTATCTATGTGCATGTAGGTTATTATTGCACATAAATTTTACTGAAAAATTATAATTGTCTACAGATTAATCCCACTAAAATGTACACTATAGAAAATTAGCATGCAACATAATAAATAAAGCTTACCGTAGGGTAATTAGTGCATTTATAAAATTGATAACAGTTATTGTAAGGACTGTAAGTTGAGAGCTAAGGAAGTTACTCAAAAAGGAAAAAAAAACACGAGTTAAGACAGAACCATATATATAGACTTAATATGACCAGAAAAGAGAAATTTATCTGCTTGAGTAAATGACTGATTCAAAATGATATTAAAACATCTGCTACTTTATTTTATTGTACATGTAAAATATGAGTTAATCAAAATTCAAGTTAATGGGCTATATTATATATTTGCACCCATGAGAATCATTTATCCCACATGTCTAACTGTAACTGAATTCCACTATTACACAGGGGGACTAAAAAAAATTGTAATAAAAATTTTAAGTTTATTTTTAGGTTTTGCAAATTGAATCGGTTTAAAAAGTATAGTCTATTTAATGCAATGTACCAGACTAAACCTAGTTGTCATCTTTTGAAGTAGTCCAAAAACATTTGCAAAGTGATGCATTTTAATTGCTCTGTCATTTTTCCACTAGTTCTAAGTCCATAAAAAAAATGAGCATATTTTCATTTGAGAGTTTAAAAAAATCATCTGAAGCAAGATCAAGACAATATGGCTGATAGATAAACTGGGTCATGGTGAAATTAATAAAAGAGTGTTTTACACTCAAGACTTTGATAAATGATACCTTGTGGGGGTGGAGTTTGCACTCTTTTCTTAGTCATAAATTAGAATGTTTACATTATACCACATCATGTAAATGATTGACAACTTGCTGATAAAATGCGAGAGTGTTATGAACTTAATTTGAAAAAAAAAACCTTTTGTGCCAAAAAAAATCAACATTGTTTTGTGTTTAGACTTTCTGATGCTTTTTAGGAATGTGATAAATTTAACATTCCAATTAAAGCACTCATAACCTTATGTTTTTATACAATATGCTCTTTCAGGCATTACAATTTTTTTCCTTGTCATTTTCTGTAAATGAAAACTGAATTTAACACTATCAAACTTTTCAGCCATTATAAAAAAAATTGACAAATATGTGAAACACACTTTACAAAAAAAATTTTCTACATGGTCCCATGATTTTACATGGGGTTGTCATTTGGCAGAATGATGCAGAAGCGTTCCTGCACAGCAGTATATATTACAACAGGCATGCAAACCAGAAAACAATTGTGGTTATTTTTAGGTTCTTCCTCATATATCATTATTATTATTTTCATTTTGTCATCACAAAAAAATAAACTTGCTGAATTTGAAGTTTTGTCTTAGTTGTTACTTATTAAAATGTGATGCATGCCCAGCTGGTATTATTAGAAATAGTTCTGACAACACAGCCATAACCATCATTATCATATTGCTAATATGTTTGCATACAAATAGTTGAAAAAATATTGGAACTCTGCTATGTTGATTTGTTTTAAAAATAAAAAATTTTTGAATAGTTAAAAAAAATTAATCCATTTTTGAAAAAAGGAGTATATGCAAAAGAAATAAAAAGTGATTGACTAACCAGTGAAAATCAGACAAGTTTAAAAGCCTTCAAGTAAAAGCAACTCTATGTATAGTTTATTTTAATTATGCTATGCCACTCACAAAAGATTTGGATTTAGAGATAGAAAATTATAATAAAATTGCTGTTTTTGGGATTGAATTTTAATATATTTTTAGTTTGTATATAATTAAATTGTGATAATAATTTGGTTTAAAGGTTAAAGTAAATTAAGAATTAATAAATGAAATATTTTTATAGATGTACACATACTACATATAAAAAAAATTTCCTATTTAAATATGGTTAAAAAAGAATAATAATGGTCTATGGATTTAATGAATTAATTATTAAGAATTGAAATGTTTTTGTGTTATAATGCATGTAATATGTATATATTAATATATATGAAAATAATTCCAGTGCATAACACTATACTGAAATAAATGTCCAAATATCAAATCATTCCACATTTTAAGAAATTCAGCTATGCCCTCTATGAATAAATATATAAGAGTCTGTATTTCAAAATAGCCCATCCAAAGAAGTACTTCTTTGAAAATGTATGCTATTAGATCTTAAATATTAAAACACAAACTGATTCAAACAAAGAACATGAAATTTAAATAAGCAACAATCTTAGATTGCTTCTAAACAACAGGTTCACTATGCTTATACAAAGACAGACTAAACCGTCATTTTAATCTTTGAAAAACCTAATCCTAACACACACATATGTATATATAATTGCAGTGCATAATGCTATACTGAAATATCCCAATATCAATCACTCCCGACTTTAAGAAATTCGGCTAAGCCCTCTGTAAATAAACATGAGTCCATAAACATATTTGTTTAGAAGTAATGTAAGATCATTCCTTATTTAAATTTCATGTCTTTGTTGGAATTATTTTGTGTTTCAATATTTAAGATCTAATGGCATACACTTTCAAAGATGTACTTTTTTGGATTGGCTATTTTGACATATGGATTCTTATTTATATAATCACAGTGGGTGCTGAATTTTTTAAAGTTGGGGGTGATTTGATATTTGGATATCAATATATATACGCACACATATCTAAAATCATTCACTATACTTATATTATTAAATATTGAAATATTTTGTATTACCATACACATAAATCTTCATCTTTACATATATATGGATGCTATATAAATCACTTTTTTATATATGCATAATTAATTTAAATAATGTTAGCTGTATATTTTTGTTTACTACTTTATAGAAATATTCAATAACTATAAACTAAAATAAGAATGATATATTTGTATTGTAGAGTATTTATCGGATTTTTCACTTTATTATTATTGTTTTTACTTCTAGTTTATTAATAATAATATTTATTCTAATTTTTAATTAATCCGTGAAGTTATTTAATGAAGAATAGATTGTGTATTTTTTTTTATTTACAAGCACCAGGATCCTTGCGATCTAAAGCTAAATTCAGATAAACAATATATAGAATATGCGTGGACAAGTAAATAATTCTATTTAAAATTATTTAGATTGTGTTAAAGTGCTCAAGATTATTTTTAAAGTCCACTCAGTTTTTATGATGATAATTTTTGGTCAGTCCACTCATGGGGTCTGATGGTTCTCAGAATTGATGATGATCAACATTGCTATACTCATTCCAATACTCTTTATTATAATCTTAATTTTATAGTATTTTAGCACACTTCTATATATATGTGGCAGAAGTAATAATGATATTTTTTATAACATTACGACCCAAGATGGGTATAGCTTTGATGATCAGCCTAAGATTTTATTGTATACCTCTTTTAAATCAGTCATAAAGAATGATTGTGGATAATCTTGCTGCTGGCTCTATATTTAGTAATTATATTTAATTAAATTTGATTTGCTGAAACTCTGCTCACCTCCTTTATTTTTTATCTTATTCAATAAAACCAATGAAAGCCTTCATTTCCAGACCATTACAATATATATATAGTGAATACAGCATTATCATTTTTTAAAAACAAAGTTAATAGATTGCATATAATATTCACTTTGTAAGAATGAGAAAAATTATATTGTTTTATTCAATAATGATTAATATTTAATGAAAACTTTTACCGTATAAGAAGAATTTGTAACCTTTTGGGGGTAAAAAAAAGCAGAACTACGGAATGTTTTCTCATAAGAGATCCCGTTTGATGCCACAGATGTAACTCTAATTGGTTGTAACAGAGGACATGAGAATGAAACAGGTGATAAAAAAAATTATTTCTCAACCAGACAGACTTTAATAAATATTGATTTTATACAGACATTTGATATCAATAAAAAAAATTTTATTTCATATGCAAGGAAAAACAAACATCTTTCAAAGAAAAGTAAAATTGAAATATATATATATTAATTTGTAATATTAAAAGTATTGGCAACATTGTTTTTATTCTTTTAAAATTGATTAAAATATAAAAAAAGTTCCGAATTTATTTACATACTATATTATTTCTTAATGCCAATTTACAATACATGGAAATATAGGGAGCGTACCAATAGCTCAAACAAGCTCTTATTGATAACTGCTGTAAGAGAAAGATATTTAAAATCTCTATCTAGAATTTAGAATACATGGGAATATAGGGAGTGTACCAATAGCTCAAACAACCTCTTATTGATAAGTGTAATAAGAGAAAAATATATAAATCAAGATATTTAAAATCTCTATCTTGATTTAAATATATTTCTCTTACTTCACTTATCAATAAGAGCTAATGTCTGAATGTTTTAGCTCCTTACTGATGTGAGCCAGAAACTCGAAACCAATTGGTCTGAGAATAGAAATATTCTAGATAGAGATTTTAAATATCTTTTTCTTACCGGACTTATCAATAAGATCTTGTTTGAACTATTGGTATGCTCCCTGTATTACATATTTGTAAATACAAGCTTATGAAAGCAATGTCACACAATATATGACTTGCTTTATTGGTTAATACATGAAAATATATTTGTAGTAGAATTCTATATGCATATCATTTGAGTTCTAAATCATTAGTATATTCCTTAAATCTATAGATTATACTGAAATTGTGTATAATATTCATTTAACACATATATAAAGTAAAAATGTTTTCACATGCACTTATGATACCATTATTTATAAATATCTTTAGATACCTACATAAATAATTAACAAAAGGAAAATAGAGCACCATAAAATCTATAATTTTAACTTATTTTTCTATTTTTATAAAAGCATT
Source organism: Epiperipatus broadwayi (assembly GCA_028023455.1). Lineage (NCBI taxonomy): Eukaryota > Metazoa > Onychophora > Udeonychophora > Euonychophora > Peripatidae > Epiperipatus > Epiperipatus broadwayi. The sequence continues at coordinate 112,490 of JAQFVV010000249.1, forward strand.
TACAACTCAGCTAAATAGTAGAAATAGTTCAACTTATAATTTAAAGTAAAATGAAATATTCAGACAATCATTAGATAACACTCATTGTATTGATTATTATATATACCAATAATGCATGGCATTAATTTAACTTCCTAACTATTAAATACATATATCTGAAAACCTGCTAAATATTATTATTCTTTATAAAATGAATAAAAACATCTGATAAATTCATTATTAAAACGATAGAAAAATTTTCCATACTATGGTATCATCTATAGTAATCAATAGATAATACAATGTTGTGCATTTTAATCTCTAACTAGTGCCTTCTCATTCATTATCTTCAGCCTAGTTTCAAGCTTATGGTTTTCATCAGTGAGCAGCCTTGGATATGGTAGCAGTACACCTGGACATTTGAATTTAATGCATCTTTCATGTACCTGTTACCTTTTTGGTTAACTATAAAACTATCAACTCAAAATGAAAATATAATAATGTTTACAATCCAAGTTAATTTTCTTGCAGAGTCATGCAAATCTGTCCACTTCAATATCTATATATTTTGACTCCTTTGGTTTTTATATAGCCATAGTCACCATTATTTTTTTGACTAGAATTGGTATTAATCCATTAATATATTACATGACTACCTTTTCTTAGGCACAAGCTGTTAAAACAGTAGAAATTTTCTTCACCTGGTAAGGCAACATAGAGTAAGCTGCAGAAATCAATAGATGTGAGAAGGTATTCATCTCAGCTTTTTTTATTTGTCTAAAAACATTTGAAATGAAGTTGGTGAACTGATAAATCAATTTAGTAGAAATGCACCCTGAAATTTATATGTTTTTTTTTTCCTGATATATTTATTCATTTGTATTTTTATATTGGACTATTTCCATCATCTAATATGTGTGCTGAATGTCTTTAGAAAAGTTTAATTTTATTTAAATATTCCAAATGCATTCAACTGTTAGTAATATCACAGCAAACAACTGTTAGTAATATCACAGCAAACAAGTTAGTATATGCACAATGTTTTAAGAGGTATTTTTCTCCTCTTCTTCAGGTGTTGCTGGCCTGACCACTGACAGTACTAGCATGGGATTCAAACCTGGATCCTTAGATTCTTGATTATTGAATTTTAAGGTAAGGCATCTGACCAGTGACAGTACTAGCATGGGATTTGAACCTAAGTCCTTAGATTCTTGATTATTGAATTTTAAGGTAATGCTCATAGTTGGTTAGAGCATTACCTTAAAATTCAATAATCAAAAATCCAAGAACCCAGGTTCGAATCCCATGCTAGTACTGTCACTGGTCAGGCCAGCAACACCTGAAGAAGTGGGGAGAAAAATACCTCTCGAAACATTGTGCATATACTAATCTGTTTGCTGTGATATTACTAACAGTTAGTGCATATAAACCTGTGTGCTGTGATATTACTAACATTGTTTGCTGTGATATTACTAACAGTTGATGCATATACTAACCTGTTTGCTGTGATATTACTAACAGTTGAATGCATTTGGAATATTTAAATAAAATTAAACTTTTCTAAAGACATTCAACACACATATTAGATGATGGCAATAGCCCAATATAAAAATACAGCTAAAACACCATCATCACAAACCTTTAAAAAAACACTATTTATTCATTTGTTTTTAAAAGAAATTATTTGTACTATGTTTACAAATATACTGCAACATATTTATTATCATAAAAACTATAGTTTCTACTCTTAGAATCAATTCAATTTTTTAAACATCAAGTGCAAGGATGAGGAACCTCCAGCCCTGGAGCCAATTACAGCCCTAGAAAGCTCTCAATACAGTCCATGGACACTTTCAAAAACCTATATAAAGTGTAATTTAAACAGTGAATTACAAGATAAGTGAAATTATTTATTTTCTCAATTACGTTCAACCTTTATAATCTTTCTAGTTCATTATATTAGAGGTGCAATTTTCCAACAAATTATTTATAATGTGTGGTCTATTTGACTACAGATTTAATCTATAATGCTAAGAACATTTTGTTTGTTTTTATAGTGATTTTCTCAGACTAACTGTATATTCAAAATTAAAATTAGAATTTTACTTTGTTTTATTATTATTATGTTGCATTTCTTTTATTATGATGGCTATGTGAAAAGTAGTTTCATCAATTGTTTATCATCTCATAAAAAATCCAATGAAAGTCAGAAAAAGGAAAATCATATTTCTTTTTAAAAAGCAGAAACATCGAAACCATGTTCTGAATAAGTGTTTATAAATGACTATATCCTGGCTGCTGTAGAATTAATCTGTCCATAAGATAAAAAAATTCAGAGAATATAAATATGTCATGAAAAATAGTTACAAGGTCAATTGGAAAAATTGTCATTAAATGTGGAACACACATTTTGACTTCACAAAAAACATATGACCCTTTTTTTAAAAGGACAAGTTGAAATTGGTATTCCAGCATAAAATATTGACCACTCCTAATGATTAAGGATAAATTAATTAAATATTTAATCAAATATCACAGGCTAATTTTTATGTCAATAATTTTATATGACCTGCAAATACTATAAATATCCAAATGGCCCCTACCAGAAAAATGTCTCCCACCCCTGATTTCTGATGAATGTAGATACTATTTGAAATGCATGTTATACCATATAAAAATTTAATCTGTTTTATGAAGGATATAGTATTTATCAATATTTAAATCATATGTGCAAGAAGATACCGGGATTCACTCGAAAATTATATCCATGAAACTCAATTACAACAAATTCAAAATTAAATAAGATTAGACAAAATTTTAAAGAACTAAAAAAATCATTATTATAACCAATTGTTTCCCTACCAAAGTAAATTTCTCATGTGCAAATGTCTACAAAACAAACAACAAATATATACTAATTATATTTTCCATAATTCATAATTATACTCCTTACACTATTAATATTAAAAGAAATCTTAAATAAATTAATTGCTTCAGTATCATAAATTTTGAGCAATAAAAACTGTTTAATTCTTCTCTTTATTTCATTTTTTTCCAAGAAGTCGACCTTAGCCTATTCAAATCTTATTTTTAGACAATTTTTTCTTTCATTTAAGCTCAAACTACTCTGATATTTATGTAACTTTTTACAAAAACACAAGATAATATAAATGACTACAGACTAGAATTCCTGTCAAAAAAAAATTTTTTAATATATTCAGTTTGTATCAATTATTTGGAAGAGAAAATTACTAATTACAATTGTGTATATTAAAACTTATTTGTTTGATGTGTTAGTCATTGTTTGTTTATAGATGAAGATAATAAATTAGAAATTTTTTTGAAGAAATTGAATATTTTGATTTTTTTATGAAATATATTTTAATGGGAGAAAGGTTACATTTTGATACATTAAAATTATTACATTTGTTATTAATAGGAGATTTAAAGAATTATTGTTTAATGTGGAATTATTATGCTAAAATTAAAAATTTTAGATCTATAACTAAATTGTATAGCTATCAATCTATCTTTCATAAAATACCTAGTATAAAAAATTGTTATAGAAATATATATATATACATATCACTTATAATAACTTCTTTCATATACACTTCAATGCAAACAAATTTTCTTAAAAACTTCTTTATTTTCCTTACAGTTTTGACTTTAAAAGCAGAGAAGGTTTGAAAAGCTCTGATGAAGACTGCTGGACAGTCAAAACTGTAAGGAAAATAAAGAAGTTTTTAAGAAAATTTGTTTGCATTGAAGTGTATATGAAAGAAGTTATTATAAGAAATATACATATGAATATATGAAGGTATGCAAAGAAAGTAAAAGAGAAGAATAAGAGTATATACTGTTATAAAAATGCACTAAAATGTACATGAGCTACACTTAAAATCTGGGAAGTTCATAATTTTTGCCTAGTGCACTTTCAACTAAATTATATTAATCATAGTCATGGCTATGACTAATATAATTTAGTCAAAAGTGCACTGGGCAAAAATTGCAACCTTTACAGATTTTAAGCATATCTTGTATATATACATGTTACATTTCCTCAAGATACTATGTACCAACATTTTCAGTATTAGATTAATAATTCTAATAAGTTTGCTTTGTTTAAAATAAGTCAATTTCCTAAAGATTGAGTGTTAATTACTTTGATATATTCATACAAAGTAAATTATTTAACAGGAAATATAACTCTGTCAATAATTGTAAAAATATGAAGATTGAAGAAAGATATGACTTTTTTTGCCTTATAATACTTGTTATAAAATTTTAAAAAACAATGCCAATTTGTTTGATAATAATAAAATTAATTAGAAAAGGGCTAGTAATTTGAATATTTGTTAATAATAATACAAAGAAGATTTTTGATAGGAATGCAATTACTGCATAGATCAAAGTAGAGTATATTATCCCTTGTTATTTGTAAAAAAAGTTGTTTATAGGTCAGAATAATTTGAGTTTAAATGAAAGAATAAAAATTTATATGTCAGATTAAAAATAAATATCCTATTTCTGCATTATATATCCATGAAAAAGACAAAGATCATAATATTATGTTTGAGAAGGCTAAGGTTGTCTTCTGTGAAAAAAATTAAATAAAAAGAAAAATTTTTAAAATCCTTATTATTTAAAACTTATGATACTAAAACAATTAATTTAGTTAAAAGTTCTTTTAATATTAAAGCCATATGGGATGTAATTGTGAATATTATAAAATGTAATTAGTATGTATTCCTTGAGATATTTTGTATTTATTTGCATTTAATAATCCTGTCTTGATAGAGAAATCATTGGGTATGTTAAAGAAATTTTAGATCCTTTTTACTTTTTTAAATTTTGGCTAGTCTTTCTTAAATTTGAATTGGGGATAATTGAGTTATTTTATTGACTATTTTAACTTAGTCTTTTCATATATATATTTATATATAAAAAAATATATATATATATATAAAAAAAAATATATATATATATATATATATATTTACCACTATATATCCTATTTCATAAGATGAAAATGGACAGTGCAGTTGAGACAGCAGTGTGGTTGTGACTTAGCAAGTGAAAGTGCATTGGTTCAGTGGAGACACATTCACCTAATAGAAACTGGAGAGAATGTATTCTGTCATCCAATTTATTAATAATAAATAATAACAAATATACTAGTCTTCTTGTCTATGTGCATTTCTACTTATACAAGTTTCAACAATATAATCAATGAGGATTGCCAATTCCTCAACAAGCTTTATAATAACTGCTTAGCTAGAAAAAGCATTTAAAATATCTCTGTCAGGAACCTCCCCCCCCCCATATCTCTGACCATGGTTTCATGCTTTGGCACTCCTCAGAAAAGTGCTATGGTAGGTTCAGACACTAGATTCTAGCACCTCTCTGACGAGTGCCAAAGCACAAAACCATGGTCAGAGGTTGGGGGGATTCCTGACAGAGATATTTTAAATGCTTGCTCTGGCTAAGCATTTATCACAAAGCTTGTTGAGGAATTGGCAATCCTCATTGATTATATCTTACAAGCTTATGAGAATTGTGTCATGTGATCTATGACTCTTATTTTGAAGTTTCAACAATATCTTAGTTTATTTTCATATTTTTTAATAATATAATCACAGGATATTTTAATACATACACTAAGTATATCATTTTAAATCAAATAGATAAGTAATTTTCTCACAAAAACTTTGTCTTTGTAGTTAAGAGGGCATGCAAGTTATCTCATACCTATACATATTTAACTCAGCTAGATATCTCAGGGTTCTTAATAAAATTTGCAAATAATAATTATTCTAGATAAAATTATGACTTGCAGTTTTAAAACTGGTATGTCCTTGATATGATTAAGAATAGTAAAGGAATTGGATTGTATTCATATCTCAATGTGTTTATGATTCTCAAAGGAAATCAAAATGGTAAATTGTACAGATAAATCTAATCAAGAATATTATATTTTCAAATTAAGTGTAAGTATGACCATATTTATTTAGAAAATTGTGTAGAAGAAGATGATGACCTTTAAAAAACAACAAACAACTATACAATAAGGTATAACAATTAATTTATTAATTATAGAACAATAGTAAAATAAAATATTCAATGATAAAAGTAAGTATAACAATAATAAATTCTCTACAGATTTCAAATCATATTGTGCTGCTTTATCTACTAAATGTTTTCTAATCTGAATTGCAAGTACCTATATGTTATCAAAATAAGTGATGTGAGCAACAAATCACTCTGTTGGAGAAGGTTGTATAATATTCTTCCAAAATCTTAATCTTAACTACAGATATGATATAGTAATGTTTTATTGCATACTTATGTGCCTAAACAGATAATAATTCAAATAACAACAACAATCTATCTTTATCAGTATTGGATATAGTGCTTAACTTTTTTAGGAGTGAATGCGGTATTTTACTCAACTTATAGTATTGTTATTGGTCAAATATATAATTTGATAAGACCTTTCAATCATGCTTTACTATGTTTTTAGATTATAGTATATTTAATTTAAAATAGTGTTAGGAATCTGTCTCAGCTAACGAATAATGTTTATGATCATCAGGGTCACAAAAGTACTTTGATGCAATGCCTTGTATTCACGTAAGCAGATCAAGATCTATTAAAATATCTTTGTTACAGAAAACCTGAGGTTGATTTTAAAGGATCAATAAAACTTGTAGCAAGTTAACTATTTAACTCAGCTATAGCAGATCATACCTTAACTTAAAGCTTAATACAATGGATCTACAATACAAATATAATAAACATTCATCTCTACTAATTATGCTGATAATCATATTACCTGTATTTTTATACCATTGTTTTGTAGAGAACTTTATTTAAAATCACTTCACTAATAATAATTTAAATACGAAAGTAATTAAAAAAATATAATTATTTAACGTCTGTGAGCTGATAGTCCATGGTCTTAAAATAACATCCAGGACAATTTATCCAGGCACATTTAAATATTCCAAATCATATCAAAGACTGTTTGGAGTTTTAATAATTATCAATTTCACAATAGTCTGTTATCAATTAATCCATGTCAAAATATAATCGATTTCATAAATTGAAATTCACTAATAGGAATTTTTCAAAAACTTTTGACAGATTATGATTGTTTAATAGTATTCCAGCACATCTTGTCATAATAGTTAATCCATTTATGGAAATAACTTTTGTAATTTATAACAACTCTTTCATATTTATAAAGGTATAGAGCTAATAAATGTTAATCCTTTATCCTTAAGGCTTATGGTAGTATCATACACAAACTAATCCATGGGCTAAAGCAGCATTAACATCATATCCAAAGATTTACATTACTTTCACAGATATAAAATATAGAAATTTAATACTCCATAAGTTCAAGTGAGTTGATTATATTCACTATAATTCAGGTTAACAATTATAAAAATAAGCATAATAATTAATCCAAATATAATTCAAAATTATTTAATAATACAGTTTGCTAGTTTTGGCAGTTTTTGCCACAAATGCAAAAATAATATTAATTTTAATTCATAAATTTTCTATAAGTTTTATCACACCCAATGTAATCTTTGGAGATCTGTAGCTAATATCACATTCATTAAGCTATTTTACTTTTAGAGAAGAGGTGAATTATTATTGCAATGCCATCTCAAGTAATAGTATTCCATAGGTAATTTCATGAATTTTACTGATAAATGAAAATATTAAAATTCAGTTCCTTATAAATAGTCCTAAATGATCTTCATTGCTAATATTCCTTAATTTCTCTATTTAGGATAAGAGGAAATATTTTCAAGTTAGACAAATACCAGCTTATTTTCTCTACTCAGCCATGTTGTAGAAGGCTAATAAAATTGTTGGTTCCAGATTTAAGACTTATGTAATTCTGCAGTACTCTGATTTAAAAAACTCTAAAATTTTAGCCGATTGGTATGTATACATTGATACCACATGAACTATGATATCATAGAATATTACCCACAATACTTCACATTTTAGATTTGTATGGGAAAATTCTGCTTTGGTTGCTATAAAGATGATGAAAAGCAGGTGAGTTTTGAAAGTTTTATGAATTTTAAAGTGCCAATTTTGAGGCAGAAATGTTTTAAAACAATAATTAAATATTATTTTAAAGATTACAACATTATTATACACATTAACCACAAAATAAATATACAATTGTTCATTTGTAAATAATTAATAAAATATTAAACTAATAACTTTATTTTATTAAATTTTAAAGTTCTCAATTTTAAATTAATAATCTATTTAACCAATATTAATACCAAATTAATATTGGTAATTTTATGACTACTCTTGTAAAATTGATCACATTTTAACATAAACTTTCATGCAGGCATACAAACATGTTTAAACATAATGCCAAAATATATCATTCTGTTTATGTATAATATTGATTTGTATGGGTTTCAGAGTAGGATTATTATTGTACCAATACTGCCCTAACTACTAACTTTTACAGAAGTTAATCCAGCTATTCTATCTTACGTATTTCCCTATATATATATATTAGTTTTATGTGTATGTGATTTTTATTTTATATAAAAAAATTAACTGCACTTTTTCATTTTTTAAAAACAAAATTTGAGATGCACATATTCTGATAAGCTATAATCAATAAAATCTATCTGGAAGTCAACTTGGATAATTTTATTAATATATTATATTAAATAATATTGCAAGAGATATCTGAATATTACTTCCTAAATTTATTATTGACCATAATAAAATAGCAATAGGAAAAGAAATTGATTCTATTTAATAAGCCAATATATATATATATGTAATCTTATAATTGAATATTTATAAAAACAGTAATTAGATATATGTAATGTATAACTTCAAAAATTGTATCACTTAAGAGCACTTGCGACTATCCTCACAGTCTTTGTCAACTAACACTTTGAAAGGCTAACCTTCCCACAATTCTGTGACCTTAATATTTGCTGCCTGACTTTTAATTAAGGCATGTTTGTATTTGTATAGCATAGCCTCCTTTATTTTCCTTTTGTTGTTATTTTTTTCTCTTTTTTTTTAAAGTTATACTTTACATATATCTAATTACTGTATTTATAAATATTCAATTATTATATATATATTAATTTGAAAAAATACAGACATCGAATTATATTATTGTGCATTTATATATAAAAGAAATTCTATTATTATTAAATTAAGTTAAAATTGTTTATTAGATAGCTGTTTAAAATCTGATTGGCTGTCTCAGTTATAATTGCGCATGTGAAAGGCTAGCATACTTTCAATTTATTAAACTATACTATATTACTAAAATATATATTAAAGTATACACTTTGTTTTCACATTATACATGTATAGAAAGAATCATATATATACAAATAAACATATAAATAAACTGAATAAAAATTTGTCATGGAATAAAATATTTTTAAACTTTTCAAAAATTACCAATTAGGTTTTAATAGCTTTTGTATCATTCTTAGATGACTCTACATTTATTTAAGCAAAAGCATTTTTATTGTTAATTAGAGAATTCATTAATTAAAATATTAATCGTTCATGAAAGATTAATATATTAATTAATATTCTCACAGTTTCAAAGATTTTATTTCTCAACAGAAACTCTACAATATTTTTTCAATCAATGGAATTCAAAGTTTTTTAAATTAATCCAATTGTCATATTTCTGCTCAAAGTGATTAATGATATTAAAAGTCAAATTCCTTATAACATATTGCAATCATGTAAATATTTGTTAAAATATTAATGACATGAATGTGAGAATGTTTACTACAAAAATAATGAGGATGTACAGTAATTGAAAATATCCATCCTCTTATAGATTATTTAAATGGAAATACATTATCATTAATTGGATTATTTTAAAAAAGACATTTCAATTTATTTAATCTCTAAACAGAAACTCTTCTCTAGCATATTCACTAATCCTCTTATATTCTGACATTTTTTATTGTTCCAATTGTAAAGTTTTTGGAAATGCTCAAACTTTCTACAAACTTTCTATTCATATAAAAATTTTACTTTATAGTAAAAATCAATAAATTGGACTTGATTTTTTTTTTCAATTTAATTTTATAAATAGAAAATATTTTAAAAAATCATATCTGTGCCTTTTCATTATTTAAAAACTATTCAAACATCATTATACATATTTATGTAACTTTTTTTTTTTTTGAAAATTAATCAATTTGTTTTTATTTTATGTTTTTTTAATGTGAGCAAACAAAGTAAATTTATGATAAATTTTATCAAATTCTGCTTTAAAATCTAATATTTTCTTACAATAATTACAATATTTGAAAAGACTTCTAATATCAAGTCAATTTTGCCAGATAATGATTTAAAAATACTGTGTGTTTTTTTCTTCATATTACAGGCAAGTTTATTAGTTTCTATTTTTAAAAATAAAACATAAATGAGTAAATTGAAAGTTTGTCTGTGTATTTATTTTGTTTTAAATAAAAATCAACCAAATTAGTGCATAAAAATAATAAAAAATATTTTATAAACAAGCAGAAAATCATATTTCACTATACCTCAAAATTTCACATAAAAATTAGTCCAGAAAGATGTGAACATCTCTGGGTCATATATCACATGACCTAATCTTTTTAAGCTTGTAAATAAAAACAATGAGCTATGCTAATTGCTCAAACAAGCTTTATTCATAAATATCAGCAAGAGAAAGCATTTTAAAATCTCAGATTTTAAAATGCTTTCTCTTGCTGGCATTTATCAATAAAGCTTGTTTGAGCAATTAGCACAGCTCATCGATCCTCTGGGTGTTTTCTTCTGTCCAAAAAAACATAGAAAAATTCCATAGCTGTTTGCTACAATTTGTAAGATACTGACTTCTTCAAATTTTTGTAATTTTTAACATTAATAAAAGCATTATGGAAAATTCTATCTTTTAAATAAAACTGCAAATCATTATCATTACCATTTAGGATAACATTAGTTACTATAATCAAAAATTATAGAACATCAATGCTTTTTTAAGGAACCTTCCAACAAATCTCAGTGCAGATTGGGTTAATTATAATATCTCCATGGCTACTGAAAGTTTTTTATTTAATAACAAAGATTGTGGAGAAGTGTGTTCATAAATTTTCCTATCTATGATAATGTACTAATAATCCAATAAAAGTTGTATGTATAATTACAAATTTCATTATAAGTTTTATATTGCTGTGCAAATTTAAGTGTAAATGTTTGTGAAATTGTTTAAATGATTTCTTTAAAATGCTTATCTTGCATGTTAATATTTCAATTAAAGTTTGTATGATTTTGTAATAAAGGTGTGGTTTTCAAAATCTAGTCTAGCCATGCTTTGACAATGAATATAATAATTACACTTAAACATAAAAATCTTGATTTCCACGACTGCTTGATCACAAATGAACAGCCACCGATGATTTTAAAAATAAAACCAGTCTGTCAGTGTATGTCATAATTTTCAGATTAATGGCAATATATTTTGGCTTAAGTAATACATTAAATGGAGCATATATTTTAAATTACAATACATTAACATTTCTTAAATGCATTAAATATTACAACAGTATAAGTTTATTTATGTAAGAATAAGAAAAAAACAACAACATTTTATTGTTGTTGAGAGTTTATTATCTTTTTAGTCACTCACCTTGTGGCCTCTCTCTTTACTAAAATTTAAATATACAAAATTATCAGCAGTATTTTACATTTCAGTGATATATTTTAATAAGGTAAGAAGATCATGAAAGCTTATATACTGCATACTGAGATGTCATAAATAAATTGTGTTAAGGATGTATAAAGAAATAAAAAAATTCCACTATAATAATGGCAAAACTTCCCATACATGATAAAAGATAATTGACATGCACATATAGATATACAAGTATATTAAAATATACTATTTGAATATTGATATCTTTGTTCCTGGAGAGTGGTGTATTAAATGCGTGAATCACATTGATGTTAGGTTATATATTTCTTTGTTTATATTTAATATTATTTAATGGTGCATAACATGAGTTTGTTGTAAGTTTAAAACATTAGTAAAATGAGTGGTAAATTGTTATATCTTTGTAAAATAAATTATAAGCTGATTTTTCTGTGGCTGATAATAAATGAAAGTGTTTGATTTTCTTTTGCTGCTTTGACAGCTTTGGCGTTAGAGGAAATTGCACTAAATATGGCCAGTACATTGATATCAAGAGTTGGCATTTCTGAGCATATATATATATAGGTTATAATGATATTACAAAGATATGATTAATCCAATATTTAACTTCTTATATATAATGTTGTTCTTGATGGCATTATATCTATTAAAAAATTTCTAAATAAATAATTTAATTTAAAATAAGATGGATAATAGGATAATTTAACTTTTAACAGAAAATTTGTTTAATCAAAAAATTGAATAGTTTGTTAATCGAATAGACAAATAGTTACTCGGGAATGCTAGTGATATTTGAGTTTCGAATTATAGGTTGGGTTTCAAGAAACATTTTATTCTCTATTCTCTCGCTCTAAGACCACGCACGGTACAATTTAGTAATTAAAATTTTAAGATTATTATGTTTAATGTCGTATTATAAATATTGAACTTTATAAGCAAATAATTTTCCTTTAATATTTAGATATTGTTTTGTGAAATTAACTCTAATTAAATTTGTTTCTCAAAAATAAATAACCTTTTATTTATTTATTTTTAAACCAAACTAAATATTTTTAATTGTCTTCTAGTTCACTTGAAAGTGCTTTGAAGATTTTTTTGTTTAAGTTTTACTTTCGTTTCTTTTTTTTTCCTATATCAAATGCATTGACCGGGAAGCGAACCCCGGCCAGTTGCTTGGAAGGCAGCTATGCTAACCACTAGGCCACCAACGCTTGACTTTCACTCACATTTGTATAAGTCGTTTATTTTACAAAATTAGTGGTGAAAAATAGGAGCAAAACATTTCATATAGCTTTCATCATCATTATCAATCATTATCTATCCACTTCAGGATGAACATCTCTCCAAATTTAATATGGTTTCTCCAATCTCTAGACTCTCGTCTCTATATTATACCATGTAACTTTTTAATAATACTTATCCATCTCACATGTGGTCTCTTTTTAGGTATTTTACAATCTCTTGGAATATGGCTTAAGATATCAATTATTTACTTTGTATCCTTTCTTCTAACAATATGTCTAGCTCAGCTCCACTTCAATCTCTTAATTCTTTCATGATATCAATAAGCTGTTTGTTATCTCATCTGTGTGTCTTGATCCCTTATTGCTACTCCTAACATACATCTTTCCATGTGGTATTGAGTAATCTGATATCATGTATTGTTATTGTGTTAGGTGTCCAAATGTCAGAACATAAGTAAGAACTGGTAAAATAAAATTTGTTACAAATCTTTTTCACACACAAAGGCATATTTTTTTTTAATACCAAGTTATTTCTCCCAAAAGCACAGCATACCACTTCATATTTGGTGCATGAAAAAATGAACAGCCACATGTTACCATTACAGAGAAATATGTTTATGTGAGTGAATGCTTCGATTTCAAAAAATATAAAATAACTGCTTAATATATTTTGTTGCAAAACAAAGCCTCTAGCAACTTTCATAGAGGTATAGTTAATTAAAGGATACACTTATTAGTTTCTAATTGTAAAATCGTGATAATTTGAGAAGTATTTTTATCTCCACTTCATTTACTAAGCTAAGAATATAAAGTTTGATATACATTAGTGAATCAATAATGGATAGTTAGTTAAGTTTGACTGTTCAGTTGAATATCTGGCTGATTGGAACTTATAAAAATAAAGATTTTATCTGTGCTAAATTTGCTATTGTTTTATACTTGTTATGTAAAAATATCACTACTGCAGCACAAGGCAATCACTCACAATGACAGCAATAGAATACCTGTATTAATTATTAAAATTCATAAATTTTTGTGCTAATTCTTAAATATTCTAATAATACTAGGGGGTGCATCACCCCTCATGACCTATAGCACCCAATTCTCAAAGGTTACTTCTCTTGACCCCACCATTTGTCAGAGCTTATATAAACATATTTATTTCTAACACTCCTTTCTGTTCGATATATACATTTTTAAAATTCCAACAGTATTAAATTAAAATTGAATAAAAGTAGAAAAGAATGACCCAAACATATATGTAGAATTTTAAATGATCCTGAATAAAAGTGTTACCTAAAATCATCACTTATGACCTTTTGCAAACTTTAAAATGTGTATTTCTCATCACATGATCACAATTTTTTATGCTTGCTTATAAGTGGTATTGGATGAGTAGGCACTAGATAGGAATTTTATGCACAAGCCTTCTGGCATCCATTGATTACTCTAGCTTGGACTGAGTGGAACTACTGTATGGAGAGTTTTGCCTGTTTTAATATGTATTTCTGTTTTCTATTTCTAAAATCAAACTATTTATGGATAAAAAAATATTGAAAGAATGCAGTAACAGAGTGTATATTATGAATACTTTCAAATTATCACATGATCATTCTTTATGCTAATTCAAGACATTTTTTTACAGAAGCAAAACTCTCCATACAGTAGCACTACTCAGTGCAAGCCAGAGTAACCAATTGATTCAGGAAGGTTTGTGCATAAAATCTCTATCTAGTGAAATCCAGGTGCAGTGCTCTAAGATCTAAGGCTGCTCACTGATGAAGGCCACAAGCTAGAAACTCGTCTGGGGATATTGGATGAGTAGGCACTAAATAGGGATTTTATGCACAAACCTTCCTGCATCTATTGATTACTCTGGCTTGCACTGAGTGACTGCTATATGGAGAGTTTTGACTCTGTGAAAAAAAGTACTTTAAAATTAATGTTTTTCAAAAAACACAAAGAAATGCTAAAACTTCAAATATCAAGATTTTCCCAAATTTCAATTTCAGTAATTATATCTTTAGAAGAAAATTTAATTTAAAAAGGATTTTTAAAAAAACCTCTGTAAGTTACATTTATATATTTTAACAAAATTATAAAATTACTCACAGAATAATTTATAATAACTTGATCTAACACTTTACATAAAATCACTTATTACCTCTGTCGATTATTGATGATTTTGTACATGTAGGTTTGATTAATGCAGCCAACTCATATATATTATTATGTGAAATAGATTTAAAATATATTATACATAAAATTAGGCTGTTTTTAAAAAATAATAATAAACTATTTTAAAAAATATCTATTTTATATAGGAATTATATGTTGAACTATTTCTATCATTTAGTTTAATCATTATATGTTATAGAAAGGGCCAATCTTTATTTACAGTTTTCCTAACATATTCAACTGCTAGTATTGACACATAGGTTAGTATATAATAGTAGTTAATGTAGTGTATCTACACTTGAGGCATTAACAAACAATTTTTTTAAAAAATCTGCAATATATTAGAATTGCTTTTCAAAATCGTATAAATATGTGAGTAATCCTAACTTTTGCAAAATCTAAACTTGAAATGCTAAACATCAAAACTGTAACTATGAAATACCACAGAAATGTGAAACACATATATCAGTAATATAAAATGCTCCATTAAGAAAACACAGTTAAAATAACAGAAAGTAATCATAAACTAAAATAAAAACAGATGTGTCTACAGTAGAAGACTATACAATTGGAAAATATAAGACTACTGTGCAGATTATAAAAAGAAAATGATTTATAAAAGCTGTTTATATGTAACTCTATATAAATAATTCTATACTTCAACCTAATGATATAACATATACAAATTAAAAAGCATATGAAACACTTGAACGAGAAGCTATAATAATTCCAAAAATTATTATATGCTAAGCGCTTTTGAGACCATTGCCTCATATTCATAGAGGTAATGCGAGATGCAGAATGAGGAAATAGGACAATGAAACAAAGTGTTATGCAAAACATATGCAAATGAGCTAGATAGTCCAATGTTTGGAGATGTCAAAGCAGGTATCCCATCTATTGATAGCATTATTATTGCCATTAATGAACCTATATTTGAAAACCACTTACTAGCCTCATTTTTATAAAGAAAATAAGGAAAAATCAGGAAAATTTTTATAGATAATTATAAACATTATACTGACTTCTGGCTCTGATAGAATAAACTAACAATATCTAAAAACAGAAGAACTATTCAAAGTGATATGTTGTGTAATAAAGTATATATTAATAATAACAGTCGAGTGTCTTTTGAAAAACATAAATATAGATTGAATTTTTCTAAAAATGTTTAGCAATTAAACTAGATAATGAAGATAATCCAATGTATAATTCCATATAAAAATATCATCATTACAAATTTTCAAACATTTATTTTATCTTGTTCATCATACAAATTCAAAAAAAAAAAAAAAATCATTACTGCCATATTTGTGTTTGGGTCTGAAAGTTAAATCACAAATTAAAGTTATGAGAATGAAAACCAATTCATGTGAAAGTTCATTGTAAAAAGAAGTTGGGTAAAAAGTATAATATCAGAAACGATTATCTAAAGCAAAAAAGAATTAAAAAAAAAAAGCAAAAAAGAATGAACGCATATATGTTTTAAGATGACTTTTAAAATACACTCATATCCAAATATAAAAAAGATATATTAACAGTGTTTGCTACATTACTAATTGTTAAAGTAATAATTAATGATTGTGGGGAAAAAATCCACAGTCTCAATAAATTCAAAAGATGAATGCTTTCAAATGTAAATAAAGTTTCTTTTTAATTTCTCTATCATAAAAGATTTATTATCTAAAATTTTAATCAAAATCTTTTAAAAAATAACCATGAAGTTTAAAATGTTAAAAATGGGAGTATTGGGAATATTTTTATGTACGCCAAATTTGTGGTTGATCATATAAGTGTAGATTTCTTTATCGAATCATACTATTTTTCATTTTATAATGTATACTTTATTTTTATTGCAATAAGTTAAATACTTCTTTTGTTTCAACTTTAAATATATATAATGTAGTATTGGTAATAGATATATGTGAGAACATATGCCAAAAACAATAGCTATTACAGAAGGATTCCTAGAATGTACTATATATACATTGAAGATTTCTACCCAAGTTGTTAAAAGTGGCTAGAAAGCATCCCTACCTTGAAGGCAAAGTGAATGTTATCTGAACTGTCAACATACACAAAAAATTCTTCTGCTAATACTTCTAACACTACAGACATGCTATTCAATAATAGGATAATCTCTCATTTAATAAATAATTAGTAATAATCATTAATATATTGACATAAAATAGTTTATGTCAAAGTTATGAGTGCAAAATGTTTGACATCTATAATCAAACTATAGTAATTTGTTATATATATATATATATATATATATATATATATATATAATAGATAACAAATGATGAAAATAAATGTAAGAGATTATGTTATTTTCTGGGGGCAATTGTTGTGGGCTGGTTCAACATGAAATGTGCATCTTGGAAATCATTTATCTTTTCCACGTATCTTTGGTCATATGTTTCAAGAAAGTGTGATAAAATAGAAGTTTAAACTATCTCTAAAAAAATACATATATGAAGTTAAATTTAAATATATTTTTATTCCACCCAGCAAAAGCAATTAGTACCCCAACAGTCATCATTAAGCAAGAAAATTGTATAAAGAACAAATAGTTATAATGTTTTCCTATGGTAAATAATTTGGTCACTTACTCCACTTAAAAATTACATTAAAAGCTGTGAACAAAAAAACTTAACCTAATATATATATATATATATATATATATTGAATTTTAAAAACACTTCTATACTTGTATAAATTGTTCTGTGTAATATGTGAGTATGCACTTAAAATATGGATGTATTGTATAATAATGCAACTTAAATCTATGTAAAAAAAACTTAGCTTAGAATTGTTATTTCCAGTGATCCATTCTTCATTCATAATTATCATGCTTTCTGAATCATCAATTACTCATTCTGAGGTCCATTGTTTCCTTATAAATCCTTTGATGATCTTGGTTTTTTGGAGGAGTGGCTACAGATGGTGATACCTAAGGATCTTTGGAGAAAAAGTTTACAATGAATGATTGTCATGTTTCTTGGATATTTTTCACATGGGATGCCATGATTTCATGATTTTGGAAAGTTTCAATGCACCTATGATGATTTGAGCACTTTGTTCTATTTTGTCTTCATTTTTAAAAATAGTGGTGACAATAAAAGTGAATAAACACATAGAATAATATATATCATTATTTCAATTTTTCAGTCAATGTGATATATCCTTTTCAGTTTCTACGCTCAGAGATTTTCTTGATTGTTTATGGTCATATTAGTTGCTAACATGATTTAAATGAAAATGTATTTAGCTATAAACTTTTAATCACAATCACTAGAAAAAATGTCTTTTACCTGTTCAAAAGAATAGCAAAATAGACAAGAAAGTGAAAGTAAACTAGCAGTTAACATTTTTTTGTATTCTTCCAATGCAACTGTTTCTCATTGTCTTGAAAAAAACTTCATATAAAAGTTTTTGTTTTTTTTAAAACTTCTACTACTAAATTATATTACTTGCATAAATTATTTAAAATTTTTAAAAAATGTTTAATAAGAACTTATTTATTGATCATAAAGACTACTTATTTAGCATTAGGGTAAGAGTAGTAAAATGGGCATATTGTGCATTATCAAAAACTAATCACAGGTAATGTAAATAAATATCCTGATGGATTAAAAATAAGCATCTAATGCATTCTACATTAACATATTGTAATTAATATTTAAGATTTTTAACAATATGTAGTATGCAGATCTAAATAATCTGTACTTTCCATATAAATATGCTAATTGTGACATTTTGTTTGCCACAAGACGTTGCATTTTATTAAGTGTGGTAGCCATTTCTTGGAAAGAACTTAAAAATTTTTTTTGATTAATACCATAATTGTGAAGACTGAGATTTGAACTATTTAAATAAATATTAAAATATATGAATCTTTTTCAGTTTATTTGTATTAAATTTTGATCATACAAAGTTTATTAATAACCCATTCAGTTGCAATTTATTTATTGGCCAAGTGAGGTAAAACTCTAAACTTTTGATTGGTCAATTACAGAATCAGCAGTAAAATATATATTCATCGTTTAATATTATATTTATTTTAGCTTCATTTGTAAAACACAAATTAATAATTTGTCAGAATATGAAAGTGAACAAAAGATTTTTCAAAAATAAATTTCTGTTTATAATTATAAAAATATTTTATATTGGCAAATTTAAAAAGATCATTAGTAACCTATTAAAAAATGTTGCTTATGTCAATGATTTTCTTTCTCAATTTATGTTTGTCTAAAAGTAAATAATTTTCACTAAAATCTTATTATTTTGCTAAAATAATTTATATTTTCAGCATATTTTACCAAAATACATTATAATATGTAAATAAAGATCAGAAAAATATTCTAAAACATTAATTTTTATTTGAAAATCAAATAAAGATCTTAGGGAAATGTAAACTGCTGACAGGTGTGAAAATTGTTGTTAGCGCTATTTTTTTTTTCAATTTATGTTCCTGTAAAAATATACAATTTTTTACTAAAATCTTACTGTTTTTTCTAAGATAATTATGTTTTCAGTATATTTTATAAAAATAATTTATAATATGTAAAAAAAATACTAAAAAAAAACACTCTAAAATATTTGTTTAAATTTTCAAATACAAAACAAAGAAATTGGAGCAATGAAAAATTATTGACAAGACTTAAATGACTTCCAACCAATCACCTTCTAGAAAAGACTGCCCTTCTACCATGTTAAAGTTTAAATGTCAAATATATTGATTTTTTACTTGTAAAATAATTCGAGAGAGGGCAGCATCTTACGGTATTTTTTTAAGCTTTAAAATGACCATAAATTCTTTACTGTAGCATTAAAAATGATGGAATTCGAGCAACTTGAAGCCATGATTGTTTTTAACCAAACAAGGAAGTGAATGGGTTAACTGCATAATGTATGCAATTTTCACTCACTTTTTTAACTGAAAATATGTTAACATTTATATATGAATGAATACTTCAGTTAATATTTACACTGTACATAATTTAAAATTAAATATTAATAGTATATGACCAAAATTTATTTTTAGTTTTATGCTGAATAAAATTTTCATTTTTTTTTCTTGTCTATAATTTTTAAACTATTGAAATAATGTCTGCAATGCTGAAGCAAATTTCAGAATATTTTAAAAGTGAGCAAATAAATTAAATGTTATTTTTAATATAGATTTAATAATTTTAATCATACAAAATTTATTATTTTGAAATCATTTTTTTCCAAAATAACAATTATGATAACTGTTATGAAAATTTTAATCTATAAAAGTGAGTAAAAACAGTGTACAGTTTTGAAACTAATGTACACATTTTTTTTAAATTTAATACTTGTATTAATATATTTAATTGTTATACATCATTAAAATATGATTTTGATTAATTATTATACTGAATGAAACACTTTTTTTAGTTTGGTAATCATTAATGATGAAAATTTTTACTTTGGATGTGTCATTTATGAAGACTGACTAACTTGCAAAGACACTGGATAAAAATTAAATAACATACTAGTTTATAGTTCATGAATCATATTTTAAGTTTTATAATCAAAATATTATATACTAATATTATGTATCATATTTTGTATTTTGAATAAACCCTCTGCTGTATAATTTCAGTATGAAAGTTGCTATTTTGTTTTTGGTTGATATAATGTTAATAACTGTCCTATGATATCATTAGTCTTACAAAATGACCAGGAAAAAAATTTAATATTTTTAAGATCATGTATAACTAATTGTAAATCAAAATATGGGTACAAATTGATGATAATCACTATCGTGAATCCTCTCATGAAGATCAAGTGCTAAGTAGAATATATAGAATATATATATATATATATATATATATATATATATATATGAAATTCAATTATAATATGTACTATGTATATTTTACTCACTTAAAAAGTAATGTGTATGTTTCAAAATACACCCTTAGTGAGAAATAATGGTTTGACTTCTGGGCTGATGGATGGTTGCAATAGAATTAAGCTAAAGTGAAAGTCACACTGATAAAAAGCAAAAACTGAAAATCACATGACATTTTGTTTATCAATTAAAATGTAGCTACAGTTTGTGGCCAATCACTTGCTTTTATAAAGTTAAAAAAAATTTACTATGTACAAGATGCCCAAAAAAGCTTTTAAATAGCACTTGAAAGTTTCAATCTCAGAGTTTATTTTAAAAATAACTATTATTATGTGTAATACAATTATGCTTTATGAAAACACCTAGGAAAAATGCATGTATAATACTAACCAAGAATTATATTAATTCTTTTCCAAAAAAAAACATTCAATAACATTGGCTCAATTGATAAGATAATCAAATATAGTTCTTCACTTATCAATGTAAATGAAAGATTCATAAGTTTCATGAAAAAAATACTTCAATAATAATCTCTGTAAGTTTAGATCAAGTTCAGAATGCAAAGGATTTTGAATTCACAATATATATTACAATATATGCTGTATCTTTGATTGTTTATTTTTAAACACTTTTTCCCCATTTGTTGAGTAAAATTGAAAATGACAAAATTGCTAAAAGCAAAAATTAAAAAAAAAAAAACTTAATTAATTTTGAAGATAAGAAATTTAATTATTTTCATTTATTAACTATTTTTATTATTTATGAAAATGTAAAAATTGATTAGAAAGTTTCTAATTGTATATATGCACTATGCTAATCTCCACACCAATTTTAAAAAGAAAATAAGATTTTTGTTCCCTTCCTAATGCACTAAAGTGGATTACATTTTTTTTAATATTAATCTTAAGATAACTAAATATCAAATAAATATCTAATCATCAGACTAAATAAGAAACAAATTTATTAAATTATCATAAATATTGTTTATATATGTAATAAAGAGATTCATCAAATTATGCATAAGTTTATAAATGAAGTAATAGGTCGCTATTTACTATCTTACTATAAACCTCCATAAATATTGTATGTATATACATCTGTCCATATGTATATATATATATATTATACCCTTATTCTAGTTGATCTAAGTATATTTTGGTCAACTCTCATGGTTGAGCAGATACAATTTGTATTAAACCTATCCTTTATAACTTAATGAGATTTATTCATACTGATGGAAAGTGTTAATAGCAAGGTAGATCACCCCAAATTGTTTAACAAATGCATACATATATACTCTGACTAAATGAATAATCATAGAAATAAAAGACTAACTAAATAACAGTGCTTAATTTTTTAATAAATGCACACATATATATTTTTTAAATAAGTAAAAATTATTATTTAATACCAAAAATTAATTATTTGAATTTAATATTGTTTATATAACTTTAAATACAAAGAAATGACACATTATAAAGATATATAATTTTAACTCATATGATTATAAATTAAAAATATATAAATTATCTTTAATCCCCAGGGAAATGAACGTTCTTTTTATATTTGATTATACAATAATGTACATATACACACACTCCAGTAAAACAAATGAGCATAAAAACTGCCTTAAGCCTATCTTGTTTAACTATTCATTTATTTTACCTCAATAATATATATATATATATATATATATATATATATATATATATATATATATATATATATATATATGATTACCACATCTACATATATTTATGTGGCTACCTAGAGTCCCTTATTGTAACAGGGTTTAAATCTAGTGTTCCTGTTACAATATCCTCCATTGGAAGCCTTCAAACATGATCTACATGTTTTGATAGCTCAAACTTAAGCAAAACAAAGAAAATCTTTACTTTTTTGAGAATGATGAATGTGGTATTTTATACTATTTCCTTTATATTTTTTCTGCATTATGGTGCTGGTTTCAATAACTGAGCTTTATAAGATCTTGATCTCTTGCCCAGTATCTATCTAAAAACTGTTATTTCCCTGATGGAATATAATGGAAAAAGGACCTTCAAATAAATTGCAAAATTTTTGACATATAAACTTACCTAGATCGCTAATATGTGGCATTCTGACCATGAATCTGTCTCCTAATCTGAATTTATGGGGATTACCTATTGCCCTTTTATTTCTTCTTTGGCTCATTCTATGTAGAATTTGAGATGCCCAGGTACAATCAACTCCTTGATCTATGGAAGACCCTGGTAAAAATGTTTTAATTAATCTTGGAATGAGCCACCCAAAATGCAAATGCAGTGGGGCAAAACCACAACTCAATAAATGACCAATTTATATTATTAACAATCTACTGCATTTGCCTCACTCAGCCACTATTATCATCACCCTCTCACAGGGATTTAATTGAGGGTTCTGAATTGGTATAAAGATATGCTTAATTTCCTTGTCTCTTGGTCCATCTATGCCACTCTCCTGACATAAATGAGGTGCCATGGTCAGAGAGTATGATTTTAGGCTTTCCAACATTCAGAAAATGCTTACTTTTTAACATCTTCATGGCATTCCTTATGTTAGCCTGTGTGATGGGATCCATGGAAACATACTTTGAAAACAATTCATATATGATCATGAAATAGTTTTATTAAATGCCAGTAATGGGCCATAAAAACTTATTGTCATTATCTCATGAGATTTTGATTGCATCATGGAGACCATAGGGATAACATAACTCCTATTTGTGGGTTTTACCTTTTACAGTTTCACATTTAGTTTTAGAGCATCATTATGGTCATATAGTTGTCAGATGTGTTCACAACCTTCTTTCTCATCTGGCAATAGGATGGGATTCCTTTTTTCTCAGTTATCTCATATTTTGTACTGTAATATTCCTTGGCAGATCTGGTACTGCATTCCATTACTACCTACCCATGCAATATTTACTGTCTTACCCCCTTCCAATCATTTGATCTCTGGTTTCAATTTCTCATCTTCACATTGATAATGATTAAAATGCTCCAGTTCTTTCTCCACTTGATTCTCAAATCAATACTTGCAATATAAGATTTCATCCCCCTAAATGGCAGGCTGAGAGCTGGCAGACTTCAGCTCAGAATATTGATGATGTTTTCAGACTCTTTACATTTTTGCACTGTCTAATTATATGTGTGGAGGAATAGACTCCAGTGGATCAATTGGCTGTTGGTCAGGCAGTTGTGATTGATAAACTCTAAACTTTTATGATCAATAACTACACTCACTATTGATTCCAGCAGGAGCAGGCTAAACTTCTGAAAGGCCTTGGCAATTGCTAATACCTCCTTTTCAGTGATAGTATTCTATTTAGTTTGGGACCTCACAATAAATGGCTGATAAAGTATAATACCCCCATTTGTTCCCCATCTTACACTTGTGATAAAGATACCCCCAACCTCTATCCACTGATATCAGTTTGTACAATGAATGATTTGGTGAAATCTGGTAATGATAGCATAGCATGTTTTATAAACTCTCTTTTTATGTCTTCAAAAGCTTTATCATGCTCCCCAGTCCATTTCCACAGCATGTTTTTTTATTAGCCTGACCAGCAGTTCCATACATTCTGCAAAATGTTCATGGAATCTATTGTAAAAGTTAGACAAACTGAGGAATGATTGGTTATGTTTCCTCGATCTGTAAGCACAAAAATCTCTGATTGTTAGAACTTTATCCAGATATGGTCATCCTTGTGAACCTACCACATGGCTCAAAAATATCACTTAATCCCACATTAAAGTGCTTTATTTTAAAGTTTATTTTAATCCCCATTCTCTTACACTCATTAGAGAACATTTTCACAACCTAAATATGCTCATCTATAGTCATCAAGGCAACCAACCCATTATCAATACATGTTATTAGATCTGTAATTTGGTCTGATAACATCTGATCAAGGCATCTCAGCAGCCCAGCCTTGCTGTTTATCAGGTCAAATGACATGCTATTGAATTAGTATGAATAGCCCTCATATCTAAAATTCATGTATTGCCAGTCCTCTGGATGAAGCTTGATTTTCCAATAGCTTGTAGTCAAATCAAATGTCAGTTTCCTTTGAACTTTCTTAACAACTCATGCATGGGGGGTAGGATGTTACAGTCAGTAACCATTATTAGATTTAATTGTCTGGGGTCAAGATCTGACAGACCCTTCTTTATTTTTTACATCAATCAATGGATTACAGTGTGGGGATAAAGATTTTGTAATCATCCCACATTCCACTATTTATTTATTTGCTTTCAAACTTTCTCCTTGTACTGATGAGGGACAGGTTAAGAACAGGATTGAAACAACTGACTCTTGTTTAACTTAATGCATTCATTGAAAACCATGGATCAATCCTGGTTACATCTGAAAAAATATTATTATACCTTTCAAGCAGCTGCTTGAGCACATATTCCCACTTTTCATTTGCCATTTTAGCCTCCTTGATCTTTTCTTCTATGATCCCCTTCATTTTCTCTTCCCTATTTTGTAATACCCCTATTGAATCATATATAACTGTAGAATTGTGAAATTTCACTGCCTCCCTCTTGCATTTGACATGTTCAATCTGGAAATTGATGGTGCATTTTTATTTATGCAAAAAAATTGATCCTATCAGTGTGTCATATATGAGACCCTTTATGATTAAAAATACATTTAAGAATGATCTTTCATTGACCTGTGAGTCTACTCATACTTATTTGGTTCAATCTTCACTTTTTTGTTATTTGCCATTCTTACCTGGACTGCTTTTAGTGGGATGGTCTGAATGCTAGGCTACACCCACATTACATGGAAATATTTTTCCTCTGATAACACCGAAATTTGGCTACTCAAGCCTATTAAGGTTTGAACTTCCATGTAACTGATCATTATCCAGACCTTAGGGCAAGCCTGTTTAGCATAACTAGAGGCTCAATTCTCCTATGAGCACCTTAAATTTCCTGTTTTCTTCTATTTTCATAGGCCTGTTTTGCCTCTTTTGCTTCATTTAATTTTCTTTTTATTCCAACTTCCTCCTTCAAATATACTGTCCCTATTTCTAATATTATAGACTCCCTGGTTTCCTACCTTCACCATTGCCTATACATACTGATCACTATTTGCCCTTATATCATATTGATTTAATTTGCTAATCTACAACACATCCTCCCTAGTATACTGTATATTTTCTCTGGAAATTTCTGTAGATGATCCCCACAATCTGCTTTTGCAATAGATCACATGCTTCTAGCACCCTCAACATAGATTCTTTGGCATCTGAAAAAGTGAAGGCAAGCTTCTGCCTCCTCTTCATGAAACTTTTGATCTATTATCTGAGCTTTGATATTATCTTGTTGCTCTTTGTCAAAAATGCCTTCCTTATGGTCCCCTTATATTTTTAGAACATTTCTGGTTGGGGAAGCAGTGATTCCCATCATGTTGAGTATACTCTTGGGGATGACAGTACACTACTATTGCTTTGCTATTTCAAGCATCTTGCGGTTTCTAAAAAAAAATCTCTTCAGCATACTTAGATGTTCAACAGATGTCTCCCTCCTCTGTCATCTAAGATGTTCAACAGGTGTCTCCCTCCTCTATCATCTAAATATCTTTATTTTGACCAACTCTTTCTCTTTTCCCAATGCTATCTCATTTTCTTGATATCCTTGCTATTTTTGCCATTCATATTCATCATCACCATCATCATCATCATCATCATCATTATTATTATTATTATTATTATTATTATTATTATTATTATTATTATTATTATTATTATTATTATTATTATTATTATTATTGTTGTTGTTGTTGTTGTAATTCAAACACAAGGAGGCTTGTTTCATTGCAATGGATTGCAATGCCATCAACCACAAGGACACATGCTTCATAATCTCAAAGAGATGGTGTAATTAACCTTGAACTTTGCATAATTTGCATATAACTACTTAACTCAGAGCTATGAAGATGAGAGCATGTCTCTTGAAAGTACTTTCAGTGTAATATAATTTTATTTTGTTTTTAAGTAAAAAGTAGCTTTGAGGTCAGGTGCAATAGTGCCTATATTATTTTACAATAATTATTATTATTATTATTATTATTATTATTATTATTATTATTATTATTATTATTTTATTATTATTTAAATCAGCATTTATTTTTTTTTTTATAGCATCTATTATTATTATTATTATTATTATTATTATTATTATTATTATTATTAATAATAATATTATTATTATTATTATTATTATTATTATTATTATCTTTGTGATAAGACATTAACTTAGGGGGAAATGCATGTCTTACTTATTTACTTGAATTTCATTTAATGTTGAGTAGATATTAAGAATTAAAAATTTTATTTTATGATTAAAATCAATCATATTAACTTGAGATATCCTAATTTGTTTTATAATTACCTTATTTAGATTTTTTTCCTAAAGAAGAAGCTATTTCCAAAGATAATAATCTTTGGTGACAAAAATTTAAGAGAACACTTTTAAATTTTATAAAATTAAATATAATACTCCATCTAATCATAGCAGTGAGATACTTAAAAGATGGATAAGGAGGTTTGGTAGTAGTAGTAGATATTTATAAGAGAATTATTTTAAATGTAACATCAATAGCATATGTTTGCAGTATCGAGAGTCTTGTATTTGGGTTAGAGGGAGTCAAGAGTTCTCTTACTATAATATTGCTTTAGATTTTAATGATATTTTTTTGTAATTGCTTATCCTTGTATTTCTTTTTATTGTGGCATATGACATTTATATTTTATAAACCCATTCAGTTTAGCTAACATCATTATTTCTTGTTTATATTATATCATTAGTGGGTAGCCTTCGTGATGACGATTTTCTCATTGTTGATTCAGATTACAATTTTTATGTTCACATTCTTTTTAAAGTTAGAATATATATACTGTATAAACACCTAATATTTTTTTTAATAAAACGAATATTTAAAAATCAAATTATCTGCTTAAGAGATGCATTTATTTTATGGCTATTTTTAATGACATTTTATTTTGGATTAATTTTAATACTTAAATATATTTAATCATAAAAATTTTAGATTATTAAACTAAATTTAAGTATGCAATTTACTAAAAACAACTTGTAAATGGTTTATATTTTAAATTATTAATAAATGAAAAAAAGTATGTTAAAATTTTTATAAACGATAATTAAGATTAAATTCTTGGTAACTAATGTAATAAAAGTCACGCATAAAAACAAAATATTTTGGAAAATCTATGGTGTAATTTGGGAATTATCATCTACAGTACTTATTGATTTAAACATACATTGCTCTCACTCTCTGTAGCCGAGTTATCGTGCTCATATTTAGATAAGTAAATAATGTTTAATTCTATATATCTTGGGACTTTAACATTATTTATTCATAACTATAATATAACTTAATTTTAAAATTGTATACATATCAAAAAAAATAATTGATATAAAAATATAATAATCTATTTACAAAAACGACAGTATAGTAATAAACTGGAAAAAAAAAATTACACTTCCATTTTTATTATTTCATAATATTTTCTAGTTCTTAAATGATTTAGAATCATTTGTGTCCTTATTGAGAGATTGTTCATTGAAATAAAGACTAATTACAGTATATTTAAATTAGAGTTTCACATCTTTCATTTTATTTACCTTTCAATTTCTGAGATGCCATTTTGTTGGATATTCCTACCTCTTCCAAACCCCAATCTCTTTTTTTAATGAAGTGAATAAAATTAAAGTTATAGAGCAAGACTTGGTCCTTTATG
The DNA here is from genome assembly GCA_028023455.1 of Epiperipatus broadwayi. Classification (NCBI taxonomy): domain Eukaryota; kingdom Metazoa; phylum Onychophora; class Udeonychophora; order Euonychophora; family Peripatidae; genus Epiperipatus; species Epiperipatus broadwayi. The sequence goes on from JAQFVV010000249.1 coordinate 141,295, forward strand.
ATACCTTCTCTTATAATTTCAAAGCATACTGATCTGATAACTGTTTATTTTTTGTTTCATTATTTTGTAACTTTATTCAATAAATTTAAATATGTTCACTTTTCTATAGTTGTAAAAAACAATTAAAAGATGTAACTTTTACATTTTTTTATTTATACAATCCCACAAATTTTTGTCCTTTTTTTTTTTTTTTAAATTTTAAATAAATCATATTTTTTGTTCAAATGTAATATGTCTTTATTTATTGTAATTTGATATTGAATTTTAAATATCTTACAAATAATCTATGCACTATTATTTAATTTTATTAACATAATATATATAATATCTATGGCAACATATCCATTTATATGGTTCATATAGTATCAAAAATAAATAAAATTCATTTAAAAAGGTATATATATATATATCTTTGCTACAATTTAATTTTAAAATTATATACACTAAGATAATAACAAAATAACTTTTACAAAAATTAACAATGCAGTTATCAAAAAGACAACTGCATAGTAGTAAAATGAGAAAAAAGGTTCACTTGCATATTTCATCAATTCTATCCAGAAATATATATATATATATATATATATATATATAATTGGATAGAATATGCAAGTGGATATATATATATATATATATATCATCCTTTTGTGTGTATTAATCTGTCAGTTTACTTTGACTTTTGGCCTGGTGCAGCTGTTCTAAGATAAGTTTTTCTAATTAAGTTGATTTAAAAGGATTATTTCACACCTTCAAGTTTTCCATCTAAAGCATTCATTAAAAATATTGTATTATATTTATGACACCATGCTAATTACCAAACTTCAATAAATAAGTATTAGTTCTGTTTAGTTTATGAAAGCATAGTAGCCAAAATGATACAAAACCCATATCAGATCATATTTAAGATGAATCATTTCTCATCAGATGCTTTGTACAATTCTATATGTATTTGAGATACAGAGAATCCACAGCCATCATAGATATATTTTATAACTAACTATGCTCTAATTCAATAGCTGTATTTACAAATTTTACAAAATATAAAAATAAATAATTTATCTTCAAATTCAAAGTTTTATAATTTAATTTGTTCTCAGATTAGATGTCTCAAGATATCAGTATATATAGTTCAATAAAATGCAGTTATTAGAAAAAATTTTCATTAACTAGAACAATAAAAAAGGCATTAAAACATGTTTATTGTATTTAACTGCTTATTTATCATAAAAATATATATATATAATTTACATTTAAGCCTAAACATAAGTCTAAATATTGATATCAAAAAGTAAATTATATTACTGGTTTGGGTTATTAAGCAGGTGTCTCGCACATCTTATTTGATTGGTCGAAATGTTGTTTTCTTTTTTTACTGATGTAAAAAGTATAAGCATGACATCAACATAAATATGAGCATTTGATAGATCTCTGATGTAGCTTTCTAAAGATGTCTTTAACAAAAAAATCTGATGAAATTTGGATTTTTTATTAATTTTTTTCGTAACCAGTGCATTTAATTTTTTTATTTTTATCAACTTTGTAATTTCCATGAAGAGATAAAGGCAGAAAACTTTTATTGGCCTAAAAATATGCTTTTATTGCAATAAAAATACACTGATTCACAAACAAGGCCTTCAATGGAGTCTAAACATAAGCAGAATATTGTGCTCGTAAGTATACAATTTTAATTTTTTAATTTTTTGAAGAATATTTTCATTTTTTTTAATTATTTGAAAAAGTGATTTAATTTTTATTAATTTGAGTTTGTAGTGGTGTGTCTATATAAATTCTATATTTATGCTCATATGAATTCATATGTACAGTAATTTGAGTGTTCTAATCCACTTATTTTATAAAAATAATGATTCTTAAAAGATTTAATAATTTATTATTTGAAAAATTATTTATTGGGTTTATATTGATGTGTGTGTATATAAATTCTATATTTATTTCTGCTCATATAAATTCATATGTAGGGTAATTTTGTGTGTTCTAATCCACTTATTTTATAAAAATAAACTTATTTTATAAAAATAATGATTCTCAAAAAGTTTAATAATTTATTATTTATTATCATGTTTATATGGTGTGTTTGTGTTTATAAGTAATGATTTACAAAACTAATAATCAAATGTACAGAAAGATTGCATATGCATGCAAATAATCAAATTCTGATTTTTTTCCTATGCCTTAATAATCATGCTGTGGAGTCACTCTAGTTTTGCTATATGTTTCATCACATTATTTTCAAATCTATAGCTAACAAATGGACTATAAGCAAATAAACTATATCTATGTGATACAATAAATATAACAAAATAGATTCACTGGTATGCATAAAGAATATAAACATCACTGTTGTACTTAAAAAAATATAAAATGAAGAGAAATGAAACTCATTTTATCAGTGATACAGACAGTAGTCTATAATTTTTAGTTTTAGATAGACAAGAAGCCAATTTCTATGATGATAAATGCATATCTATCTTATGGAAATTATTTGTTTTGTATCTTTCATAGATGCCTTTGAGATTTGATAACTTTTGGGGTACAAGATAAAAATGAAGAATTCTTATGTGAATACTTTTGGTGATTCTGAAGCTATGGATTATCTCAGGTAACACATATTACATATGGTTTCAAAGATAATTTTGTAAAGAATAAAAATAAATTATCACTGAAGATGTAATTTAAACTTTGTTAATTATGAATTAGACATTATAAACAAACAATAAAGTAATAATTATGTTGGATGTTGAAATTTCTTTTGTTCCTTATTTTTTAAATGGTTATCACTATTTGTCTTAGACTTATTGTTTTCCTTAGTTTTTCTCATTTTTATTAATGTAATTTTTTTGCTCTAATGTAATTAAAACTGAAGTTATTATGAAAATTGTGTCTCAAGTCAATTTTTTTAAAAATTCAATATGGCACTCTAGATTCAAGCAGTTAAATAGGTAGCAAAAGATGACAAAGTATCACAATTAATATTAAAGGGTAATCATTTTGTTATAGTAAAGAATTGCATCTGTTAACTTTCAAGCAGAAGTTTAATATACATGCATAATATTTGCTTATATAATCCTGTGCCATTTAGTGCAGTGTGCAGTATTAGGGTTGAATCCAGAAGTGACACATCTCACATTCAAATTTCTTATGAACTTTTGAGCTATAAGCTGCTTGAATATTTTTTGTTGGTTATGTAAATTGAATTGTAAGAGGACTATCCCTTTTTGTTAAATGGTTAATAAATTTATGAATTAATTTCATTTTTATAAATTCTAGGTTATACTAATACTACTACTTAAACACAAAAATGTTTAGAGGCATTAGATATGATTATAAATATACTAAATAACATCAATACTGCCACATATTCTTTTAAATTTATATAAATAAAAATATAATAAAAGACAAATAATCCCTAAGATGCATTTTGTGTTGAACCAGCACTTGTCAGCTGGTCCAGGTCATTATCTCTCATATATATCTTTATTATATGAAAAATATTTATCTACATTAAATAATTACATTTTGAATTATAAATGTCAAATTAACTCAACCAATATCATTGACACCATCCATTTTAGATAATTATACTAATGACTATTATTAATCATTTACTAAACTAAAGATTGTCTCTTGTACAGACAATTAAAGATTAATATATCTAATTTTTTTTAAAATTAAACACATGGGGTTATTTATAAAGATATTACACATGGGAAAAAGAAATGTGAATAAATTCATGTGTTTGGGTGTTTAATTTTAAAAAATCAGATATATTAATCTTTAATTGATTTTAAAGTTTATATTTATGCTAGAGACAATCTTTAGTTTAGTAAATGATTAATAAGAGTCATTACTATATTTATCTAAAGTGAATGGTGTTAAAGATATGGATTGAGTTAATTTAACACTTGTAATTCTAAATGTAAGCATGAAATATGCTCTATGAAGAGGCATACAATATGATCTATGAAGTATAGTATAAAATAATAATTATATTGCAAACAATCTCAAAGAAATAGAAGTTTTTACTGAATTTACTCTGCAATTGTAAAAAGTTATTTAAATGTAATAATTTATTACATCCAAAAATTTTAAAATATTTTTAAACAATCATTGTTTTATAATAAATCATGAATACTTTAAGGATAATATAATTTATTACTATATAAATTAAACTTTATGTAGGTTGTTATATGAAAAATTCCTGTTTTATATATACATATATCAGCAAAATAATAATAAAACAGGAATTAATCCTACAATTCTCAATATACCAATAAATAAATAAACTAAAACTATTGCTAGCTTATAGTGTGTTATCTTCAGTAGTAAGAATAGCTATCTTATAGTTGGGTGGCTATGTTTTTTACTTATTGAAATATTGGAAGTTATAGACTTAATTTCAATGTTTTATTTTATATGTATAATAAATATGATAAATAACATATAATACATTTTAAAAATAAAAATCATAAAATTATAAAACGGTATAAAAATTACTTTCAATTATATAACCATTATCGACTTACTATAATTAAATAAAATATATAGGAATTCCAAGTTTGGCATAATTTTACATTCTTTCTCTTCCAGTTTATATTACTTTTTTGTGTTTTTTGTTCTTTGTCATTCCGTTTTTTCATAATATCAACACTATCAAATCAAAAATAAACTCATGATTGTGCAATAATTCAAGATACAATAAACCAAACCGTGTAGCAACATATTTATCTTTTTGTGTTTTGATTATATTATATTAAGTCGATAATGATTATTATTACATAATCAAAAGTTTTTTTATAAAGGTTTAATGAGTGTATTGATTGATATTTTTATTTTTAAAATATTTGTATATAAACAGAAATATGTATGTGTAATATATAAACAGATTTCACAAAATGAATTCAAAAGAATCAGGTGATGTTTCATTTATATGTAAACATTCATACATACATATTTTCAAAAAAACAGAATCTGTTCTATTTTTATCATCAGTGGAATTATCGTAATAAATGATTTACGATGAAATTGCTTTGAAAACACAGATCTTGAATCTTCTGAGAATTTGAGTTCTGTAAAGTTCAGGTTAGGAAGTAGAAAATATGTTGTGTAAAATTGATTCTGATCCTCTGCCTCAAAATTGTAATGAAAGAAGAAAGAGCAGAAAAACATGTGGGGGGAAATGATAAATGGCAATATCTCTAGAGATGAAACCAAAAATATTTTAACATGAAGTCAAAATTATATTTTTGGTATGTGTGCTTATACATATAAGCTTAGGAATTCAGACAACAATTAAACTATTTGAGAGCAACAATAATAGTTTAATAAATTTATAAAGACAAACCGTATCGAAATAAATTACTTTATGTTTTTATGATAATTAAACCAATTACTTGAGGCTATAATCTCTCTGCATTATTAGAATGGACAAACACTTAATTTTCACTTTGTACAACATGTGATTAAAAGAGGACCCTTCTCAAATCTAGTGTTATCTATAGTAAGCTTGAGTAATTACTATGTACCAAATTGTGGATAATTATTCAAGTTGATTGGCTTGGGTTCAAATCCTTAAAGTGTTTTTTGATTTCAAACTTTTAATTGATATAGTAAAATTGAGATAAAAACGTTTGTTACCTTTTTAATTACATTATTTTCATCTTTAAATCCAAAGCATCATTGACAAGGAAAAAGCCAAAAATTGGTCTGGGAATGGGAATTTAAATGCTCTATCATATGGTAGTGACTAATTTCTCAAACTTACTGTAGAGGACACTAAAATAGAGAACTGCTTTTTTTAACTGTGATGATTAAAAATTCTGGCTTTTATGATTGTTTAACTGAGATAACTAAAAATGCTGGCATTCGACTTTGAAGAGATTAATATATGTAACCTACTTTTTAAAAAATTAAGTTGTAATTAAAACTTTAACAAAAAACGTTATCATATTGTATTTAAGTAATTTAGATATCCTTTGATATGTTAAATTGATAATCCATTGATTTACTGCTATTTAAAGAAAGAGCTGAGAAGTATTTTGGTGTCATAGATAATGGTATATATTGATCCAAACCAGATAATTTGAATCAATTCTCTGACATTGGTAATTGAAGAAATCCTCTGATATTACTGCCAATTAATTGGTAAAATACATGAACATGTGAGTGAAGTATTAGTATTACTTCAGTAGAAAAGCGTTTGAGAAATAAAAAGTGATATCAAGGATTGAAAACAACAAAAAGTCATATCACAAATGATCAATAGAAACCTAAAATCTATTTCTCAGTGCTTCTCTAACTGTAATATGTTAAAAGGTCACATATTGATTATTTATATTGAATTCAAACTATGTAAGTTATCCGATTAAACAACAGATCATCATATAAACACGTTACATCAATTGTCTACCATCAATGTATATTTCACATATTTAGAAATTAACTCAAACATTATTCTACAATTACTGACTAATAAAGAGAATTAGAATTACCCTTGTTCTGTTTCATCTGACAAACAAAATGTCTTTTTTATCTTTCCACGAAATAATGTCACTATTCTTTTGATCTGTAGTATGTCAGATCTTAAGTAAAAAAGAGTCAAACAAACTATGACTCTGTTATTTTCAATCTTTGAACTTAATTTAATTTCTCAAACTCTATTCTACTAAAATAATATTAATTTACTTATACTTCACTCTAAAGATCTTGTAATTTACCAATTAATTGGCAGTAATTTACATGTCTCTTAATATTAATGAATTAGCAGTAACTTCCACTTTCAGACATCAATTAGTGATGTGCTTTTTACTTTATAGCTTCTTTTAAATAATCATGATTTATGTTTATATGTCACAATTAATAAATATCTATTAAAAAGTTTTACCACACATATATTTCTTACAACTTTAAGAAAATTTTACTGCTATCTCTCCTAAGAATTAGCAGTAAATGAGAAGAAAGTATTTGCTATTTCTTGATCTTAAACTCAAAACTTAGAAGGTAGTAAACTCATTATTCTTGCTGGTATATATTGGTAAGTAGTTCACCCATGTTTAGTTACTATATGAATAATCATGTAGCAATAACTGCTGCAATGACAGAACATATGAAATGAATATTAGAAATTTGATTTGCTCAGTTTCTTAAGAAAAATCAAAGGGTCTCCTTTTAGTTAACAGTAAACTCTCAAGCCCTTTATATAATTATCTATTTATGTATGGATGGATATATAAGTAAATGTAAATATACACAAAGGCAAAACTCTCCATATAGGAGTGCCACCAGTGAAAACCAAAAGTAATCAATGGATGCAAGAAGGTTTTTGCATAAAATCCCTATCTAGTGCCTACTCATCCAATATCCCCAGACTAGTTTCCAGCTTGTGAACTTTCATCAGTAGATAGGGATTTGATGCAAAAACATCCTTGCATCCATTAATTACTCTGTCTTGCACTGGTAGCATTACTGTATGGAGAGTTTAGCTTCTGTATAAATAGCTCGTGTAAGCATGAGAAAGTGATCATGTGATATGTAAATATATATGCATATGTAAAATACAAACATATGGATGCATAGGTAAATACATGTAAGTGCTTAATATATACATAAAAGGCTCTAAAACTGTATGTATATAAGAGCTCATATCAATAAAATTTCACTAACTTTATCTTTTTACATTTACTTTACTTATCTACTCAAGAGCTATCTATTGTAGAATTAGTAAAATAAATTACTGCTCCTGAGAAAATGTTTTAATATATCACCTGAGGCTATATGAAAGTTTCCAATTATTAACATAAAATTGAGGTAACTAAAATAAATAATTACTGGTCCTCTGTTACACTTATGTAAATAGGAAAATTAGTGGATGATTATGAATGTCAGATTATTAGCTAATATAAAAGAATTAAAGATGATGCACAATATTTCTCACTGAGTCAGAAATTTATTCTGTGATGAGCATAAAATTCTACAATCCAATGACTATTTAAGCTTATCTAAATAACTTAAGTAGAATAAGGAGTAATCACTATTCCTAAAAGCATAATAGTTTCATTTACATATATGAAACATTGGTGTAACATAACTCAGTAAACACAATTGTATGCAAAAAAAATAATATATAATTACTTTTGCCAATTATAGATCTGAAAAAAACTTTTAAAAAATAGTAATTACACTGAAAATTATTAGATAAGAATGAAATGCAAAAAAAAAAGCAGTATAATAAGTTTCCATATGTAAAAAAAATGCTGAAAGAAAATTATTTCACTAATGATAAAGTGATGATCAATCTCCAATATTAATCAATTGTAGAATACAGATAAAACACAAAAATAGTGGTATATATTTGAAGTAAGATGTCATGTAAACACTGTCACCAGTTTGCTGCAAGATGAAAAAAAACCATTACAGGAATAAAGAGTAGACTTTTTCTTATGTTGATATATGAAGGGTTAGATGTTAATTTTGTGCACAATTTTTTTTAAAAATGAACATTTTAAAGAAATATTATTTACAACTTATGTTGTAAACTTCTTCTTCTTCTTTTTTCTTTTCAAATGTATTATCAAGTTTTTATAAAGTCAAAAAACTACGGAGAGACTTTCTTTTCAAAATTTTTTATTGATATACAATATATAACTTCACTAATAAATATAAATATAAATAGCCAACGTTTCGTCCATTTTTTCAAATAATGATATGGACTTTATCAAGGTTCTATAAAACAGAGAAAAAATATACAATAAATAAGAAAACTAGAAAATAAAACAAAACAAATAAAAACAAATAAAAAATAATAATAACAAAATAAAATAAAATACCTATAAACCAAAAAATGGAAAAATTGTATAACACAAACAATTTCTCTACATTTCCTTATAAAGTGAAAAGTTTTTATACTAAAAGGAAAAAATATCTATACAAAAACAGTCAATTTTTTGCACAAATATATAAGTTATTTTAACATCTTATTTAAAATAGGATTTAAAATAACTTATATATTTGTGCAAAAAATTGACTGTTTTTGTATAGATATTTTTTCCTTTTAGTATAAAACTTTTCACTTTATAAGGAAATGTAGAGAAATTGTTTGTGTTATACAATTTCCATTTTTTGGTTTATAGGTATTTTATTTTGTTATTATTATTTTTTATTTGTTTTTATTTGTTTTGTTTTATTTTCTAGTTTTCTTATTTATTGTATATTTTTTCTCTGTTTTATAGAACCTTGATAAAGTCCATATCATTATTTGAAAAAATGGACGAAACGTTGGCTATTTATATTTATATTTATTAGTGAAGTTATATATTGTATATCAATAAAAAATTTTGAAAAGAAAGTCTCTCCGTAGTTTTTTTTAACTTATGTTGTATACATGATCCAAAAATTATATAACTCAAAACATTTTGCTTTTGGCCAGTTGGTGCTCAAAAATTTCAAGCAGAAAGTTCAGTCACTTCTGACATTTATAATTTTGAAAATATAGCCATAATAAATACGCTGTTTTTTTTATGAATAATATTTCTGTAGTAAAAATTACACTACAGAAATATTATTCATTAAGTGGATAATTTCTAGTCTAATAAATGACTAATAAAAATTATTAATATACTTCCATTAAGTGATTTATGTCAAAGTTGTGAGAGCAGTAAGTTTGACACATCAATTAAACTGTAGTATGTGTAAGATATTGTGATCTGGGCAAACTGATGAATGCTGGTTCTACACAAAATGTGCATCTTGGGGATACCTTTGATCATATGTTTATGATTACACTCCTCCATGAGGTGTTAAAAGTGAATAAAACCAATCTCTATCTCATGTGATATATTAAAAGTCACATATTGATTATTTATATTAAATTCAAACTGTGTAAGTCATCATATTAAACAATAAATTATAATATAAACACATGTCAGCAATTGCTATCATCAATATATATGTTATATAATTAGAAAATAACTTCAATATTATTCTACAATTTACTGACTAATAAAAAGAATGATCCAACTTCTCTTTTGCATCAGATATTCTTTTCTACGTCATTAAATCACTTTCCGTGGAGGGGGGGGGAGTCTTAGTCGTAGTCATTTTCATCAGTGCATTACATGTAGTCAAAAAATTATTCTACTATATGTTTCTGTTAATTTATTCACCTTTGGTAAATCTGGGGCGTATCTTTTATTTTTTTTAACTAAAATGACATATTTTTGAGAAGAATAAAAATATTGTAATTAAAAATTAGTCATTCATAATTTGTATTTTTTTAAAAAGTTAGCATCTAATTATTTTTAACTTGAAAATATTTGCTCGAAAGTAGACCGTCAGATGCGCACATGTAAGTAGTTAGTTTAATAGAGGAATCATAAATTCCAATGACCAATTAAATCCTGCAATAGAATAAAGATATAAGGATATTGAATTACCGCGTAAAAATGTTGAACGGATGATTATCGGATTTTTATTGACAAATTATTTTAAATATACAGTATATTTAAACCATTAATGTTTATAATAATTATACAATGAATAATTAATTCCGGAATTAATAACAATAAAAAAATTATCCGCATTCTAATTATTTTTTTAATTAGCTCAATTTGAAACTGCGTTTTTTTTTTTTTTTATAAAGGAAGTCGTGTTACTATAAAAAAGAACTATTCTATTTAATTCAATCCGCGTAAGTTTAGTTTACTTAGTATATTCGTTCTCAACGTTTTTTATTTCATAAACTTCTTTCAACAGCAACAAAAAGGAAAAAAGTTTGCAACCCATCAAGCTTGATATACCTGATTACTCAAACGTTAATAAATGATTTACCTCGCTCCTGATGTGCAAATATTAGATTTAAACTTTGACAACAAAATATTCTTTGGTGGACATTAATTAGCAACATTTTTAAACAGATCACTAAGGATAGTGCATACAATAAAAATTGTCGGCAAACTCAGAGACAGGGACAGACTGTTGGCGCCTGAATCATTACATCGAGATACCTGGTCTCGATGCACCATCGTGAACAATGAGTAAACACCTTGGAAGTCTCCAATTCTATAGTTTAGAGATTGTATGGACAATACATAGGATAACTCCATGTGATCAGAGACAATGTAATCAGAGAAAATGTCATCTCAAACAATGTAATCAAAAGTTGTCATGAATAAATTTACCTTTCTTAATAAATAAATATAAAAAAAGTGGTAATATTAAATAAATCAAATTTTCTTAATGTCAATAATAACTAAAATACATTTATAACATCTTTTTTTTTTTTTTCAATTTTTATCACTTCATTCTTCAGTTCAACTCCTTTATATCAAAACTATCTATCTACTAGCAGAAAAAATTCAGATCACACCCTTTAAATGTACATGTACTTAATAAAAAACTTTTGCTCATCAGGTGGAGCTAGAAATATAAAGCAATTGTTCCTCATGCTCTAATCTGATATTTTTCTGTTACACCACTTTTTGATATCAATTTCTTTCAGTAAGGAGAATCGAATACAAATACATACTATTTTCTATTTACCATATAAAAACGTCACAGTATTATCTGAAACATTACAGTCTTTCATAGTGACTTGTTTTAGAATTAAGAAAACAAGCTGTGGAAGTAATAATATGTATAGAACATATTCAATATATTACAGCACAAGAAACATATTGTTAAGCTTCAAACTATCAAGTGAAAAACTATTATTTCATAAAGACCACATCTAAATGAGTATAAATTGTAAATTAAATTGCGAAATTTTCAATTAGCAAAATCTTTTTTATTTGGTCTCAATTTATACAGCCATATGTAATTAAATTTAGTAAAGGTTTTATTTATTAATGAAGAAGAGTTAAATAATAACTTGTCATAGAATGAAAATAGAATGGAGATGACTTAGCTCATCTTGCTGTGAAATAATTAAACAAATCTATCATCCTTTAAACATCACATGATCACTACTGTATGGAGAGAGTTTTGCCTATTTTAATAAATCTATCATCCTATGTTTACCAAACTAAAGTATAGAACTGAACCATTTATTATTTGCTTTTCAATGTAAATAAAGTTAATATTGCTATATGCAATTTATTCACTCTACTTTGAACACTTTTTAGCAAAAAACTTTTTATTGTATACACACAATCTTACATTTCGACTGTCTTGCGGTCTTTTTCAGAGCTACGATATAATGAACAAAATAAAATACATAACTATATGAATAATATAAAAATGTGAACAATAATAAAATAATTAAAAAATAAAAAACAACATAAAATATAGCAAAACAAAATAAGACTGCAGTAAGTATAAATAATCAAACACAAATAAAATAATCCATGTAATAAAAAATATACAATATAAATATAAATCATACATGTGTATTCTTGACTGTATATATACATATTCATGAACAACTATTAATTTAAATATATTATAATTTTTTATTATTTTTTAATAATCCCCTAATTATTTCTATTCCTTGTAAACTTAAACTTTAATTTTATTATCTTCATATAATAAAATACTTATTGTTTTATTTTCATATAATCCTCAATTCAAATCATATATCTATTGTTTTCTTATTTATTCTTCTGTTATTAATAATATTTTATATTTATCTTTTTTAATAACCATAAATATTATAATCTTTTAACTTATCTACTTTTACTTTAATTTTTTAAAAGTAAAAAAAAAACTTTTTTTAAATAAATATCTTATACTCTAGCCTCCTCTATTACAAATTATTTCAACTAATTATATCTATAATCATTACAACTTTTTCTATTTATTATATACTTTAACTTTTATTACTATTATTATATAATTCTCTTTTATACATTTATATTTTATATTATACTGTTTTATATGTGAATATTATGCTAAGTTTTTATTTCATTATTATGTAATATCTATAAATATATTAATGTTTATATTCCTATATAAACATTTTTTTTAACAAACTCATAATTTATTTATAAATAATTACTTTTTATATATTTTCCTCTATACATCTTTTTTAAGAACTATATTTATACTAGTGTCATCTTAATCCCAGAATCTCTATGAAATTTTGGTTAAAAAATATATACAGAGGAAAATATATAAGATGAAAATTATTTATAAATAAATTATGGGTTTCTAAAAAAATATTTATATGGGAGTATAAACATAAATATATTTATAGATATTATACATTAATAAAATAAAATATTAGGCATAATATTCACATATAAAATAGTATAATATAAAATATAAATTTATAAGAGAGAATTGTATAATATAATATTAATAATGATAATAATAATAATAAAAGTTAAAGTGTATAAATAAATATATATAAAAATAAAAAGAGTTGTAATGATTATAAATATAGTTAGTTTAAGAGTAGCTCAACACCGATACCTTTACAATAAAACCAAAACAAAGTTTGAAGGTAATTCGATTTTTGTCAAACATGAGAGAAACACTGGACATGCTTTTCTACTTACCACAGCCAGTGTCATTTGCTCTGAAACAAATGACACCAAACGTAAAGTTAGGGAAGCTTACTTCATTGCAGCTGACCCATCGGCAATCAACAGAAGAGAGGCCTGCTATTCCCTATCTCGTAAATGGTCCACATAACATCTGCACATAAGTTTGCATAAAATTTGCATAATTTTACAGTTATTAACAGAATAACTCGCCATGAATATGGGACTGTAGACTGTCCCGAAAGCGCTTGGTGGTAAAATTTTAATAATTTCATGACAATTTATTAACAGCTTCATTATCTGTGCACAGAGCACATATATATTAATTTATTTAAGTGTTAATGAAGTAAAATCTTAACTATAGTTAGTTTAAATAATATGTAATAGAAGAAGTTAGTGTATAAGATAATTTTTTTTTTTAATTTTTTAACTTTTAAGAAATGAAAGTGGGTAAGATAAAAGATTATAGTATTTATTGTTTTTAGACATTAAAAAAAATATAAATATAAAATATTATTAATAGCATATGAATGAATCAGAAAATAAGAAATATTGTATAATTTGAAAATTAAAAATATTCTTAATAAATGAATTAAGGTGAACTGCAAATTATATAAAAATAAAATAATAAATATTTTATTAAAGTGAGGATAATAATTAAAGTTTAAGTTTATAAGGAATAGATGTAATTAAGGGATTATTAAAAATAATAAAAAACAATAATATATTTAAATTAATATATTATCATGAATATGTATATTTACAGCCAGAAATATCCATGTGTAATTTATATTTATTTTATATTTATATTGTATATTTTATTTTATCTGGATTATTTTATTTGGATTTGATTACATTTATTTCAGTTTTATTGTTTTGATATATTTTATGTTTTTATTATTATTATTATTTTAATAATTTTATTGTTCACATTTTATATAGGTATGTATTTTATTTTGTTTGTTATATCATAGCTTTGAAGAAAACTGCAGGAAAGTCAAAACGTAAGATTATGTGTACATTTATGTACAATAAAAAGTGTTTTGATTAAATGTGTTCAAAGTAGAATGGATAAATTGCATTTATATAAGATATTCCAGCAAAATAGAGGAAATGGTAAATTTGGTAATATTTAATCTTGCTAAGGGTGTTGAAATTTCAGAGTGGAGTTATTCTTTTCACAATTAATTTTTTGCCATCAACACCTATTGAGATTTGAGTTAATAGTTCAATATTTTAATTTTAAAATTTAAAACCTTTATTATGAATTCATAAAGTCTTGATTTGTTACAAATTTAAATTTACACATGAAAAAAGTTTTAAAAAATCATATTTGAATTTTCCAAATATAAAATATATATAAATATGAAACATATAATGGAAACAATGACTTTACATTTGATGGTTCTTTGTCATAACTCCATTGTCAAAAGAAAATTAATGAAATACTTATTCAATTAATTTCAATTTTTAAACCTGAATCAATTATTATAAAATCTTAACTAACCTATGAAATACTTGCTTAAATTGAAAATTAGATTTATATTTATTAAATAATCACAAAAATTCAGAATCACCATTATTTCATAGCTGTTTAACATACTGCCATGACTGTAATTATTACAGCTTCTGGTTTAACATGACTTCAAGTTTTTAAACTTGTATTTTTAAAAGTGAAATATATTTTTAAAAAATCTAAAAGCAAATATATTTTATTTTTAATAATTATAATGAAAATATTTTGTAAAAGTATTTACAAATAATTAAATACACTAAAATTATACAAATGTTTTTCTTATTATTGAAAAGAATAGAATGAGACATTCTTAATATTCATATTCAAAAACAATCAACCAATCAGAAACCTTTAGTTTTGTCAGGGTCTTTTCAGCTTATACTCAGTAGACTGCTCTTATTGATTTGTTAGTTACAAAAAAATCTAAGGTGTGAGTGGTATAATTCTCTTCTCATCTTTATGTTTTGCTGGACTGACCAATGACAGTAGTAACATTTGAATCAAAAGTCCAGACTTGATTCTTATGCTATTACTGTCACTGGTCAGGCCAGTAATACCTTAAGAAGAGTGGAAAATAATACTACTCAAAATATTGTGCATATACTAAGCTTGGTGCTATTATTAACAGTTGAATGCAATTGGAAAATTTAAATAAAGTTTAATTTTTTTTAATTCAATACTTAATATTAGTTGATGGAAATAGACCAACATATATAAATACAACTAAAATACCATCATCACAAACTTTCAGAAATACATTTAATTCAATAATTTTTTATTAACAGACAAGATTATGAGCCATTAAAAAAAGAACCATTCTTATTGTTGTATATTCATTTTACTGCTTTATTTTTCTATTTTGCAAAATTCAAAATTAAATTTTAAAATGCCTTTCTTTTGAAAGTTTATATTTGTAATAAATAATTAAATACTATCAATATATGATATAAAATAAAAATTCAATAGTAAATATAAAATGTTGCAAATATAATCAAAATTTTCAAATAGGTACTTTTGAAAAAGATATGGCAGAATTAATAGTGAATGAGTTAATGCTTATTTCTTTCAATCCACATTTAACATTACAAAATTTAATACAAGATGAGTACTTTAACATAGTTCCAATTGGATTAAACATTAGATAATAAATTTCTGCAGTAAAAATTATGGTTTTTTTCCATTAATATAAAACATTATTTTTTTGATAGCTCAATAATTTAGTATCACTCAAAATGAATCTTAATCCAAAAAAAGACCTGAAAAATTATTAAGTTATAGTGGGGAAAGTTGATTATGTAAAGTTTTCTAAAATAAACTAAAATCTTGTAAATAGAAACACATTTCTAAATATATCCATGTAAAATAAAGCTTTGCTTATGACAATAATCATTTCAAATACTCATAATCTGTATGTGGCTATTATTCAATTGTATCTCATAATGCCAGTATATCAGCTTTAACAGAAAAATCTCATTATACTAACTCATTTTTCCATAATCCAACATCATGGTCTTCCATAAATTATCGTACATAAAAACAACTTCTAGAATAATTTTTACATTTTTCATTTAAAAAGTGTTTCTAAGAATATACAAATCCAATTTAACAAAACTATTTATTCATTTATTGCAATCTCAAAGTCTGATGGATTAACACATGGAAATTAACTCACTCAGTGACTTAATAAACTCAGCCTGTCTAAAAGAATTCATTCATTTAATAAACTATTTTTTCCCTTAAAACTTTGGATTCAGTGAACAAGGAAGTAATCGGTTTGTAAATAAAACAACCAATTGGAATGGATAGATGGTTACCATAAAGTTACTCTACAATTTATGACTACAAGATATGATTAGTTTTTTCAACAAATTTTATTTATTGTGTTTTTGAAAAATTGTCAGAATCATATATATCATTATAGTGATCATGAAAAAATGCAGATATCACACAATCAATAATTGTTATACATGGTAATAACTTGAAATTAAATGTATAAGTAGTAAAGTGCAACCAAAAATATATCTTATGTTGTCCTTTATGTACAGAGCCTTGTGCTTTTATAGGGGCTTAACTCTGTTTTACCTCTGACATAAATGAGTTGATTTTCTTGTACTAAATGAACTCACAAATGTGGAGAGAAATCTAACATATTTTTGTTAATATTGTAAGTTGAATAAATGCTTCAAACAGATTTATCTCAATTACTACACATCACATGTAAAATGTATCTCAAAATAATATAAAAAGCTTAAAAAGGCAAGGAATAATTTCAAAAGTACGTTTATGCTCAACATAATTTAATGGAAACAGTCATCAAAGTTGAAAACATGTTAGGATAGCAAAATGTTAACAAAATTATTTGTGGTGAATATATGAATTAAAATAAGATCTGATTATTAAACTTAAAAATAAAAAAAAAGTATTTAAAAATTAACTAAACAATAAAAAACATAAATTAATGGCTTTGTTGTCCAAAGAGCTCATAAAAAGTTTGAGGTCAGAAGTAACAGTGGTGGAAGTGATCCATAGACCTAAAATAGAATCTACCTCTGTACTATTGCACTAAATGGTGCATATATAAATAAATAGCTACAATTCACTGCTTACTTATTTTTGATCAAAACCTTACAAATTTTCTATTAGTTCATAAATTTTGGATTAATTCAAAATTATTTATTTTACTAAATTAATAACCACAATTGCAAAAAGCAATAAAACAATAAATATTTGACATTTTGCAGATTGTTCATATTCCAAAGGCAAGCTCAAGTAATAAAGCAGTAGGATATTATAACAATATATCACGTGATAATCATTTAAGACAGCTTGTCATTGCTTTCAACAAGCGAAACACGAGAAGAAAAAACATGATTAAAATCATATAGCAAAAGATATTAATTTTTCTCATTTAAATTATACATTACAAAAAGATTATTTTTCTATTTATTTTTTTTAAACTTATGATGCCAATTTAATTTTACACAATGAAGCTGGATTGTGATAAGATGAAATAATTCATTATAAGCTCTAAGATTTTAAGCTAAAAAGCTTATCAGATTAAGAATAATGCCAGTTTTATCATTTTTTTAAAGAATAAATATAAATTTTTAAATAAATTGAAAAGAAAAAAGAGATCATTTATTTATTTACGATAAATTTTCTTCCATAGCGTAAGCTTGTGGTTAAACACCTGTAGAGGTCCTTACTATCGCATTTTACACGCATATTGTAGAGGTTACAGCCTGGGTAAATATTACTTATTTACGATAAGTATAAATAATAGTAGCAATTCAGTTTCTCTTGTAAAACAATAATTTGGTCTAAAAATGTCGAAAGAGGACAAATATATTTTTTATTTCAATATTTTCTAAATGAACATGTGAGAAAATTACACGATTTTAAACAAATGAATAAACACATCAGATAAACGCGAGTGTCCCCCATGATGTATTTCTATTGAACTTGTTTCATCAGTTGATCCAGATCATTATATCAATTCTTTTAATTATCTAGGGATCATTTGGTTCTCTCCAACTATACATTTGACAGAAAATTGTTGAGTATATATTATGCACAGATTATGAAATCATACAATTCATGGAATGCACAACTTTTTACCCATTCTATGAATTGTATTACATATTTGTACAGTTGATGGAATGTATAGAATTTTGCACAATTCATGAAATGAGCATTATGTTTTCTGCTAAGTTCATGAATTGAGTGCAAAGTTACAGCTTATATAATATGAAACAATTCATCACTATTAACTTAATAAAGTGATATTTTAGATTTAAATATGCATATATGTTAAATTTAAAATCCCTGCATCCAAAACGGAAGAACTATTCTGCTAGAGAATGTGATATTATATGGAAGAATGAACTCAAACAATATGTCATAAATCTTCTAAATGGCAGCAGAACTGGCACTAAAAGAAGTAGTTAAAAATATCATCTTAGAAGTAAATATGCTATATTAAATTTAGTGAGTGTAACAAAAGTGGTGACTAAAAAGGGCTCATTAATGGCCATAAAAGAATCTTCTACTTCTATCATTTGGGATATTCATCTGTCTGACACAAATTTGAGACTAAAACCACAAGAAAATAGTGTTAAACTATCCTAACATTCAAATGACAAATTGTTTCTGAATTCATAAAACAATATAAAAAATTCCCAGACAAACTAAAAAGAATGCAGACTGTTAAAGGGATTGTTATTAGACCTAATATCTTAAATGAAATAATAAAAGAGGTAACAAAAATCTTGTTGACTTGTAAATTTACTAGATGGAAACTTTAAATTCATCATATCCTATTAAAAGCATCTGACAAGGTTTCATTTGCTTTGAGTGGTGACTTCAAAAGCACTAAATAATGTAGATATTTTTTTCACTATGGTGCACCCTTATATATGCCATAATTATAAAATTAATTCATGAAATGAGCAGAAAATGTAATATTCATTTCATAAATTGTGCAAACTTCTATACATTCTAAGATCCAAATAAATATACAGTCATGGAATGAGCAAAAGGTTGTGCATCCCATGAATTGTGTGATTTCATACTCTGTACATAGCTTATGTATTAAATAGCTACCGATGAAATATGAAATAGTGTTAAAATAGTACTATAGTTGATTGGAATTTGTAATAATAGATATATTAGCTTTGACTGAGTTTAAAGAGTACATCTAAAATAATTCTTTACTAATAAAAATTCAAAACATAAACAATATCAAATTAGATCTTATAGTGAATCCATTTACCATGCTTCTTCAATAAATGTCATGCTTAAATTCATCATAAAATACTTTTAAAAAAGTCTATTACTTTCCAATTCAATCAAGATGTACATTTACAATTTTAGATTAAATTTTCATCATCACATTCATTAAACTGATAATCAATTTGATTTTAAAATCTTAGCACCATATTTTACTTTAAATGAAAATTTTTCATGGTTTTTATATTACATCAATAGGAAGCCCACATTTCACTTCTATACAATAAATTTGGCAGAACAGTAATTTAAATTTATAATTTTATTGACTTAAAATATTTCTATACTTTTTCTTTTAATTTTTTAAATGATATGATAACTGTTGGAATTTATAATCCATCTTAACATCCAAATTCACCTTTCTACATTAAAAAAAACTTTCAGAGATATTTGATAGGATCAACATTTTTTAAACTGGTAATTATTCAAGACAAAAGTTATTGAAAGATTTCCTTCATACATTTGATATAAATTTCTCAAGCAAATAATTTATAACTTACATTCAAAATGTTAGACTCATTTTGAAAATCCCTTCACTGGAGTTGCCAAAAATGATACAAATCATGGGCTTACTTTTGACTTTCAATTGTACAAATCAAAAATCTCTTCCAAAAGTTTCTATCTTTTACAAAGATGAGTTTATAATATTATCATCATCATCATCATCATCCGTCATCATTATTACTACTGTTGTTATGAGTTTATAATATTATCATCCATCATCATTACTACTACTGTTGTTTTTCTTGTTATTATTATTATTGTTGTTATTGTTGTTGTTATTGTCATCATTATTATTAAGATATAAATTGTTAGGGAAAGTAAATGTAAAAGTGATTCATTAATAAATTGAAATATGCCAAATAATTATTAACTGTTTAATATTGAGAAATATATGTTTTAATATATTAATTAAATTAAATGTAGAAGATAGGAAAAAATGATACCTTATATAAATAGTGAAATATGTAAAATAATTTCATGAATTGTTTCTAAACAATTTTCATATATCATTCATGGTAGCATTAAAACCTAATACATTAAATATTAATGGAAGAATATTATTTGCAAAAATTAATAAATGTAAAATTTAAAAAATAATTGAATGGCTTTACTGATTTGAAATTTCAGAAGTTTGGGTGTTGGAAGTGACAGAACTAGAATCGATCCAAGGATCTTATATTTCAGATTATGACACCCTTATCATGGCATTAAATCATGCAAGGTAAATAACTGAATGACTTTTGAAATTCATAAGAAGTTTAAACCCAAGAATATTGTACATCAAATAGCAGGTTTGTGTGGACAGTTTTACATGGGAAGAATCCAAATATTCACTGAAGAATGCATGAATATGAAATATTATATAGAAAATTAGATAATAAGAATATAAATTTATTAAACGCACATCACATTTTACATGCATATTCTCGAGGTTATAGCCTCAGTAAATAATAAGAATATGAAAAACTAACCAAGTTCAACTTTTACAGAGCATGCATATATATATATTTACATTGAATATTTAACCAAAAAAGGTAACACAGTTTTTATTATTGTTATATATTACTCAGCATGCTTTCAGTGTTAATGGTCAGAATCATTGCACTCATCTTTTGATGCAGAAAGCAACACCACATTTAAATAAGGCACACATTATGTAAATGCTCTACTTACATTTTCCATTTCTTTGACAATGAGACACAGGATTCCTTTTTGTTTATAGCATGGGAGTTGTTAGCAATGAACCATGCTTCCTTGAATTTACTCTTCCTATCATCCTGCTCAGAACAAACCACTTTTACTCTTGCTAGATCAAAAGCATGACCACATTCTCACTCATATTCTAAAAATACTGGTTTGCATTCTTTCTTTTTCACATGGCTATACAGATATTTATGCTATGTCACTCATAGCAATAGTTACCCACAATCCCCCATAATACACCATGTGGCAGGAGGAATTGCTGATCCAATTTTGTATACAACTTGTGCAGTTTGCTCTGGTGGTATCATTTTTTTTTAAAATATGGCATTGTACATATTTTGCATTTTTGTCTATTATTTATAACGTGATCATATTCAACCAACTACTTTAATTATAATTGTTATTTTTGCTTTCATTTTGAACATATTTACTGTTTCTCTCTTTCATATAAAAGAAACAAACCATTATTTTTTTTTTTTTGCTAATGTAATCAATCTTAATGAATTAATATTAATTATACGGAAATTAAAGACTTATAATAGAAATATGATGTTATTAATTGGAAAAAAATTATAAAAAAATCTTTACAAGATTATTTTAAAAATAGTAATTATTTTCATTTATAAGAAACTAGAAAATAAAATAATAGATTTGTTTTGATTGTTAAGATATTTAGATTTAATACCTTAACGAATCGAATCAATTTAACAAAAAGCGTAATCAAGAAAAGAAACGATGAGTAGCAGAAATAATCGTTAGAATCACGAAAAAAAAAGAAAAAAACTAATGATTATTTTTATTGCGTTGATTTTACCAATACTTCATTTAAATTCCGCATTTCAGAAATAATCGATAGAAACTTAAAAAGTTTGTTGGACATAAAACAATATTTTGTCCAACTCTTTACCGTCATACAGCAATGTTTGCTTTAAAGCTGTTTTCCAATCTCCATTCAATTATGTTCCATGATATTAGCAAACATTTTGTAAAGTAGTATAAAAAATAAGCAATATTTTTTTTCAGTTTTTCATTCATTTAAGTTAAATGTCATTAAGGCATTTTTTTTAAATCATGTAATTTATCTTTATTATTTAGCCTTACTTGCTTCTTTTAAAGTGTCTACAATAATTTAAGAGTTTTCTGAAGCTTTAATATTCCTGATAGAGCTAATTTCATGTTATCTTACAAATATCTGAAACTTCAACAACTGTTATAATATTAAAAGCTACTCTATTTTTTTATTCTTTATTAATGTAAAATTAATTCTTTGTAGAATTTTTCTGTACACTTTATAATATCCCACTTTTTTTATTAATTTCTCCATATTTATTTTCTGCTTTCTGTTCTGTCTCCATACTATCAAAAAAGTGGGCCATTATTTTAAATAAATTATAACATTTTGAATAGCTAATTAGTCATTACTTATATATTAATACCAAGTATTCTTGAGTCATATTACTATAACCCATGAATATAATATATATTTTATATCGAAAGCATGCTAGGGGGTACTAAATCTAGATATTTTAAAAAAAAACTCATTTTTTCCATATGTCATAGCATCAGCTGGGAGGCGAACCCGCAGAAACCATCTATTGCAAGGAGGCTGTGCTGATCTCTCGACTAACAATGCTTGACCAAAAACTCCTTTTTTATGGTGCATTTAATAGATTTAGCACAGAAAATTGTCACTGATAAGTAAATTTTAATGCAAAACTAAGAAAACCAAAGTTAGAAAATAAATATTAGTTTCATAGTCTCACTTTTGCTATGCTAAAAGTAGTTAAACCTTTCAAACTTTTATACATATCAAAAAACTAAAAAGATAACTTAGATATGAGAATGACTTCTACGAAGATAATATATAATATAGTGACATCAATACAGATAACAGAAACAAAATATATCATTCATTCATTATTTAAAAAAAAAAAATGAATACAAAAAAAAAATTCAGATAATAAAAATATCTCATTTAAAAAAACTGGATAGTGAAAATCTATAAAATGATGAAGAAAATAGTCAATGAGACCATTAAAAAAAGATCTTTCGATTAGTATATAAAAAAGGTAAAATAATAAATATAACAAAGTCATAAAACAGCATTTATTATTTAACAATAGTAAGAAAAACAGTGCATTGTTATGAAAAAATATGACATAATGAAGGGAATAAAATAATTTTTTAAATAGTTATAGATTAAAATAAAATAACAGAAAAGTGATGGCAAATGATAGATTTATTTTAAATATTTAAAAAAAGTAGATGAAAGATAAATTGTTGATAATACAAAATGTCTAAATGATTATAACACAATTTTGCAAAAGTATTAATGTGAAATATGAATTTTTTTTTCTACAGTACAGGCTTTTTCATACCTGCACTTATATATGTCATATATAGGAATTTGAACTCAGACTTTTACATAACCCCCAACCATCCTTGCTATCTCATACCACTGATACACTTGATCACACACATGTCAAAAAATAAATAATCACCAATATGTATTTTGTGATAAATCAGCACTTGTCACTTGGATTATCATCACACATATATACAATGAAAGCTCAGCTTATATTAAGATAGCCAATCTTTATGCTTTAATGGACAGGCTTCAAACCACTCTACCCCACAACTCTTCAGCCATCCATTTCATTGAAAATCTGATGATAGAATGCTCAAGAGGTGAAAGATAACATACTAAGAATTGAGGTTTTTCCCCAATCTTCTACAGTTTGTTTATTAAGATCATTGCAAATTAATATTAAAAATAAGTTTTAAGCTTTAAAGAAACTTGATTAATTTGTAAAAATTTACATATCTTCTTTGTTATAAATAACCCTGGAGTTATTTACAAAAAAAAACACTTAGATGTTTACAAAATAAAAATAAAATATATCATATTGTCATAGTTTTTCAGTTTTGAAATGTGGTTTACTTTTTTTTTATGACTGCATTAAGTAATATAATTGTAATTCTATAAGACAATGGCATTTTGTTGTGTGCTTGAGTGAAATCATATTAGGAATAAATAAGTGTTCTGTTTTACTCTTTTGTGATCTCTTTGTGGGTGTGTTGGGGTGATTCCTGAGATTGTTGTTAAAGATTAACATGCATCTTGTACACTATAGCACATGTAAAAAAGTGTATGCTTTCATGTGTTCACAGCTTTCTGACCAAAAAGTATTAAATAGTTGTTGCTTGTTATATTTTTCCATTAAAAGCTTTAATTCAAGCTATGAAATGTTGCTTATGAGACACATTTAAGAAACAGACACTGTTGTGTTGCTGTTAAAGATGTCATAGGATACATAAATCTATTCCTCTGTAGTTTCTTTTTGCTTTAACAAAATAGAGGCAGAGATTTTATATTTATTGAATTTTCATGCATTGGAAAAAATAAAATTAGCTGCCAAACTGTGACTTTAACCTTGAAATTCAATATTTTCCTTTTACACTAAACCATGGAGAGCCTTATAAAAAAAAAATAATAATAAAAATTCTGCTATTAAGCCAACAAAATAGCAGCTTTAACCATAGTAATACTTCATCATGCATAGTATTTTGGACAGTAGCCTGCTTTTTTTATAAGCTGGAATTTTCATACAACTTTCAACCAGATTTGGATTTTTTTTAAAAAACAATTGACAATAGGCAAACCACTTAGTCATTAAATATTGGTTAGTAAATGGGTAGTTAGCTATTTTTAGAGAGAAAGTAAAGTAAAACAAGTATTTTAAAATGCTAAAATTCTTATCA
Source organism: Epiperipatus broadwayi (assembly GCA_028023455.1). Classification (NCBI taxonomy): domain Eukaryota; kingdom Metazoa; phylum Onychophora; class Udeonychophora; order Euonychophora; family Peripatidae; genus Epiperipatus; species Epiperipatus broadwayi. The sequence goes on from JAQFVV010000249.1 coordinate 166,555, forward strand.
CATTACAATAGGCAAGTCAGCTCATTGTTGCCTTCCCCAATACAACCTTTTTTTATGAAGTGAGAAAATATCGGGAAATGGCTTTGTGCTATAAAAAGATATATAAAGGCTGTAATATGTTTTACTTATATCACAGCAGAACTTATTCAAATATTAATAATTTTCTATATAAAAAAAGACTAATAAAATAAGTTATTTGGTATTCGGTTAGTTGATTATGAAAAAACAATTGTTTTTTTTTCCTCATGTGTCATAGCATCAGCCGGGAAGCGAACCCGCTAACCCGGGACAACTGCTTGTAAAGCAGCCGTCGCTGACCACTCGACCACCAATTCTTGACAAAAACAATTGTTTTTATCGACTTTGCGGCTATAATTTAAGCTTTAGAATATCATAAGATATATCTGGAAGAATGTCAACATCAAATAAATATTTATAAAAATATATTTGCAGTAATTACATTTACATTGACAAAAAAATATAATTGGGCGATTTCAGTTTTTCAAAAAAAATTACAGTTGTTTTACAAGAAGTATTTTTTTAATTAAAATGGCAAACAAAATCATTAAAGCGAATGATTACTTAAATTGTTAGATTTTAAAACAAACGTGATTGTTTTTCCTAATAAGGTTTGAGAGAGTTATCTGATAAAAAGTAAATAATAATAATAAATAGCAAAAAAACCTTAAGCAATGATCATTAAATTAAAAAATATTAAATATTTCTACTAATTTATTCAAAGAAGTTAGCAGTTTTTAAATGCCTAAATCTAATTATTACTATTGATAGAAATATAATCACAATCAAATATTTATCTGTCTAAAATAAAAGATTTTCTAATAATGTATTCTTATGATGCCTATTTTTAAATCAAGGATCTGCCAAGTAGAAGCTAGAATAATGCATGTTGGCATTAAAGAAAAGAATTAAAAGTACAATACATAGATGTGAAAGAAAACCAATAGAAAACCAATCCCTACCTTGTGTGAGAGCATAGTAAAAATTACTCTACAGAAATATTATTTATTAAGTGGATAATCTCTAGTCTATTGAATGATTAATAAAAATTATTAATATACTTCCATCAAGTAGTTTGTGCAAAAGTTGTGTGGGCAGTTAACTTTTACACTTATCAATTAAACTGTAGTAATTGGCTATCTCTGTATACTGAACAATGATCAAGATTGGGTGTAAGATTGTGAATGAGGCCAACTGATAAGTGCTGGTTCAACATGAAATGTTTATCTAGAGTATCATACATCTTTGTCATATCTTTAGTCATATGATTATAATTACACCCTTCCACAAGGTGTTAAAAAAGAACCAGTCCCTATCTTGTGTAAGAGTGTAGTAAAAATTACACTACAGAAATATTCTCCACTCTATTGAATGACTAATAAAAATTATTAAGTAGTCCTGATGTTACTAATAGAATTACAAGTCTGATGTAGAAAGGAATTGGACTACTGTTACAAAAAATGGCAATAGATGAGCACTAATTGAATTCCAAAAATATTAAACAGATTAAAAATTGATATAAGATTAATGAATGAGAAAACAAAACTTTCAAACTAAAATGAAAAGTAAAAGTGCATATATTTGCAATGGATTAAAATTAGCTGGAAAAGATAATAGAAAACTGGTCATAATTTAGCACTATATTTCAATATCATGTAGCACACACTTTAAATATTTACCAATATAACAATTTTTAAAATATGTAATTCTCTAAATATCACATGATTACCACTCTTATGCCTATACAAGCTGTTTCCACAGAGGCAAAACTCTCTATACAGTAGTACTATTCATTGCAAGCCTGAGTAATTACTAGATACAAACATTCCTGCATCCATTGATTACTCTGGCTTGCACTGAGTGTCACTACTGTATGGAGAGTTTTACCTCTGTGGATATGTTATTCTCAAGACTAGTAAGTCACTATTCTGATAAACATTTGAAAATATTGAACAAATACAATACCTCATGTTGTTTAATTATAGCATGAAAATCTAAGTTTGATAAATTGTTTAATATTTTAAGTTATAGTTTTTCAAAAAAAAATTAAAGAAAACCAACCAAATCTTTATATGTTCTTTATGAGATGCTTTATGCCTGCACTGCTGCATCAGAAGCTGTTTTATCTAAAACACCTAGAGATACCTTGGTATCAGTACAAAAATTGAAGCTCAAAAATAATGATAATTTTGAAATCAATATTTTTTACAAAACTAAATTTCCATGATAGCAAAGAGAATATTAGACTGAAGACAGTAACCTCAATAAATGCTAGTAGAAAGGGTGATGTGCAAAAGATGTAAACTATTTGTGTTCTATTTTAATTAAAACTTTATATATATCATTTTTTATTATCTATCTAACATTGATTTATTATTTTGTATTATTTTTAAAAATGAATAAAATTACAATAATTTTTATTTCATTTTTCTACAAATACACAGATTATTTATTTGAAAAGCTATATAAGTTGAGAATAAATTTTCCTTTTATATAGAAAATGAAAACCAAAATACCAATTAGTAAGGTTAAAATCAAATGAGATTAAAAGTAATATTTAAATTGAAAAACTGATAACCAATATAAAGGATTGCAACAAAAAAATTACAAAATCTATGAAATTATTCATTATGGGCTTCAATCACAGGATATTTATGATAAATTTTTTTGTTTCAAGGACTCTTTTTTTCCAATGTTGAATGCTACAATGCTGTGTAAATCATTTAACAAAGTAGTTCATTGATTATTAAAAGGCATTTGGATAAATTATTGTTTAGACTTTTCCTATCAGTCAAAAGTTTATTTCAGGAGATTGCTAATGGAGTTTATTAATCAAATTATGAATTCATCATCATCATCAACCATTATCAATCCACTGCAGGATGAAGGTCTCTCCAAGTTTAATCCATCTTCTCCGATCTTTAGCTTCTCTTCTCCACAACACCCCTGCACATTTTCTTATTTCATCCATCCATCTCACATGTGGTCTCTTTCTGGGTCTTTTACAATCTCTTGGAATCCAGTTTAAAATTTCAATTGTCCATCTATTATCATCTCTTCTAGCAATATGTCCAGCCCAACTCCATTTCAATCTTTTAATTTTTTCAATAAGGTCAGTAACACCTGTTTGTTGTCTTACCCATACATTATGAATTACTGTAATAAAAATGGCATTACTGTATTTAAAAAACTATATTGGCATTAATTTAATCAATATTAAGTACGAACACATCAGCTGCAAATAATTTGTTGTGAGATCAGATTTATCTATGATGCAAATATTAATTACTGACCCTGATATTATAGTCTAAAATGATAATGCTTTAATTTGCACAATTCATAGAATTAAAATATTGGTTTGAAAAACATTGCAGTAAAGAACATATTTTTTCCCTTATCTCACTTTTACTCACTTAAACATAAAATATTAATCAACTGTTTGGACTATTCATGGCTAATCAATATGTGGAGAGATGGATATCTCACGTAATTCTATGAATAATATATATAATTTGATTGCATAAAAATACAAACAGTTCATGCTGTGAATAGTGTCCCTATACTCTACATTAATTATAAATTTATTTAACGCACATTGATTATGTAAGTAATATTTACTAAGGCAATAAACCTTTAAGCATGTGCACTTGAAAATACGAAGGTAGAGACCTCTACAGGTCTTAACCACAAGCTTAAAGAGTAAGCTTGTGGTTAAGACCTGTAGAGGTCCCTACCTTCGTATTTTCAAGTGCACAGTAAGCTTGTGGTTAAGACCTGCAGAGGTCCCTACCTTCGTATTTTCAAGCACACATGCTTAAAGGTTTATTGCCTTAGTAAATAGTATCTACATTAATATAAGTTTCACCCAGTCTCATTATTCTGTTGAACTCTAACATGTATGAGAGCGTGTTAAAATTGTATTCACAATAAATACAAAAAATATAATGTTACTTTGTAGGTGTGTGTGGTATATGTATATATTAATATTATTTACAACATTGTTAATATAATATAAAAAATATATCGCACAAATTAAAAATCTTTCTATATCTCTATTTTTATTTGCTAATCAATAACTACTATCTGCTCTTAATGAATTATGATTCACAGGTTCCCAATCTTTAATAATTATATATTGATTAACGTAGAGCAATTTTAGATTTCAATTTTCTTGAAGCCAATTTTAGCGAAACAGTGGCAGTCATAATTTCGCAAGTAATAAAAAGCTGATCATTTCAAAAATTATCAATAATATAATTTAAAAATAGCTAAGTAAAGCAGAACTTGCATTTGAACTTTCTTTATACACCATTTATGTATGTTTCTATTCTTAACAAAATTTGGAATTAATACTCAATAAAGAAGTATTAGTATTAAAGCAAAACACACATTACATCTGCTTACTGTCACATTTTCATTTACTATTGTCAAATTTCCTCCACTCACAACTTTGACGCCATCCATTTTCAGATAAATACAATAATGACTATTACTAATCATTATCGAAACTAGAGATTATCTCTAGCACAGATATAAACTTTAAACATCACTTAAAGATTAATATATCTGATGAGAGATAGTGACCTGGGCCAACTGATGAGTGCTGGTTCAGCACAAAATGCATCTTGGGGATCATTTGTCTTTTATTATATCTTTATTTAAGTGAATTTTAAAAAAAATGGGGAAGTATGGAGATGTTTATTATATCTACATCTGCTTATGTAATTTTCTCAAAAGCAATCATTATTTTGCTACAATGCTGCCATTAATTGAAGGACATTAAAGTGTAAAGCTTATTAAATTTCTATCCACATTTCCAGATTAGATTATAAATTATAACCTTCATCAGTGAGAAGTAAAATCTGGATTTAGTGCGTTTGGGCCTTCTAAGTAGCCTTTCATCGAAATTAAATACTTAATTAGCTGATATTAATAAACACTTATTGCAGTAAAAAATATACTACACTCTAATAAATTAGTTGATTCCTCAAATAAATTTTACAAATCAAAAGACAGAACATTCAGACATGTAATATTCATATTAACTGGCTTGCATTCATTTATTAATAGGTGTATTAAAAGCATAGGTAAACACCTATGCTTACAGCTTATTATTATATAAAAGTATACCTATTGACCATGCCTAATTTGGAACTTGATTCTATTATGAGCCTGATAATTCAAATGCCAAAGTATTCATACAAATTTAATTCTATACATCATAGGAAAGAGATAGTATTTTATTTCAAACTACCTATGACTGTGAATTATCTTAATTTTGAATATTTGCAATTAGTTAATGGTTTATATGTCATTATTTGGCAGATTTGTATAAATAGTTTGTCATTTGAATTATCAGGTTCATAATAAAATTATGCCAAGAATGAAGCATGTTCAATAGATATAAGTTTATGTTGTAATAGAGCATAGGTGATTTAGCTATGCTTGTAATATATCTATTGAGAAGTGATCGTAAGCCAGTTAATACCAATAGTGCATGTCTGATTTTTCTTGAGGTTTACCTCCATATGATTACATATAAATCACTAATAAAAAATTAATTACAAATCAAAATGAATAAAAATATTGGATTCACTTCTCATAGGTAAAAAGGAATGCAACTGAATCAAAACAAAACTACAATATACAGACTACCAATTTGATTGTTAACCAAGGTTGTAAAATCTTCCAATTTTATTAAATAACATGTTAGTATTAATAAATATTAAACATTATAATAATGAAATTAAATGTTGTGCAGTTGTAAGTTTTGCACCAAAGAATTGCATGATAAACTAATAGATTTGCAGAAATTCATAAAAAATTTTATGAATATTTTAAGGACTTCATCAGAATATTATAACATATTCAGAAATATAGAGAATAAAGCATTTTAAAGGTGTATTAGGTATCAAAAAATGCTCTAGCAATGGTTTAGCGGGTTCGCTTCCCGGCCAATGCTATGACACATGAAAAAAAAGTACAACAAATTTGAAAGGTAGTTAGTTAGTAATCCATTTTTAACAAATAAAAAACAAGAATAAATTTTACTTTAAATAAAATTTTCAGATTACCAAAGTCTGTTAATGTTTTGTATTATTTGTAATTTGCATATTATTATTATTACTACCTATGACTCAATGGGTAATGTTGTGTCTTGTAGAGAGGTCCATAAAGCAGCCACACAACCAATTTATCCATTTCTCCATTTTGTTCTGCTCATTGTTCATATCTTTGATTCCACATATTACTTCTCAATGGGTACATTATCCAGCAATATCTTTTTTTGTTATCTGAATTCAGCATCCCCTTGATTGACTGTCCTTTCTGTGATAATTCATGTCCTTTTTTTTTCCTTTTTTTTTGCTATTTTTTCTCTTGATGTTTGTATTTGATATGTATTTCTTATTTTAGTTTCCTGTAATACCTAATCAATAGTATAAGGTGATTGTATTGCTTTGAGCCACTGCCCAATTGTATAATATCATTGTATGATTGTAGTCTCCTTGGCCCACTGCTGCAGGTGACAGAATATAGTCCCTGCACAGGTGGATCATAATTTAGTGACTTAATAAAGTTGCTTTGGAACAACATTTCCTCCAAAACACCCTACATTAACCTATTCTTTTTTTCTTAGTATGTGTTCTATATCTAATTTCCTTAATCTTATTTTTTCATTTTTACTCTTTTGAAGATGTTTTCTCCATTTTTTCCCATGATCACATCTCAATGTCTTTCAATCCTTTTATCCATGTTTAACAATTTTACAATAATATACTCCATACATAGCATTTAATTAACATTTAAATTCTCTGTTCAAATGTCCACAAACTATTTTCTTCCTCTTAATAAATATCACCTTCGCCAATGCTATTTTAACTTTATATTCATTTCTTCCATCCTCAATTAATTACTTAAATATTTAAATCCATATACCTGTTGAACTTATTATTATAAATATCCATTTCTTTTTTTATATAGTCTTTTCTTTCTGTAAACACTTGGTTTTCTCAACATTAATCTTCATTCCATATGCTATTCATCAGCCCTTCAATTTATTCAATATTTTGAGATTCTTTTCATTTTCAGCTATAAGAGCAATATCAACTTCAAATTTTAAACACTTTATTATTCTACTTCCAATATTAGTTTATCTACAATTTAAATATTTATCTAATCTCTTGTCTAAATATATATTAAAAGCACATGTGGCATGCAGCATCCATATCTAATTCCTCTTTCTATATTCACTTCTTTGATATTATTACCTATATCTATATCACTATTAATCAAGTTTTGTTGTAACTAAAAAATACCTTCATCTCTCCCACATATTATGAGTTAACCATTGCATATAAATGAAAAGAAAATTATAATTTAGCAATTAAAAATAATTATTTCAATAACAATACTAAAAAAATAAACACATGGCTAATATTAATAAATTATGGCATATTTTTACTTTTACAATGCCTTTTATTATTATTGGTGTTTCTTATACTTTCTCAGAGCTGTGATTTAAAAATACTTGTTATTTCATTCACACACATTTACATAGAGTTTATTTTACATACACAAAAATTAATATCAATTTTCCTTTGTCTATCAATATAAGTTAAAACAGTATTTTGTAGGGCAAAGACTTTGACAAAAGGACCTCATGATAGAGATGAAGAATAAAAGATGACAGCATTCAGTAAGTGTTTCAACTATTGAGATGGGAAAGAGGGAAGCTTTGACCAGATTTCCATTCTTACTTTACTCTGTAGCTAAAGATAGCTAAATGCTTATTTCACAACCAATATTAGATGGTTATATGTATTAGGATGCCTGAAAAAAAAAATCCTAAACTTAAAAAAATAATTCGTTTGTCCTTGTTCATGTAAAAATATACATATTTGCATATATGCATATATATATATATATATATATGCAAATTTTTAATTAACGGATATTTTTATTTATTTTACATATATATATATATAGTTGTTGTGTTCATGAATTAGTATAAATACTGCCCAATCAAGACAAAGATACAATAACAAGAATATACAGTTGCATTTATATATTGGACTATTTCCATTATCTAATATAAGTATTGAATGTCTTTTAAAATATTTAAATATATTGAAAATACATTCAACTGTTAATAATAGCACACAGGTTAGTATATGTACAAAGTTTTAAGAGATATTATCCCCTCTTCTTTAGGTGTTTCTGGCTTGACCAGAACAGTCAGTACAAATTCCATATATTTATCTATGAGGTTCCTCCTGATTTCACCACTTTTCCTAAGATCAATGTTTATTGGTGGTTCCCATACATTATGTATAGTCATGCTAGGTTGACTTATGGGATTGTTTGCTATTATCATGTGAGCAGATTCTTTAAATTTTCTTCCTTGTACCTTTTCTTCTCTATTCAATATTTTTCTATTTTCTCAGTTGAACATATGTTCATTGGTATTTACATGGTCTGCCATCTTCAACACATGTGTTTTGTCTCTTCTAATCATCAGTTTGTGTTCTTTCAAATGCTTTTCAATTAGATAACTGGTCTCAAGCAATATACCTTTATTGACATTCACATGGCATTATATAAATGCAGTTTTTTCTTTCAACATTTTGAGTTTAGGCTATGTAAATGTTAGAATTCCTCATAATGTGGTATGGCTCTGGAAAGCTGTTTTGATGTTATACTGATTGCAGATTTTTCTTAATTTAACTGCTATTTTTGGTATGTAACCACAGCATCAATATTTTTTTTTGTCTTTTGATGCTTCTTTTTGTTGTCTATTTAAGGTTTTCTTAATAACAGCTGATGGATAACCATTTTTCATAAGAGTTTATTCAATATATATATATATATATATATATATATATATATTGATAAAAAGAAAAGATATATATATATATATATATATATATATATATATATATATATCTTTTCTTTTTCCAAATCACTGGTTTTTGAACAAACTTCTTTTGTGCTGTTCCATTGTGATAGTATAACTCCATGTTTTGTGTTTCTGGTGTGATTGGATGTGTAGACTAAGTATTTTTCTGTATATGTGGGTTTTGGCAAACTGTAGTTTTGAATTTGCGATAAGGGAGTCTTGTCACAAGAGCATCTAAGAATGCCAATTTTTGTTCTTGTTCTGATTGTATTGTGAATTTAATTGAAGGCAATATGTTGTTGATGTGTTTCCAGAAAGTATGTAGTAATTCTTCACCATGTGGCCATACAACAAATGTATCACCTACATAGTAAAGCCAAACTTTAGGTGGATATTGTAACAGTCAAAACACGTGTATCTCGTTAACATAGTGCAGAATTCGACCACCACACAGAACAGCAGCACCATCGAGTAGCAAAGCCACTCATGGTACCGAGTTCGAACATAGTTTATCGGTTCCACACTACAATCTACGGAACAATGCCTCTGATGTGACACAAGTAAACACTTCTTTAGGCACGGTGGTCAGGGAGATGCATGAGATTCATGGTATTGTTTCCGAGTTGGCCAACAATCAAACGAATATTAATTAACATATATAATCGAGGAAATATATATAATGGGCATCGAATAAATGAAAACTTAACTACAGACGTATAGTTAAAATTATTTATTTACGTATTTAATAAAAAAAACATTATTAATGTTATTAATCATATTTTATATTCAGAGATTCAATAGCTAATTGACAATTTTATTATATATAAAATACATTTATTTATAAGGAGCATTCATTTATATGAAGGCGTAATCTAGCTACCTAAGGTTCTCTAGGGAGTATTTCTAATACGTGCTGTAGGGAATTTATACTTTGCACTGCAAGAGTCATCAGTAGCGGCGGACATACATTTATTTAATAAAAATATTTATTTTAAGACTAAGGGCAAACATTTATTTGAGAGTGGATGATGAAGATAATGCCGAGGCGGAGTGATATAGAGAATGATAAACTAAATAAAGGAACACGTGGTATGCTTTAGAAGGACGATATAAAATGGCAGCACTGAAACTGCAATGCCGTGAATAAGTTTATAAGGGTTTCGGGTTGGTCTCTGCCTCAACCCGAAGAGGTAAGGTGTCACATGAGCATAACCAGGGACAAGTGGTCCGTGTCGCAATTTGCCAGCTGGCTGCGTGACGGTCGTCAAGCCCTACGGGAACATTATCATGTCCACTTGTGTAGGACGACTGGGTTTGATTCAACCCTATAGAATCCGGAGTATTCACAGCGTGGAATGGGCCATCGTGGCTTCAAAACGTAACACATGTATAAGATCTAAAAGATTATGGTAATATTTAACTAGATTTCAAACTCGGCCTCCCATTATCAACGTTGACTGAAAGAAAATTGGTGACTCTCAAAGAAATGAAATTTCCGTAATTATTCATTAAAACTTAATAATAATAAAAAATATCTAAAAGGGGACTTATTACAGTGAGTATGCCAGCCATTACGATGTTGTAGACCTGCATTACAATAACTGATTACGTGAATGCGTGTCGATTTATGTGAAAGTTAAGTTATTTATAAAATCAAATATTAATGACAATTTGACACGCATTCACGGTCCGAGCAATCCTAGATTTAACTTTAAAACTAAGACAATCATGAGAAAGTAATATTTCAATAATCATTATAAATAAATGCAGATTTGAGAAATACACACCTAAGAAGGATAGAGGGGGGTAAGCTAGATTATGCGAGAAATTTACAGATTACATTAATTCTCAAATTTTAGTTTATAAAATTACACTTTTAACATTTTAGAAGTTAGACAAATAATAGGAGATGAGCTATAGCTTATTATTACTAGAGTACTCTATAATTGGGAATATACACACAGGTACCTGTTTTATAAGAGGTTCTCTTCCATGAGTTTAATAGCAGATTGTTCGTGATTAGAAGTTTTCTTTCTTGTCTTTGGGTTTTTTTTATTGATTTTAACAGCAGCGGCTTTCTTGTTTGTTTCAGGCAGCAGATCATTATGGTGTTCTTACGATGGGCAAGGTGAAGGTCGGCATACAGTGGGCCATCTCCCGATGGAGAATAATCTCGGTGCTTACTCGGTCATACCTTGCAGTATCAATTTACTTTAAGATATTTTTAGACTCTCCACTCGAGAGCAAAGCTAAAATTTTAGTCAAAGTCTCCAGCAAGTCCAAGATGGCCTCCTTTTTTTATCTTGATCTTTTAATTTTTTTTGTTGAGATATTTTAGGTTTTCTTTATCTTGCCCTCAGGATAATCAATGCTTTTACTGATTTTAATTAGAAAGAAATCTGCTGTTCTATTGTTTGCATTTTACATTCGTTAATTACATTTTTTTTTGGAATTTTTCTTTAATTAATTTATTATCTATCACTGACCGATGCTTTTAAATTTTCAAAGACAAAAAGGAATAAAATTATTTTAACTTTAATTAATTATTGCATCAGATTTTGTTAGAATTATTATTTAACGAAATTCAAACTAAGCAATAAATACGAACTTTATAAATTCAATATAAATGATTAATATTACACAAGATTTATTTAGCTAAAGAAATCTAAATTATATTACTTTATCCGTATTTATTGCCTTTAATTTGAGATCGAAATGTGTGCGTGTTTATGTTGAATTCTACACATATTTGTACATTTTTAATATTGTTACACACACAACCCGATATCAAAAGTTTAAATTTGGGCGGGATAGACCGGTCAGTGAGAGAAGACAAAAAAAAGGTGAAACTTAAGATTCGAATACGAATCTTACTGTTTCAATATGGAGTAGTTTTATGGCTGTGGTTTCAAGTTCTTCCATGTAATTATTGCTTGTCAGGGGTGACAATGGTGAGCTTATAGCCATTTCTTGATTTTGTTGGAAGAATTCTGTGTTATATTGAAAGAAGGTTGTTTTTATGCAGAATGTTCATAGTTCCATTATACTATCAATAATAAGAGTTGTTCTGGTTTGTAAGCTATTATCACCATTTAATGTTTTTCCTTTCAATAGAAAAACCTCAGGACAACAATAATAAGATGCAGTATTATAAAAAAATGGAAAAAAAATTGCGTTGATAGACATTTCTAAAAGAGTGAATATTTAACAGAGCATTATTAGTTCAGTGAATTTTGAATCCAATCCTTCAGCATATATCACTTTTTTCATTCATTACCTTCTATCTTTGTTCTTGAAATAACCATCATAAAAATACATATGGTCTTATGGTTCAAGTATTGTTGACAAATCAAAATCTAACACAACATATTCTGCATGAACATTTTTTTTATGTGTCAAAGCGTCAGCCAGGAAGCGAACCCGTGACAACTGCTTGTAAGGCAGCTGTGCTGACTACTAGGCCACCAACACTTGACAACATTTTTTTTATTTAAAATAAAAACAATATACTAATATATAGTATGTTTTTGTACATATCTTTTAAATAGATAGATTAATATTAATTATGCTGTAGGGTGCTAAGTATTTGTTTTGACCAACTGTTCTTTAATCAGGGATTTCATGAATATATTTAACATTAAATACTAATATGGTCAAATCTTATTCTTTAGTAAATAACACTCTGACTTTTTACTGACAAAGATATGATTACATTTCTTAGCCATCCGCCAAAAGAAGAAGTTTGTTGTTATTAGCTATATTTGCTTGGGAAACTCATGATGAGTTTTTTTCCTATGGGTGCCAGCATCAGTGACAATTCACGAACACGTGTCTTGAGTTTATAATTACTCGTACTAAGGTAGGGGTTTCAAATTTCTATTTAGAAATTAAATAAATTATGTATGCAAGTGTTCATTCAATGGGATAATAAAATTAAAGATATTTTTGGTTCTAATTTTTAAAATTATTTTAATCAAAAAATAATAAAATGGTGAATAACAAAAAAAAAACTACAACCTAAATTAATCATTAATTTCTATCATCTTTAAAATTCTAATAAGACATATATAGGATACCTACAAATTAATTAACCTGATTTATTATTAATTTACTAAACATAACGTACGCCTAACACAAAACAGAAATAATTTATCGAGATTATATATAAATCTTATGCATAATTAGTAAATATAATATTTACAGTTATTAAGAGAGTTCTTAAAATCAAAGCCTTTGTTCTTTTAGCACTGTTCTACTATAAATTTCATAAATGCATTAATAAGTGGAGAATTACTGAGTTTTTATTCTCTTACCAAAATAGTTCTTTAGTTTCAGGCATCAAACTATGGTTTTATGGTATTTGCCATAATCATGGATTTCACATTTTCAAAATCTAATGTATGGAATTTATGGTCTGTCCTACAGGTATGTGTATAAGTGATCTTTGGTGTTACACATATAGAGCAGTGAACATCAAAGTAGCACTATGGTGTCACGATCTGCAGCTATAATCGGCAGATGTGTAGGGAATCTAGCCACACATTTTGTCTTTCACTTCACTTAAGACAAAAGTTTCTACTGGGTTACACATATTACTAACATTCCATTATATATATATATATATATATATATATATATATATATATATATTGTTTTTTTACACTTTGTGCTTCTCAAAATATCCTAGCATTCAATGATACTAACTATAAATATCATAATAGTAATCACAATAATTTGTCCAGGGTTTCTCTTTTTATATCACCTCCCATTACCACCTGCACATGTTCAAGTTCACCTTAATTCTTTTTCTAAGAATTTCATTTTCACACCTGTTTATTTTTTTACTAATTCTCTTAAAACTAATTACAAATTTTATATAACATTTTCCATTCTAACTTTAGTATGCAATAACAATGATTCATAACAGAATGAATATTGTACTTTATATAATTAAGAAAAATGCAAATAAAAAGTAAAATTATATTTGTGTATCATTTCTATTTCTTTACATTCTTTTACTTTTTATATGATTAAATTAATACACTATACACGCTTAAATTAATACCCTATACAGGCTTAAACCTATATATATTGTAACGATCCGGAGAAAGGAGACTTCACGTAAACTGCACTACGGGGCGCCATCTAGGCATTTGAACCTAGAAAAATTTATAAAGTAGGCAGATACGTAAGTCAAAAAAAAAAATTTTTTTTTTTTTTAAATTTTGATTCCGGTCGTTAGCCCATGTCACTAGCTCAGTGGAATAGCAGAGATTTAATAAGATAATCTAAGAGTATATATAAAAAAAGGAATAAAATAAGCCACTGCCAGTAATTAACATACAAACATTTATTTATGCACATATATATAAGATTTAAAATTATTTTAGTATTAGTTTTACATTTTAATTTTTAACATTCTTTTTAACTTTGATTTTTGACTTTAATTTACATTTAATTACTATTATATTCTAATTTTACATTTTAATTAAGTTCGCACAGATGGGATTATAGAAGCTTGTTTTAATATGTTGCTATAGATCGGTTACATAGATTACATGGTTAAAAACATTTCAAAATAAACATAAACGATCAAAATATAAAATCATTGATTACTGACAATTGCGGAGGGAAATTTATACGTAACCCAATAGTATTCACCATAAGATACTTGCATTGTCACCAATAACTTAAAAGACATCCGAATAAATACATTTTAGATACTCACCGTAAGGTATCATTATTTATCGAATGTCTATATATTTTGATCAAATATGGAAAGCATAAAACATAGTTAACCAATAAACAATCCATGCAAGCGTCTATAAACAACTTAAATTTAATGCATTTTTATTTAGGATCGAGTATGAATAGACCACATAAATTTGCTTTTGAAAATAAACATTCTATCCCTATTTAACCTTAGGCTAAAATTAGTAGTCAAACTGGCATCAATTCATCTGATATATCGATGTATTCAATGTAATAAAATACGACAGCACAAAAGGTTAAAAGAAGAAATTGCCTCTTATGAGATAGGAATATTACATCTATCTCTAAAGAAGAGCAATAAAACAAAAAACTCCATAGAAAGGAAGATCGGTATCCGACTTATAATTCCTTCCATAGGCAAACGGAAGTGTGCGGCGTATGAAGCGATTCTGCCCGTAGCGAATCAATATTACATCTACTAATCACACCAATATATCCAATCCATTGACCCAATTTAACCACGAAACAAATAACCTAAGATTACCCTCCCCTAATATAACTTTACAAATCTATACAGCCATTCACGCCCGACTTAAGTTTAACATTTATATAATTTAACTTAACGGAAAACAGAAATCATAATAAAACTTAAAGAACAAAATTAAATAAATGGAAATGATTTTAAATAAATAAATAAAAAATACATCAAATAACATTATTAATAAATTAAGTTGGTCAGATAGGATAATATTGCAATCATTTAAATATGGAAAATTTTAATTTAATGTTCATTATTTATAAAGTTCTTACGGTTTAAAAAGTTCATCTTTATCCGCTGCTTGCCATGAACGTGAATTCCCACGCCGTCCTAAGATTGGTATCCATTTAGCCGTTGTTTTATTTATTCATTCGGAGGTTTTTTTAGTTTAATTGGTCCTCAATGTAGGAAATGATAGTTCATTTCTTTTTCTTTCTTAGCAAAGCTGAAGGGATTGAATCGTGCGTCTTTTTTCAATCCCTTCTCCTTCACTTCCGCACTAACACATCTCTCTCACATCGTAATAATCATTCACTAGTCACTGATTAATAATTTCCAAATTTTCCTTTTATATTAATGTGAAGGATTGAATTTACATTACGTCACCGATGCGATGGTCCTTTCGCTGCGGTCCGATTCCATAGGGATTTCTTCTTATTTGCTAACAGTTTCTATTGTTTTCCTATCTGACCGGTATTTTTACATTTAAATGCCCAAGGCTGGTTTACATTTGACTAATTAAATTTATCATTTCCATTTCTGATTAATTAACCTGTTTTCCAAATCAAAGATATATTTAAAGATAAATTTAAAGATATAATTTTATCTCCAAATCTTTTTAAGTTTTTGTTTTTAAAATACCTTTTCTATTTTTAATACAGTTTTATTTTAATAATTTTTTATATCTGTGCGATTTAATATATAAGAGTTTAAGATGATATTTAATTTCAATTTTTAATTCTAAAAGAAAATTTTTAAATGCGAACTTTTTAATTTACTTTCATGTTTAATAAATAAAAAACAACAACAATGTAATGAACGTCTGTGCTCCTTACAATATATATATATATATATATTGTAACCTAGTGTTATTGACACTTGGTTTACTTGGCATTATTTCTGCAGGAAAACAATGCTATTCTTTAAAGAAATAAAAAGATAAAATAACAATAGTAATAATTGATTAATAAAGTATGCTATTCACTCACTTTGGCATGTTTTGGGTGAATAACTAATAGATTTAATAACTCAATGTCATTTTTTAAAGAGAGAACATGAATAATTTAATTGAGATATTAATAATTAGAGCAAATTAATATGGTATAAAAGCTAAACAGTAATTGATTTTGGATGGGTAGAGGGGAGAGTGGATGAGTGTCTTATCATAAAGCACAATAACTTCTGGTAATTTTTTTTTTTTTGTAAAAAAAAAAAAATATATAATGTTTAAAGAATTATACATCACTGATTGTTAATTTAATGTATTTATTATTTTTTTTATATTGTCAAATTACTTTGTAATCCAGGTAAATAATACTAAAACTATATGATTGTCATAGGTTTTTCCTTTCTTTTGTTTATGTTATAATCAAATGATTATTTTTCTGGAAGAGGTCGCTAAAGTAAAAAAAAAAAAAAAAGAAGAAGAAAAATATAGTCTGCTTTTAGTTTTTAAGGAAGGAACAGTGCTGAAATTTGGTAACTCAATTTTTTCATTTTAATTTGCAGAAATAAATGTAATCAAAGTAAAATTTTAATAATATAATGTGTGGCTAAAATCTTTTGATAAGATATCCTGATTTTCTGTGCCATCTACCTATTTAAAGACCTTTTATACTTAAAAATTTATTGTCTCATGCTAAAGTTCAAAAATGGCAGAATTAACTAAGGGAATCACGAAAAGTGTTATTATGTCTAAATTAAGGAAGATAAATGATTTCCAAGTGAGAAATAATTATTTAGTAACTTTGTATCACTTGTTAATATTTTCTTGGTATAAAAAAAAAAAATAATAATAATTGAAAGAAATGTTGAGAAGCAAAGGAAGATTAACTAGATACATTTTTGGCGCTCTTTCTGAATATCTCGTCTGCCTTTACAAATAATGCAATTACATACGTTAAAAATGTTTTTATTCATCAAGAATTGTCTAAAAATAATAATAATCATCATAATATTAAACTATACACTTGTATATTTTTTTTAAAAAAAAAAAAAAGAAAAAAAATGAAAGACTTTCTTGAAGTAAATGTAAGAAAAAAAATTATATACGTGCATTCTTACGGAAAAGTTACTGTTAAAAATTTATAATTCCTAAAGTATGAACAAAACCAAATATCTTAGTGACTTAATGATAAAAATAAATGATATATTATATTATACATCAGTTGGAATTATTAAAACTTCATGTACACGTAAATTGACTGCAGTTATTATCATAATAATCTCTCGGAAAATTGCGCATTTTTGTCCATAAGTAAGCTAGCTCATAAATATACGTATCGTCAATAAAAGAAAAAAAAATATATTGTGTATGTTTATCATCTATCGTCGACTGTTCGTTATATTAGAATATGTATATGTTATTTTCTTGGATCCCAAAATTGTAGTAGTTTAATTCAAGTAAGAATTAATCTTCAATTCTGCTATATGTTTCTTTGCCTAATTTATTAAACGCACAAAATAAGAGAAAACTTTTATTTAAAGGAAATAATACCATGCGTTTATTGTTTTCAAACTTGCTTCGTGAAATACGACTGGATAAAGCTCTTCACCTGGACCAATTGCTCAACAGAAAAACATTTTCTAATGAGAGAGTATGTACTTGTTAATTAATGATTGTTTAAAACTAAGTTATAAATGATATGTATTTTTTTTATATCACATAGATTAAAGTCTGTATGGTCAAGTGATATTTAATAGCCTTGTAATAACAAAGGTATGTTTTAATATAATTATTATAGGTTAAGTTGATATTTAACACGAAAAAAAAAAAATCTATAAAATATGTTTTAATTAATACATACAATTGTAGGTAGAAATTTTTTATGTTAGATACGTAAAAGAAAGAAAATATTTAGATATTTAAGGGGTAAAATAAATATTGAAAATTATCAGAAGTAACTAAAAAAAAAAAATGCTATAACGAGATATTTCTTGTTTAAAGTTTGAACCGAATTTATACTATATTAATTAAGGAATTTATTCCCAGTTATTCTTTAATAACACATCCACTTTATTTAGTTTAAGATAGTATGCTACCAACTATTTTTGAATGTTCCTTTATTAAAAATTAAAATTATTATACTTTTATTCTATGATGTCCATTGGTTTCAGATGTTGATCAAAGTATACCCGGTAACATAAGTTTATTATGATTAGTGTATTTACTTATCCTACCCAGATATAGCATTGGTATATGCTTAATATTCGCATAGGTAATAATTATAATGTATTTATTTTGTGGGATGAAAAATGATCTCCCCAAAAGCTTTGTTTTCCATGAGAGGAAGATTTTAAATATAATGTTCAGGATGTTTATAGCCCAAGTGATCGATTCTCATAGATAGGACGATCAAGAATTTATCTAGCATTTAGTATGCTTCATTCGTTTAAATCCCAGGAGAGGATTGTATTTGGTGTGTGTTCGTTGTATGCCCAAGTAAGAGGCAAGAAACCACCAAAATATTTTAATGTAGTAGATTACTTTACAAACCTTCGTGGTTATTCCATATTCCTCATGTGAAAATAAAGATAGCTCCACCATGGAAGGTGTTGATTATTGTGCTTAATTTTGAAAGTTCGGGCAAGATAAAGGTTATATTGGAGGTGTTAGTTCCTCAAGATCCACTTTAGTATCAATAGTGCGTTAGTAACTGAGATCAATATCTATATTGTGCTGCTGAATATTACTAGTAGTTGACAAGCAAGTCAATGGAGAAAATAAGTTAAAATTGCGTAATTTAAAATGCTTATTTACTGAGGGAATGTTCAAAATGCAATGTTGGATTCTAGTTAATAAGTAAGTAATACTCATAGTTTAAATTATACTTATGAATAAAATATGTATCATAACTTAAGTTGGCATTAAGTTAAATGTAAGATGGTAAGTGTGACTTCTGATAACTGGCCCATAATTAGAATAGGTTATCCAATTAAAAACCATAACTGAATACAATGTATTAGAAATAAATTTAGTATTTTGCATATTGCATATGATCATATTAATTATTTTAAAACAAAAATAGTTAGTCAATAATTTAAGTAAAAGCTTATACAAAGTTTACCAAACTTATAAAGTAATGTATTGGTAATGATATGTACTTTTAGTAGTCACTTTGCATGATTGCAAACAGGTGAAGTTGTAATTTTAATCCATAACCAAAAGAGTATACAGATTAAAGTCAGTTATATTTTATATTTTTGTATTACTATGGGATTATTTAATAAATGTTCATATATTTTTTTTTGTGATAATAATAAATTATAGTCTTGTTAAAATTTGTTGTAGATTCATTTTTTTTGTTTTTATATGCTAAATATAAGTGTTTGCACAATATTTGCAAAACCTTTTCTTGAGTCCGAAATCATTCCAAATTCTTAAAAACTTAATATACCAGATAAATAAAGTTAAGCAGATTGGAATATGTTATTATATTTTAGTTTAATGATAATTATTTATGGAGTTGAAAACTTAAGACTAAACATCCACCTTTGTATTATTCCATCACATTTAGTTAAATTGTCTAAGTAATAAATCTTAGTTAAATTATTGTGTTGCCATGGATGATGGAAAAACACAAAAAGCACCCTTGTCTTTTTGTCATTCTGACTAAGATTCTGGATAAAGGGGCTGTATTATTCAAATTTATACATCATTATTGAATAGAATTATCATCTCTTTAAATAATATAGCAGTGGATAGGAGAGATGAAGACACATTGAATTTAAGTAAAAATAAATGTTTCCTATAGCCGACCAGAATGCCAGTCATATGCGACAACACACTATTGCCGAGCATTTCCTTACATGAAACAAAGAACCCTGAGATTAATATTATTATAATTATTCTTTAAATTAATAAGTGATCAATTATTGTTATTATTACAATCGTGGCATAGCTTAAGAGAATTTTATGTACAATTGTATTATATGAAAAGTATTTTTGGATCATATTGGAAAATTAATAGATATGTTGCTTTTATTTTGGTTGCCTTAACAACAACCAGAAAAATTAGCGTCACAAGTGCAAATAAATAAATATATATTGGATCTAATGTAAATTTCTAATTAATACTGGGTTAGAATATATATATATATATAACGTATGTGGGATTTGAACTCAGACTTTCACATGACTCTCAACTCTCCATGCCGTCTCATATTGCTGATCCAGCTGATCACACACATGTTGAAAAGACAAATAATCACCAATATATGCATTTCGTACTAAACCAGCACTCATCAGTTGGTCGAGATTACTATCTCCACACATATATACAATGAGTGTTCAGCTTTATATTAAGATAGCCAATCTTCATACTTTAATGGACAGGCTTCAACTACTCCAACCCATAACTCTTCAGCCTTCTATTTCATTCAAAATCTGATGATGGAATGTTCAAAGCCCATGTTAGTGCCAAGGTTGCCATCCTACCCATGTTGACAATGTATTAATTTATATATTGAAACATACTGCATCAAGGGTCTACCCATCCCCTCACATATGTATGTAAAAATGAATTATTCTCCTGTACATGAGGGGTCAGAATGACTAATTGTCCACATGGGTAGGATGACAAACTTGGCACTAATGTGGGCTTTGAATTTTCCATCATCAGATTTTTAATGAAATGGAAGGCTGAAGAGTTGTGGGTTAAAGTAGTTTCAGGCCTGTCCATTAAAATATGAAGATTGGCTATTTTAATATAAAACTGAGTACTGATTGTATATATGTGTGGAGATTGTAATGTGGACCAACGGATGAGTGCTGGTTTAGCACAAAATGCATATATTGGTGATTATTTCACCCTTCAACATGTGTGTGATCAGGTTGGCATGGAGAGTTGAGGGTCATGTAAAAGTCTGAGTTCGAATCCCACATACATTACATATACACCCGGGTCTCGTTTTACGCAGATTTATTTAACACGATTTTGAAGTTATGCGATTCATGTTTCTTCCTAATATTTTTGTATGCGTTAACACTGTATTAGATCGGAAGTCAAACTCCAATAATGTGCTATTACTTTATATAATAAATTTTGTGCACTTATGTCATATTTAAAGTAATAGCACATTATTGGAATTCGACTTTCATCTTAATAATTTCAATATTTTCAGTGCTTTATAATAGTAAGATTTTATGCAATAATGAAATTAAAATCATGATTTCCATATTTTATGTACATACATTAAATTTTACAAGATTATAATGTAAATTTGTTCAAACATTGTGCGTGTTAATTTTGTATTTTAAATCACATTCTGTTTTTGCATTTTAAAAAAGAACGTAATCAATTATTAATCATTTAGTGTCCGCAAGTTTATTTTTAAAAGGTGAGTAATAGCAGTGGGCACAATTAAATTTGACAATTAAAAATTAAAATCTGATTTTTAATTGTAATTAACAATTTAAAAATTATGTAAGGTGACCTGAAATTAATGTGATGTGAAACAAAATTTGATTTTTAAACGGAATTGAAAATTAAAAAATTAAAGACAAAAATAAGAATTTAATTTTTAATTGTTAGATTAATTACTAATTACATTGTCACCAGAAAACCATTAACACAACATGAGAATGAAGTTGGTGCTAGTTGTATTTCCTCTTGTGAAGAATCTGATTTTTTACCAGTTTGCAAATGAACCTGTTTATCGGCAAATAGTGATAATAATTAAAATGTGTATAAAAAATGTAAATTACTGTAAATTATGCATAAAAATATATTTTTTTGAATAAAATTAAATATTATAGTTAAAAAAAAGTTTGTCTTGTATCAATTTTTTTCAAATTTGAAATTATTTATTAGTCATATTTTATTTCCTTATTTTTTTTTGCGCGAATTTTAAAGTAATTTTACATTGGTGCTTTGCTTTTATGTGATTTTTGAAAAATCATAGTCCATATCCCCCATTTGCAAGGTAAGTTACATCTATTTTTGTGCGATTTCTTTTGTGTGTGTTTTCTGAGGAACCTATCTACCGCGTAAAACGAGACTCAGGTGTATATGCAGGTTTAAACTTGTATAGTGTATTAATTTACATATTGAAACATAGTTCATCAAAAGTTTGCCCATCCCTCACATATATATGTAAAAATGGATTATTTTCCTGTACATGAGGGGTCAGAATGACTAATTGTCAACATGGGTAGGATATCAACCTTGGCACTAAGGTGGGCTTTGAACATTCCATCATCAGATTTTTCAATGAAATGGAAAACTGAAGAGTTGTGGATTGGAGTAGTTTGAAGCCTGTCCATTAAAGTATGAAGATTAGCTATCTTAATATAAAGCTAAGCACTGATCGTATATATATGTGGAGATGGTAATCTGGATCAACTGATGAGGGCTGGCTTAGCACGAAATGCATATATTGGTGATTATTTGTCTTTTCAACATGTGTGTGATCAGATTGGTTAGCAGTATGAGATGGCAATGAAGAGTTGAGGGTCATGTGAAATTATATGATTAAAGTACATTTTGCTCTAAAATATTGGTATTGTATATGGGCACTCAATTGCTATCTTTAATTAAAGTGAAAACATTCGCATTCTTTTTATAAACAAAGGCGATTAGATTGAATGTCTATTTTAACTTAGATAAATATATTTTCTAAATATAATTCCAGATGGCTTCATACATATATGCATAATAAGTCTATTATATAGTTACTCTTTTACATAAGCAATCTTCTTTTTCTTTTCGATCACCAATATATATTGTACATTAGAACAGTACAATATATTACAATTAGTTTTTTGGTTGCCTTATATTCAGATATTTAAATTTTTATAGATTCTAATCATAAATAGTAATTTAAAATATATGCTGAACAAGTTTATAATTTTTTCAAAACATTTCTGTAATTGTATTACTAATAAACTGCCTTCTTTTTATATGTTAGCTTTTTGTCAAAAAATAGTTCATTGAAAATTATATAAAATCAAAAAAAAACATTTTCTATCAATAATGAATTTTCTTTTTCCCTGTGTAAAGATATAACTATCTTTGTAAAATAATTCTCAGCTACATAATATTACAGAATATTGTGACAGCACATTTGTGATTTTGGCTTTAAATGTATGGCTACTTTTACTGTATTTTGCTGATTTTACTTTTATTTGATAGTAAAGATATCAATTAGAATAAAATATTGATTTATTAATTATTTAAAAAAAAGATGTCAATAATGTACAGAAAAAACTATAAATACAAGCTGAAACGTTGAACTATTACTGATTGGTAAATCATTGATTTTATGTGTATAAATACACTTATAAACTCTTCTTTGATTAGTGTTAGTAATGAGAAAATATTGTATAATTTCATAGTTTATTTAAAGATTTATGACTATTTTTACAAAATATTTGTGTATTAATTATTGAAAACGAAATATATTCATGTTTACACTTAAAGTTTTTTAAATTGTATTTGAAAATACAAATGAAAAATTTTGAAATAACAATAAAAAAAAACAATTATTGTTTCACAAATTATGACAGAATTTTAGTGAGATCATATTTCCCCAAAAATAAGACCTAACCAAAAAATAAGTCCTAGCATGATTTTTGAGAATGCTTATAATATAAACCCTACTCCAAATATAAGCCCTAGTTAAGTCTGTCAGGCAATAGACCACTTTTGTTTGCTCATTAAAACATACAATGGAAGTATTGAATTATAAAGTAATAAATGCATAAATAAACAAATTATAAGGTAATTTTATATTTTCCCATTGACTATTTTAGACATGCATAATTCTATCAATATAAACCACAAGTCAGGGTATCAGACAATTTATAATCTCCTTTATATATTTGTAGGTACTATTTTAGTTAAATTAGTTTAATTTCTTAACCATTTTTTTTCTCCTGAAACAATGGAAGCAATTTTAAAAATCAAAGTGTAGCTTAAGTTAAATCAGATTATTTTTTTCTTAAAGTAAAGTGTTTAAAATGAATACTCAAGCAGGGTTAATACAAGTAATTTGGAAAGTGTTTACAAATTGTTTATTTGATAACAGATTGACATTGTTGAGTCATATATGAATTTTTGTAATTCAATTCACTGTATGCTGTAATAGATATACTTAATGTGCACATGTAAAATAAACATTTTCTGAATTTTTTATGTTGAAATTTTTAATTGCTTTTGTGTGGACAAACTATTTTTATTTGTAATCATTTTTATTACCACCACCATCTTGCAAATCTTCAATTAACACTTGATTTAATGGTAAATTTAAATGTAATAATGTTCTGCTCGTGATATATGATGAGTGTAAAAAGAAGTTATTATGGTGAGTTCAAGAAAGGAATTGTGCAGGTTCATCACATAACAGTCTTATAGATTTCTGTAAAGAGAAGAAGTATTCAAATAAATGTGCATTTTTATACTTGAAATTTAGATTTTTGTACATGAAAAAATATGACATCTTCTAAAATTAAGCCCTATAGTGATTTTTAGAGCAAAAATTAATACAAAACCCAGACTTATTTGGAGGAAAACATGGCAATTTAATAATTATAAATGCAATTGTAAATTTTAAAATAGAATTTCATAGCTTTTGATGACTTAATACAAATGTATTCATGTTTGAAAAAATTGTTCATCAACAAAATTTTTAGTTTATTTTTTTGCCAGCTTTGTTATAATTTTTGAATGAGTAAAAGTTAATGTTCTCATTACAAATTTTACTTTATTTCATTTTATTATTGTTTGTCTATATTTGGAAAGTCCAAATGATTTTTTAAGACATTTTTTATTTATAAACTTATATTTCTTGTAATTTCAGTACAATTTATTGATTCATAATATTAATAAAGGTTTTAACACAAAAATAAAATTTTGAACTATTTCTTCAAAGTGACACCAGGAGAAATGGAAAAATGTTGAAATGCAGAAGAGTTAAACCAGAATGTGACCACTTTCTCTCAAATGGATTAACTACGCACATATTACATTTATATTTTGTACTGAAGTAATGTCATCAAGGGATTTTGAATAAAACAATATTGTTAGATCAAACTATACCTGTCTAATCACCATAATTAATATTAATCATGATTTTTTTTAAAATACATAATTATTCAAATATTAAAATTATATATATATATGTGTGTGTATGTTATGCATATGTAATTATTAAATTGTTTTTATCTAATAATTTTTAATAAAATTTTGATTATTTCATTTTTTCAAATGTATTGTTTATTTTTTCCATTTTCTTAATTTTTTTTTACCTGAGTTCATTATTTTACTATTTATATACAGGAGCAATAGCAGAATTCTAATAAAATGTCTATTATAATTTGTACAAATAATAAATTTTGTAATATTTTAAATATGTTAAATAATATTTACAGTTATCCTTTTCTATTTAATAAATGTTCAGAAGTTAATAATAACAAAAGCTGAATTCTCACGGGTTTTTATTTCTTTTTAATTTTGAAAGATTTGCTGAAATAATTTATACCTGAAAATATTCCCATGAGATAGGAGAATAAAAACTAATCATTATTATCTAAAAAAAATACATTAAGATGTTTTAAATTTCAGAAAATTAATTTGTTTCATGTTGTTACAAAGTTTAATCATAATGTTTAAAACAACTATGATTAATTTGAACAATAATAGCTTTCAAAGAGGCTAAAGTAAAATTATTGCAGATTAATAATTAGTATTAAATGAAGAAGTTACCCAAGAGTTAAAAATAAACTTATTTTTAAATTGTTATCACAAAAATTAATAATATATAATGAAATGTTGAGTTAATTTAATGTAATATTTCAACATGAAAGTAAATTCATTCTTGATTAAAGGAATCATTTTCAAGGTAAAGTTTCAAACTCCTATGTGTTTACAAATGTACAATTAATTATTTTTCTTTTAAAAAAAAATCACTACTATATGTACAAATATTGAAAACTTAAAGAAGAGATTGAAAAGATATTATAGTGAAATGTAAATAATACAATAATTATAATTATAGAGAGACCTCTGCCAACATCACCACCAGAACATCTCAACATCATTATTTATACAGGAGAGCTCTAAATAATACTGAAAACAAATCCCTATTCTTTGAACACCAAAAAACAACAGGCCATATGTTTGAACCTACTATGGCAAGGGCACTGTGCACTGAACGTAATGATATAAAATGAAAGATAAAGGAGGTGTGCTTTATTGCAAATGATAACTATACAATAAACTGAAAAGAATTGTGCTTTGCAATCTCCAGAAAATGGCCTTTATGAAAGAAAACTTTGAATAAATTTTGCATAAATAACCACTAAACTTCACTTAAAATCTCAATGTAAGCCGACACTCACAAAATAGGCTATGAATATGGAGACTTAAGTTCTCTGAAAGTGCTCAGCTGTATAATTCTTTTCTAATAATACTAAGCTTCACTTTTTTGTGTAAAGCACAATTTAAAACTTACCATTCAAAGGTGAAGTAAAAAAACAAGGATTTCATTTCAATAATTATAATAATAGGATTAGTTACTGACTTTAAAATTTATTAAGAAGTTATTGAAGGGATTGTTAATTTTGCCTCCTTAAATTATTCCTCATCAACAAACTATCTAATAATTAAAGATTTCATGGATATTAATTCTGTACAGAGATGCAATTAAAACATGGAAAAGATTTTACAAAGACCACAATTGTATAAGAGATTGTGTTGTATGTGAATCTCCATGGGCATAAAAATGTGACATCGAATAAGATATATAAATGTGATGCTTATGAATTGTAGAGTTACAAAATTACACAAACAGCAAGAAAAACAAATAAGTGTATTTAATAAGGTCAGATATAAACTTTTAATTTAAATATAAATAACCATTCAAGTAAAAATTATATTTTATTCCACTATGAAATAATACATTCATTAGAAAAGTGTATAAGGTTTGGAAAAGTTGGTGGTAAAAAAGAGGGTGACCAATAGCAAAATGAAAAGATTCCATTTTACAATAATGAATGTGTTTTTGAGAAATATGAAAAAGAAAACAGATGTTGGATAAGTCTGGTGAAATGTTATTTATAAATTTTAGAAGTTAATGTGAGAGGTAATATCAATTTGATGGCACATTATAATAATAAATTAGAAGGGATCTTCTATAAAAACCCGATTTCCGCAATAAATTGTATAGAATATTATCATATTTTAAAATCAAACATTTTAAGATTTAGGTCAGCTTCATATTAAAGACTTTTTCATTATTCTGAGATTTAACTCAATTAATGAACAAATAAAAACTGATAAAGGTATTCATGATTTTTGTTATAAGAATTAAATTTAATCTGTTTTTTTAATTATGTCTATATTTAATAAAACTGTATAAACATCAAAATAATAACCAAATAATATCTTTCTCAACTATCTTTAATCCACAGAGACTCTTAAATCCATAGCAATAGCTAAAAATATATAATTAGAAGGTGATGTTCTTCTGAAGATGTTGCTGTTAAAACGGTAATGTGATAAAAAATTAATATGCAATTAATTCTAATTTAAGTAGGTTCATTTTCTTTCTATAGTTAATTCAATATAAATAATGTATTTGAATATCAATTATTTATCAATAAGAATTCTATTATTTACTATGAATTCAATTAATTTTTTATGACTTGTATGAAACCTAAAATTAAACTTTTATTTCCACTATAAAATAAACTCTTAAAATATATAAAATAAACCATTAAGTTATAACACATTTTAAAATGCTAGTAATGGACTAAAATTGAAATCTGGTAATAAAAAAAAAGTCTTCAGTAAGTCTGTTTCGGAGAGAGTAAATTAATTATATTAAAACGAACATTCAATGGTGATTAATGAATCAAATGCTTTACTTACTACTATCATTAGTTTAATAAATCGTCTATTTATAAAGCACTGACTAAATATTTTATGAATAGAAAAAGGAAATAAACCTTCGGACATGTGCTCTTCATGAATTTATCTGCACTCACGTATAGTTCCTCCATATTAACAGATCAACTCCAACTTTTAAAAACATTAATTATCTTTTTTTCTTTATCTTTACTTACATTTCCTAAACCTCGCTAAACCACTTTAATACATCTTTAATAATTCTTTTATTTTTAATTACCAGTAAAATGCAATTCCTTTTCATAAATCTACCAATTTTTATTAACTCTTGTAGATACTTCTGTAATATTGACTTATCTTTTTTATTTTCCTTCTAACATTTATATATTTTTTCCTCATGTGTTTTTTTTTTTTTGATAATCCACTCCCCTGCTCTACGTAAAGCTATGCTTTAAAACAACATTTAACTTTTTTTATTAAAAAAAAATCCCATTTCAACAAATTATAGTCAAACATCTTATCCTCTCGAGTAATGACTTTTAACAAATTTAATTAGATCCACTTACTAATATTTTTCCCCCCATATGCCACACTATTGGCCAGGATGTGAACCCACAACCATCTGCAACCAACTACTTGTTTGCAAGGCAGCTGTGATGACCTCTCGGCTAACAATGCTTGCTAATAATTGAAAGAATACCTAAATTAAAAAAACAATTCTTGCTTGAAAATCTTCAGCTACCTAAGAAAATTCCAAATTTCAATCAAGTTCAAACTATACATTATGAGCATGGCAGAAAACACATTAACTTTTATACCATAAAACCTTTTTAAGAGATTATGTTTACATATAAATATATTAAAGCTTTTTAAAGAACTTAAAAAAATATTTCAATTATAATTTTCTGTAATTTTTTATTTTATTTTTTAAAAATATTTTTTAAGTATATAGTGACTAATTTTACAGGAACATTTATTAATGCTGCAGCATCAGTAATTATACTTTATAAATTGATTACAAAGAATAATGAATACAATCAGTGCTAATAACACTATTCATGCAAACATTTTTTTTTTAATTTATAAAAGAAAAACTCATTAAATTAAAATTTAAAAAAAGTCAATAGAAGTACTTGTAATTTATTTAATTAATCACTTAAAGATTGCTATTGTTATTTATATATTTAATTAATTACCTTAGCAGTTGATGCAAAGATAGGAAGACAGATTACTATCTGACGAAAAATAATCATGATTGAAATATTATGCACATCAAATGATGTTGTTTATTGCTTTATCAAATATCACCTGATTTCTTGAGTAATTGACTTCAAACATTATGTATACAAAAACTAAACATTTTTATTTTTAAAACGTCAAATATTTTGCAGAACACAATTGCATTATATATGTCAAGCGTTGGTAGCTGAGAGGTCAGTGCAGCTGTCTTGCAGACAGTTGTTGCAGGTTCACTTCCTGGCCGATGCTTTGACATATGAAAAAAAAATGCATTATGGAAAACTTATCATAGTGAAGCAAATAGATAAACAGCAAACTCACCAAACATCTTAAAATAATATTTTATATGATACAAAAATGTTTTGAAATTAATCATTTTGTTTTGAATAGTAGAATTTTATTCCACAAAATCATACAGCCCTTATTAGCTTAATCAAATATATTCTGACTTGTAATTTTATCACAAGTGTTTAAGAAAAATCTCCCCTATATTTAGAAGATATATTATGCCCCTGACTAGTTATAAATATTAGAACTTTAGATTTAGCACCAAATCAGACAAAATTTTGAACTGCTTGAATCAATGGCAACAATTTACAAAACGTTCAAAAATTGTTTCTGAATTATCCTTTTAATTTTTACATTAATATCTATCAACAGCCTAATTTAACTACTTCATTTTAATCCTATTTATAAAGTATAATTTTTGAATTAAGCATATTAACAATCTATCAAGTTCTATCATCTTTTGATGCAGTCTGTCTTATAATGTTTGATGAATTTTCTTTTTCTTTTTGATTCATTCAGCTCTTCATTTTTTAATGAAAACACCTACTTTTCTTTTTTAACTTTAAAGTAGAGTTTATTAGTTATTTAATAAAAAAAGAAAAAAGAAAACAACTTCTGTAAATGTAAACAACTTATATCAAGTTATAAATAAGATGTAAAAAAATATTTTTTTAAATAATCCCCTTCAATTACATTTAGCTTTAAGTATATACACTATATGTGTATTTTATACTTAAATATTACATAATGCTTTTATTACATTCAAATATCAGCCTTTCAAGCTAATTGTGCATATGCTTTTGCGAGTGTTAATAATAATAAATGAATACTTTATCTCCAATACAAGATATAGTACTTATGCAGGAATAAAATGAATCCACTTATTCCTAAGACTCAAATGCTTATATATGAGCAAATCTGAAGTACTGCCAAAGAAAGCGTGAAGATGGAACAGTCACTTTAAATTACTATATACAATGTCTGAATGAATGACGCCGGTGAAATTGTCTAGAATTTACTAAACGTCATTCTAACTGAAACTTAATCATATGTAAATAAGCATTTATTTTATATAGCGTATGTTTACAATTGTACTACATTTAAATATCAGCCTTTCAAGATAATTGTGCATACGCTTTTGTGAGTGTTAATAATAATAAATGAATACTTTCTCTCCAATACAAGATATAGTATTTATGCAAGAATAAAATGAATCCACTTATTCCTACAACTCAAATGCTTATATATGAGAAAATCTGAAGTACTGGCAAAGAAAGTGCGAAGATGGAACAGTCACTTTAAATTACTATATATGATGCTTATTTACATATGATTAAGTTTCAGTTAGAATGACGTTTAGTAAATTCTAGACAATTTCACCAGTGTCATTCATTCAGACATCGTATATAGTAATTTAAAGTGACTGTTCCATCTTCACACTTTCTTTGCCAGTACTTCAGATTTGCTCATATATAAGCATTTGAGTTGTAGGAATAAGTGGATTCATTTTATTCCTGCATAAATACTATATCTTGTATTGGAGAGAAAGTATTCATTTATTATTATTATCACTCGCAAAAGTGTATGCACAATTAGCTTGAAAGGCTGATATTTGAATGTAGTACAATTGTAAACATACGCTATATAAAATAAATGCTTATTTACATATAATGCTTTTATGTAAATAGCTGACTAAAAAGTATAAAATAACAAAGTAATCCACCTCTTGGTTAATTTGCCATTCTTGGAAAATATCAGAGATCTTAAAAATCTAGAATTGTTATAAAACAATTAGAAATTGCAGGAATATGTCATTTCATAAGAGCATTTGAGGCTCAAATACATCATAAAAATCAAAAAGAACTCAAATGTTTTTATGAAGTAACAATATTCCTGCAATTTCCAATTGTTTTATACCAATTCTAAATTCTTAAGATCTCTGATATTCTCCAAGAATGGCATTAACCAAGAAATGTTGATTTTTTGTTATTTTGTACTTTTTAGTTGGCTATTTATATAAAACCATTATTTTTTTTTACATCTTATTTTATTTATTTTTTAGTTATACTTACATATTACTTTAAAAAATGGTTAAAACTACAAAAAAATCTGACAAAAATTATAATTTAATAATAATAAATGGAAATAAATCATATGCCCTCTAATAAACAAGTTGTAAATTTAAATATCATGTGATCACCTACCATATAAAAATATTTATATACTGACTTTTTAATTAATTCCTAACCTTTTCTTACTCATTTATTTTTTTCCCACGAAATATTTATGAAGCATTAATTATTGCAGAAGTAGAATTCAGGTTTTAATAGAAAATATTTACTTTTAATTAATTAAGCATCATATTAAAATATTAACAAAATTTTACTCTACAAATGTAATATTTCCATTGCTCAGTTGTTAGGGATTTTTCCTGGGAAACATAAGTATATGAGTTCAATTTCTAAAAAAAAAAAAAACAACAACACTTTTCTTCATTGTTAAAAATTCAAAAATGTGGATATCTTGATAGAAACATAGACAGGCAAGTTAATATAAAAACATTTAAATAATAGAAAATAAAAAAATGTATACAACATATAAAAACAATGGTTAAATGAATATTTATTTAGGTATATTATAATTGTTACATATTATGTGGTATTACTAATTTCAACAGTGCATAAATAATTTTACTACTGCTTAAATATATAACATATTTGAATAAGAATGTGCTATGATAATAATTATGAGGTATATAAATTGCCATTTATTTATTATGTAATTGATAAATTATATCTAGTAAGATATAGGGGTTTAAACTCAGACTTTCACACAACCCTCAACCATCCATACTGTCTCATACTGCTGATTTACTTTGATCACACTCATGTCAAAAAGATAAACAATCACTAATATACATATTTCATGCTAAACCAGCACATGTCAGAAGTGCAGGTATGAAAAAGCTTGTACTGTAGAAAAAATTTATATTTTAAATCTAGTAAGATAAAATTGAAAATCATGTACAATAGTTTCTAAAACAAAAATTTATAGTTTTCAAAACAAAACAAATTTTTTAAGCAAAAATGTAAATAATAATCTGGTTATCACAGTGATACAAAGCATCAAGTATGAGCAAAAATCATCTTTTTTTAGATTTTTTTTATGGATTCTCTAAAGCTACATTACTTTTACTTGTATTAATATCCTAAGCATAATACTAGTAATTCTTATCTCTTACATTTTATTATAAATTAAAGTTTAATTTTAATTACTTAGCAGTTATGATAGATCATTATTATTTTCTAAATCTCAGTTCACTACTCATCACTTATGTTACTAGCTTTTCAATTGCTGTGATCGCAAGCAGCTCTTAACTGATCTTGATAAACTTTTTTCCTGGCCTATTAAAAATTTGTTGATATAAAAATTTAAGACTATCATCTCTTTGTCATTTCTATTCACTTACAAAATTAATAGCCACTAACTACTTAGATGAAAAAAATCTAAAAATGTATTTTAAAAAAATGATTCAATAATCCCTCAATCTGATAATGATAATAATTTATTAATCCCTCCCATATGAAGATATTACAGAAGTTTCATTTAATGATGTTCTGCAGAAATTTTAAAATTCCAGTGGCAGAAGCAAAAAACCAATCAATATATTCATCAACTTGTGGAATGTGATATTATGGATTCTATTAGTGTAAAATCACATCTTTGTTGCAAAGGTCATGTAAAATGAATAAATGATGCAAGACTTCTTTAAAGGATGCTTTATTATGAACATACATATGGTTGTTGTGGGAGAAAATGATTTACATTATAAGAAAGATTATCTCAAATCATTCTGAAGAAATGCAACTATTTTCACTGAGAAGATATTACAGAGAATAAAATACATTGGAGAGATACAATTAAACATGGTGTTAAAGTACATCAGAAAGAAAAGTTTCTTCCTGAAGAAACCAAAAGACAGCATCCCACAACATCAAACAAACAGAAAAATGGATCAGCATGTTATATATGTGAATATACTTGTGTTCAACAGAATAGTTTGCATGGTCATCACAGAATTCATTTGTGGACCCTACTCATTTACAAGTGGCTGATGGATATTTGTAAAGCATATTAAAACATAACATCTAGATAATAATGACTTCTGACTAAGTATCAATCTTTAAAACTCAGTATCATGATTTTCAGTAAAATAATGCTTTTTAATTTGTCAGTTGAATGATGCCCAATGTGGAAAATATTTTCTCCAAGATTGTTTTAATATTTTCTATAGCACTTCACATCACATACTATCATAACATTATTTTATAAACTTGAGATGAATAATTACTTTGAATGAAAAAGGCTTTAGCCATCATCACTTCTTAATCTTCTCTATCGACAAAGCTGGCATTAAAAAAATACACACTGCATTATAATTGTTGTCAATAAAACAATGATATTTCAACAATGATTAACATCAAAAGCAGTCTTCCTTTTTCTGCTAATCTAGTGCCATCTATTGTAAGCTTGAGTAATCGATATTTATTAGATAGTAATGCAATTTATTAATTTACATACCAGATTGATTACTGACATTACTCAAGCCTACAATAGATGGGGCCTGAGTAGCAGAGAGAAAAAATAATCAATTGCTGTTATTTTGGTATTAATGAATAAAATCCCTGAATACTTGATAACTAAAAATTAACATTGCAAAGTAGCAATTAATAATTGCATATAATAAAATCAAACTGCATTAATTTTCTGGTATCACATAAATTAATTATTTATTTTATTGATATTATGCAGCAAATGTAACTTTTATTCTTAGCAAAAAAAAATTTAGTAAAAATAAATACAAAATATTTTTGATATTGAAATTAAATTAAATCTGATCAACAGCATAAAACCTAAAACTTGTACCAATTAAAATTGCTAATTTATATATATATGATATATAACTATAGAGGAAGTAACAGATGCTTCAGTTCAGCCATATACATAAACAAACTCTTCAAAAGACAGAATCTATTTACATATATAACTCATTGAAGTGCCTTCCTGTTCAGTTACATATAATGTGAGTGATTTATTATTTATGTATACTGCAAGTTTTGACAAGTTTGGTTTAGGATGGGCCTGGGCAATCAGCAAATTAAATGGGTAACCAGTAATTTTCCATGTGTCCTCTTATGATTTCTTGTATGAGTTTGTGAAAAGGAAGGCTATGGATTAGAAAGTGTGGATTAAAATTAGAGAACCTCCATCCTGTACTGCATCAATAGTAGTTAAAAATGATGATGATGGTGAATAACTTCTATTAAAATTTTTAAATTTTATTCATTTTTATCCATTCCTCAAATTTTTTCTTAGAGTTTGGTGTATATGAGCAATTACTCAAATTATCAACCAATCAAAATTAATGATTTTAAATGTTTCTTCCCACTTTCACCAATTATAAACAATATGTGATCATTTTAAGAAACCAGCAAAAAAAATTTCACGTGTGCATTCATTTTTAATCACAATCACTGCTTGAATGGGGATAGTTCATCACGTTCTTTAAACATGCTGTAATTTTTTTTCGTTTCCTATTGTATCCATTTTCAATAACTTTGCAACATTACCTTGCATTGTCCATTAATAAAATTTATGTGCCAAGACAGTAAAATTTGAAAATGTTATAGATGTCAATATTTTAAATTGGAAAATACTAAAAGGATTCTATTTCAAAGCATAATTTTATACAATTTTAAGCCTTAATCATAACCTGATGAAAAAGCTTGATTCTAAGTATGTTTTTTTAGTATTGTATAGTGAGGTTTGCTGTTAAGCAAGGAGAAAATGCTTGTGTTTTAAAGCTCAAAAAATGTCCACCTTCTTGGAAATGTAAAGGAAATTTGATCCTAAGCTGAAGGTAGGTCAGTAGAGCAGAGATTTGCATTTCTCCTAGATATAAAAACCCATTTAAATGATCTTAAATCTCAAACTATTGACACTTTTCATGAAATTGTGCAATTCTAAAGCACACATTGATTTTGAGTTCAAATGAAAGGATATAAATTAATAAACATATACTAATTAATTGCACTGAGCCAGCTTTAGGGGGAAAAACTGCCAGAATATGTGTGACTCTAGCAGTATGTATGACTCCGGCAGTGTTTTGCAGAAAGTTGGCTCAGTGCAATTAATTATTTTATGTTTATTAATTTTTGCTTTTTCATTTGAACTTGAAGTCAATGAGTGCTTTACAATTAAATGATTTTAATTTAAAAACTCAAAAAGAAAAATTATTTAATTTATGAATTGTATACTCATCTCAACACTTTTGAAAAATAATTCACAGTTTGAAGAAAAAAAACAATTCAAACCCAATAGTATATTCTTTTTTTTTTTTCCCTTAAAAATTTTTTAAAATTTTTTTTTTTTTTTATTTTTTTTTAAAATATTTTTTTTTAAATAATTTAAATAAATTTTATTTTAAAAAAAAATAAATATAAAAAATTTTTATTTTTTTTTAATAAAAAAAAAAAATTACACCTCCATTCTTCAAAAAAAAAATAATTTTTTAAAAAACCACAAGACACGACCAGGGCAAACCAAAAAAAAAAAAAATAGGAAGGGCCCCAAAAACAAATTTGCAGGGGGCCCCGAGTACCCCGCCCCGGCCCGAAGCAAATTCCTTCATTTTGGCTTAACATAATTTTAGTACCGTGATTAGTTTTTTTTAAAAATGCCAACACTAAGCTTTTCATTAATATTTGCAAATATATTTTGTTATCATAAAAATTATGAATTTTAATTTAAAAATAATTCTTACTTAATATACTTTGTATTAAATGTGATCTAGGTGAAATTTTTGTTTTATTATACTTTGTGCTGCAAACGATGTTTGCGATTTTTTTTTTCCTTTATTAATACGACTTGATTTATGATAATGAATGTCTCTTGTAGCTTCTGCTCAAAAAAAGATTTCTCATGCCAAGATTTGGAATAATAAAAATCTATAAAACTTAGAATTTAATGTTTTATCTATTGCAAAAATTACTTAAAGTATTATATATTTAACTTGACGATTTTTATTTTACCTCATATGTATATAAAAAAAAAAAAACAAGATTTAAATTGAAACTGTATGATTTCTAAACTTGAATTTTAAAAGTTATATATATCCTAGTGATAACCAGCAAGCAGTATATAATGGAACTGTCTTCTTGATATATAACTTTTGTACTGTTTTTCAATTAGAGAAATAAATCTTTTTCATCTGAAAGTTTAAGGGAATAGAAATAGCTAAAATCTTTTTTATGACAGAATTTATTATTTATTAAAAACTGTATGCGTTTACTTTGATAATTATATTAAGTGTCCGCGGGATTAATATCAGACTTTGAAGCATAAAGTTCTCGGATCGATTCTCGTTCGAGCATATCCGGCGACATTCGACCTTCTTATGAATTTCCGTCCAATAAAATCATTTGATTATTTATTATATAAAATTATTTTAATAGATTTCAGAAATAATCCACTATTATCACAATTAGAATAAATAAAATGTATTTAAATTCTTTATAACAAAGCTTTTCAATTATTCTCCTTTAAAAACACACTTTCATAAATTAGTGATGAAACATAGATAGTTGTTTTAAAAAAATGTTTTTATATATAATATATTCTTTGGGTTACGAAAAAAAGTAAATTGATTGAAAGGTTCATCATTAAAATAAAACATAACCTCCAAATTACAAAGTATCTATTCTTTTAGTTTACTGCAAGCAGACAGACTAACTTGTTAATATATATAAATAATCTGTAAAATAAAAATCTTTTCTTTGTAGACTTTTAAAGCAGAGTAAATTTATCGCTCGAGTGTTTCTAACCTTATATATCAGGTGGTTTGAATTCAATTGGATTTATTTGCCGTTCTTTAATTGACATTTTATTTAACAAACAGCAAATGGAAATACAATTCTTTCCCTGCGTCAAAATTCTAAAAATTAGGAAATAAAAATATCATAGACGTACTGTAGTAAATTTCCTACTAAAAGGATCATAAAATTTTGAACATTTTACTATTTTTAAAACAAGAATGTGGCTGTACACAAAGACAAAACTCTCTATACAGTAGCGTCACTCAGGTCAAGCCATAGAAATGGATGGATGCAGGAAATTTTGTGCATAAAATCCCTGTCCCGTGCCTACTCATTCAATATCCTCAGACAAGTTTCTAGCTTTCATGAAGGTTGTAATGATGATGTTCTAATTGTATTTTTATATTGGACTATTTCCATCATCTAATATAAGTATTGAATGAATGTCTTTAGAAAAATTTAACTTTATTTAAATATTCCAAATACAACTTGTTTGATGTGCTATTACAAACAGTTAAATGTATTTGGAATATTTAAATAAAGTTATTTTTTCTGAAGACGTTCAATACACATATTAGATGATGGAAATAATCCAATATAAAAACAAACTAGTTTCTAGCTTGTTTTCATGCACAAATCTTCCTGCACCCATTAATTACTCTGGCTTGTACTGAGTGGCACTATTGTATTGCTTTGCCTCTGTGTAAACAGCTTATGTAAACATAAAGAATCGTAATCATGTGATGTTTAGTGGTTTATTATGTGTTTGTCTGAAAGTTTATGTTGAAAACATTTCAGAAGTAAATATAATTACTACTAATGTTGCCTTCAACATAAATCTTTGCTTAAATGTTAGGCTATTTTTATTATCTAATATTGATTGTTAAATATCTTTTACAAAAATTAAAATTTTATTTAAAACTTTTTGAATACATTCCACTGTCAGAAATAGTACATAGGTTAGTCTATAATAACATTTCAAGCAATATTATTCTCTTACCTTCTTTAGGTATTGTTGATCTGACTAGTGACTATATTAGCATGGGAATGGAATCTGAACTTCTAGATTTGTAAATATTGAATTTAATGTGATTCTCTAACTTTGCACTGCTCAAACATTTTCCACATGCAACCCCTTTTTACTTGAGCAAGTATTTTTGCAACCATAGATATAGAGGTATATTAACTAAAAATACTGAATAAATATATATTGCTTATAATAACTCTTTTCATATACACTTTAATGCAAAAAAAAAATTTAATAAAACTTCTTTATTTTCCTGACAGTTTTGACTGTCCAGCAGTCTTCATCAGAGCATTCTCAATTTCCTCTAACTTTTAAAAAATAAATACTGAATAAATCCATTTACTGATAATAAATCATAAACAACATTTACTTGAAAACAATTTTTGTATATACACCTGGGTCTTGTATTATGCTGATTATTTTAATGCAATTTTGAAGTTATGTGATTCATGTTTCTTCTTAATATCCTTCACATTTCACTATATTTATTAGATATCAAGAAATTTAAATTATTAATAACTTATTTTGACTTGAAATTTTTTTTCTTTCAAAAAATATAATGTTATATTAGGAACTTGTGTTAATATGGCCATAAGCTGTATTTAGAATCTTAACTTCTATGTAAATAACCTACTTATACTAATGAGTAAATACGTATAAAAATATCACAATAAATATTCAAAAATTTTAAATTTTTAAAATGTATTTTGTTAGATATTAACAGAAATAAATATTTTTTTAGATTTTTAAAATAAATAATAAAGAAGATTTTATTGATTTTATAAACAAAAATAATCTTTTGAATGATAATGTCTAATCTTTTTGTTTTGATTGGATCTCATTTTTTTAATATAGAAACAGCACAAGACTGAAAGTGGCGCTAGATGCATAACATGTCACAAATCTGATTTCTTACTAGTTCACAAATGAATGCATATTGTAATGATTAAAATATGTATGAAAAAATGTAAAATTAAATACTGTAGTTAATAAAAAAAGTAAAAAAAATTTGTCTTATATTAATTTTTTTCATATATTTGAAATTTTTTATTAGTCATATTTTATTTCTTTATTTTTTAATGTGAATTTTAAAGTAATTTTTCTTTGTTGCTTTGCTTTTATGCCAATTTCTGAAAATTACGGACACCTATCCCCATTTTTCAAGGTAATTTATGTTTACTTTTGTGCGATTTCTTTTATGCACATTTTCTGAGGAATCTATCTACCACATAAAATGAGACCCAGGTGTATACAAATATAATTTTACCACTCATTAAAGACAAAAATTAATACTAATAAGCTGTGTTTATTTGTTTACTTTTATATAAAGAATAAAATATTGGATGAACATTTGATGCTTCAGGAGACAGAGTTTCTTTAATGTTGTGCAGAGTTGTTTGATTTTTTTGATTTTATAAACATTAATGCTGAAAATGCTTTTTTGCATAAATATCTAATACAAAATGGTATGTTTAGGGCCATTTCAGAACATGTTGGAAATTCTTTTCTAATCCTGAGCCAAAATTAATTTAATAATTTTTTTGGGAAACTCAAGTTTTAAACGTCTGTTACTTGATAACTGAACAAATTCTTCTTGAGCATTTAATAGTAAATGACTTGAATTAATCATTTCAATAGCATATAATTTAAGAACCCAATATTCATTTTCAACATCAAAATTTTAAAAAAAGTATTTTTGAAATTGTGGCATCAAATACTTCAAAATTAATTATAACATTGGAATAGTTATTTTCAATTATAAAAGTATCTATAGCTGTGAAAATTTCTAAATGTCCATTATTCACTCTATTTTTCCATGTGTTCACTTTTTAAACAAAACTTTCAATTTTATATTTGAACATAAATGTTACAATTATTTCCTTGAAGTTAAATCATTCAGCTTTTCAAAAATATATGACAAATAGTAGTTTTAAAAGTCATAATTCACTGTGAAAATAATCAACAAAATTGATCTTGTGCTGCAATAATCTATATAAACTTCATCCTCTTAAGAGATGCTGTATTTCTATGTATAGCAGTAAGATTTGATAATTGGTATTCGTGTCTTTGCAAAGGTTTGAAAATATATAACTGTTAAGAACTAAATTTTTTATAAAATTTAAATTTTGATAACAGGACAAAGCACAGTCCTTAAATTTGGTGATTTTTCTGTTGACAAATGCTTCCTGATGGGTCATATAATAAGTAAAAATAATATAGCCATTGCCATCAGCATTAACATTTGATACAAATTCAATATTCTCATCATACTGATGCACGACTCCACTGTAAATCTTCATTTGTAAAAAATTCATCAATTTTAAGATAAATATCTTCTCTTCTTGAGCACACTCCCAAAGGATGAAGAATAATTTTGCATGATATAGTTCCTTCATATGCATATTCCTACATAAATTAACAATTGTGGCAGGTTAGAAATATCAGTTGCTTATTCCAACTGAATTGCAACCTTTGGGCTGTTCTTAAGTCTAGTAAAGTTGCTTCAGTTGGTCATTATTAATTTTAGAAATTCTTCTGAAAACAGTATCATTCGATAAAGGAATTTTGTAAATTTTATTTTCCCATTAAATATTTCTGACATTTTTATTGCAGCAGACAACACAAGATCTTCTTCTGTCTTGCAAGGCTTTTTTTTGCAATTAAATAATAAGTTTTATAAGATGCAAGTAAAATACTTTTCATTGACAGCAACAAATTTATTAAAACATTATTTTCTCTATTTGAGGATTTTAGTTCTTCAAACTATTCCTTTGGTTTATTGCATTATGTTATATGCTTTGTACTAAGATGTTTTAATTTGGATTAATTTCATGCTCTCAACAGCCAATATTTTATTACAAATTAAGCAAATAGATTGTTCCACATCATTATGATTAACATAAAAAAATCCAAATGCTAAAAATGAATCATTGTATTTCTTTTTATTGTCCAGTTAAGTTTCACTTTCAGAGCACTACAATTTTTGTCATTTCTGTTTAAATTTAGCCACTTATCCATAACAAAAAAAAAAAAATTTTTTTCTTGAAAGCTGAATGTCTGTGTTCAAATTCTCTTTAATTACATCATAATTAAAAATAAAATAATATATAAAACAATAGAAATAATAAATATAATGATAATTAACTATTATATACAGTTTTCAATTTGCAGAAGTACTTTTGGTTAATTCCTTAACCTGCCTCAACTGCCATTAAATTCAAAAAACAAAATGGAACCAAATGTTTGCTTCCATTTTGTTTTTTGAATTTAATGGCAATTGAGGTGGGTTAAGAAATTAACTGAAAGTACTTCTGCAGATTGAAAGACTGTATATAATAGTTAATTATCACTATATTTATTATTTTTATCATTATTACCATAGTTTTTTAATTAATGGATATTATATTTATATAAAATCATAATTATTAAAATTTTTCAAAATTAAGTTCATTTTACTTTTATTCCTACCTTAGAAATTTTCAAGAATTTGAAATTTTTTGAATATGTAAAAAATTAAGTTGTTTAAAATTTTCAAGCCAAGTCAGTCCAAAGACTCCTTTAAAAAAACCAACTTAATTATGAAAAATAACACTGTTGAAATTAATTAAGATATTTCATTTGAAAATTTTTTTGTTATTATTTGTGTTTTTTTTTCTTCCATATGTCATAGCATCGGCCGGAAGGTGAACTCGCAACAACCGTCTGCAACCGATTGCTTGCTTGCAAGGCTGCTGCGCTGACCTCTCGGCTAACAATGCTTGACTATTATTTGTGTTTGGAAGTTTAATATAGCTAAAACAAAACATGAAAGAAGCCTTACATCATTAGAAATACCTATGTTTTACTTTTAAAATAATATAAAAATTATATTTATAAACACAAATGTGATTTATTTTTTTTAGAATAAATACTAGTTTTAATTTATGAAATTGAATCTTTTGAATAAAGCTGATTTTTAATCTTTTTTGATTATTGTTTCGTTGGCAGCAGATAACTCATAAAAGAAAGCTGTGGGTGAAAAGTTGAAAGTGCCTGTTAATTTTATACTTACTTGTCAAAGAATAACAATAGAACAATTTTGCAATAAGACATTATAGTTCAGGACAAGCAGTAATCCAAATGTGCAAGAAGAGGTGACAGCAGAATGCATAGATCAACAGTAGAGATATGGTGACCAACTACAATTGGAAAGTTGATGCAAACACTCTTTCACTATCAAACTCACAAACCTTCTATATGTGAGTGTTGCCAAATTGGTTTTGAATGAATTTTTCAGTGTTTCACATCCATAAATTGTTTAGTTTTGCTAAAAGTTC
This sequence comes from Epiperipatus broadwayi, assembly GCA_028023455.1. Lineage (NCBI taxonomy): Eukaryota > Metazoa > Onychophora > Udeonychophora > Euonychophora > Peripatidae > Epiperipatus > Epiperipatus broadwayi. The sequence goes on from JAQFVV010000249.1 coordinate 209,527, forward strand.
TACAACCCCCAAAATTTAATTACATGACCTCATTTGGGTTTACAACCCACACTTTGAGAAGCCCTGCTGTAACTAATTAGGTTATTATACTAAAGGTGAGTTATTATAATTTTATATATTTGTAAATGATTGACCTTTTTTCATTTTTTCCTAAGAGCAAGGACTCTCCTAGATAAGTATATTAAATTTATAATGATTGGTGACTTGGGAAAAGTGGCATAGTTAGTTAGAGTATCACTTTTAGTTCAGATTAACTTTTCATGCTAGCATTATCTCTAGTCATGCCAACTATATCTGAAAAGAAGAGAATAACAATATATTCAAAAGTTTGTATTATATGCTAATCCATATGCTATTACTAATAGTTGGATATAGTTGAAAGTTTAAATAAAATCTTAATTTTTCTAAAAACATTAATCCTGTTCAACTTTTGAATGCTTGGATGCTACTGTAAGAACAGCTTATCAAAATGCACTTTCACTTAAGATTAGTGTTTTAGAGAACTACTTATGGTCTCATATTCATAGTATTGACATTTACATTGGTGTGCGTATGTACATATATATGTGAAAAGTTTATTCAAATGTATTCAAATTCTATAGCCCATTTTTTCAAAAGGGGGAAGGATTCCTTTTTATTCATGAAGTTGGGATTGTTATCTATATGCCAAACTTTTTTGTTATTGTACTTGATATAATTTCTCTTGATGCACTTGATGCTGTCAACTGTGGGCTCAAATGTATGGCCCATTAAGTTTTAGTGATCGAGAAAAATAGACTTGTGTTCTGGATTGTTGTAGCCATTTTATAGACATATTTATACTGTGAAAGCCTTGTTTTTACTGAACAAACTCCTCACACTGTATACAAATAGTATGTCTCCAAGCTGGACTCAGAGTTATTTACTATGGTGAGTCTCATGTCAGCCTGGCCAACAAGGTTTTTACAAAACAAATATCTCTATAAAAGAAGTACAAACAACCTGGAGCATAGGGTATTTTTCCAAATCACCAAAATATAAGAAACCACATATTTAAGCCCCCAGATGTCAAATCGCTTGCATCGAGAAAAATGATATCAAGTGCAATGTCAAAGTACCTTGGCATATAGCTAACAATCCCTACTCTATGAATCAAAAAGAATCCTGCTTCCCTCTTTTGAAAAAATGTGCCATATAATTCGAATACATCAAAATAAACCGTTGTCATATATATGCAAGCACTCACCTGTGTAAATCTCATTGCTATGAATATGAGGCCATAAATAGTCTTTGAAAGTGCTAAGCTTGATTCAAAACACATTTACGATAACATTTTCTTACAATAATGTTCAAGTGCTTGAAAGTTGAACTTACAAGTTGCTATGAATCACATGAATCCTGTTGCATATGATTCCTCATTTTATTTGTAGTTCAAACTCTTATATGGATTGTAGATTACTATAGTAGCTGTTAAATGTGTCAATGTCATATCAATCCCCCAGCTGCTGCAGTTTTATGTGATCCAGCTTGTATTTTAATTCACAAGATAGAATTAATTTTTAAGAATCTTGCAAACAAATCCCCAAATATTAAATACATAACAATTTTTAATAGCTTGATTAATAAGTAAACACCTGGATTAATAAACTTCTAAATTCTGCCTATATTAATGCAAAATATCAAAATCAATCCTATTAAAAATAATAAAATGATTATATAATATACTGAAGGATTATTAACGAGGCCAAGTTATTTTCTAACATAATAATCCTTCCATGTTGTTAATATCAACAGTACTTTGTTCAGCAGCCTATATATGAGCATATGCATATTAAAAGTGTGTATATATTGTAAATATATATTGAAAATAGATAAAATACAAATATATAATTGCATGCATACTGGACATACCTTGAGAACCAAAAATTTTAAATATTAAATACTTTTTTTAATTGTATTTTATATGTATGTGCATCTTGGTGGAATATACTCTTCATTAAGTGAGGATTAAAGTATATATTTGGACTAGGGATAAAATCTAGCTTAATTATTTCTATGAAGTACTTTATATCAAAGTTATGAGAGTAGAAAATTTGATTTGTCAATTAAACTATAGTAATTTGCTATCCATATATATATATACTGAGCAAATGTTGCCGAGTAAGCGATTATATTCTGAGCCAACTGATAAATGTTTTTTTTTTCACGTCTTTGACCATATTTTTCAGTAATGTGTGATGGCATAGAAGTTTAAAATATATTTAAAATATATAAATATAAGAAGTTAAGTTTAACTATATCTAAAAATGTGTATATAAACACTTGTGCCAGCTTATTTGAAAAAGTGTATGTTTGAAAATGTAACTATAATATGGAAGGTTGGTCTGTTTTCTGAACTGATGGATGGAAGTGATAGGATTGAGCTAAGATGAAAGGTGCACTGATAAAAACAAAAACTTTCAAATGTATAGTTGTGGGTGTGAGGACATACTGGATAAGCACTTTTTTTATTAATTTTATTTTTTTAATTTAATATATATATATTGTGGATTTGAATTTTAAAAATATTTTTATAAGTGATGCTGCTGTTTTAATAAAAATATTATACAGATCATTATCAAACTAATCCAATATTTCTGAAGTGTAATAATGTTTTTCAAATTTGGAACATATTTTATTTGATAATGACCTTCTTAACATTTTTATTAAAACAGCAGAATCAATCTCTCAAACATTTTTTTTTGGTTTTTTTTTGTAAGGATTTCGAATTCAGTTTTAAAATGTTGCATATTCATACAAGAACATCAATACTTTTTCTTATCTCCTTACATGGCATAGTGTTAAATCTATTAAAATTATTAATTTAAAAAATCATTTTCATAAAACTATTTTTCAAACAATCTTATCGTAAAAAAAAATTGTCGCTAAATTTTCTGAGCATTAGCATTGCCCATGACTAAATCACTACAAATAATATTTTTTGAACATTTTTGAATGACATTATATAATAAAAATAATAATAGTGATTTCTGTTTATCTGATGGCATTTTAATTGTATTATGTATTGCATGATTTCCATCATTTAATATTAATTGTTAAGTGTTTTTAGAAAAATTCAATTTTATTTATATTTTTCAATTACATTTAACTGTCAGTAATAGCATACAAGTTAATTTATAACACAATGTTTTGAGTCATATTAGTCTCTCTTCTTCAGATGTTGCAGGCCTGGCTTGTGAGAGTATTAATATGAAAATAGAAATAGAGACTATTTGATTCGTGAATATTGAATTTGCATCACCTTGCATGTACCTGAAGGTCCCTAGTTTATTTCTCAAGTTAATGCAAAGTTTAAATAATGTTTAGTCTGTCTATAGACCAATATACAATTATATACCATAAAAATTATTTATTCCATTGTTATTATATAATATTGAAACAGTAAGGTCTGCTTTGCAGATCTTCGTTTCACCTTTTCTCACCTACTTCCTACCCTCATACCTTAGTTTGAACCCCAATCTATCGTAGTGTGTCTGCAATACATTTATATAACGAAAATCCCGCCTAATTTTAAACCACGAGCACAATGCTCGTATTATATATATAACTTATTCCCAAATAAAATAAAATATTATGAATTATGTATTTGTTCACATAATTTACATTTATTAAAAAGTAACTTATATAAGTCGTAATTGCGCACACACTATGATATCCATTTTAAAACATATCAAAATTATAAATTGTTAGTTATTTTGTTTGGATCTATTTACAAATATATTACCGTCGTAATATATTTTGATTTAAAATAAAATTCATTTAGTAAATATTAGTTTAGTAGATAGATTCAAATATTACAATTTAAAATAAAATAATTTTCATTTTATTTAATAAAAATCATCCCAAATATTTCTGTTAAAATAAATGAGGGACAATAGTTTAATTATATAAGTTTATCTAAAAACAGCAGTTGTCCACTTGAGTTTTCTTTAATTAGTAGCAGTAATTTTAATTAAATCTAGTTTGTAATTCGAATGTCGACGGGGAAGTTAACCAAAGAAATTAATTAATGTTGAATTCCTTTAGACATTCGGATAGATTTAATTACAGCAGATAAGTCCAATAATTTTGTATGCTCCAGGACAAGTCTATTGTTAAATTTTACTATAAAAAGGATGTTTTTCTTTTGTTCTGCATTCTAAGCTTCTAAAGAATTCTGAGTTGTAAAAAGGTTTCTGAGTTATTCTAAGCTTTTACAGAATTCTGAGTTGTCTAAAGGTTTCTGAGTTGTTCTAAAATTCTAATAATTTGCCAACCTTGACATGTCCAAGTAGAGGCATTAAGATGGCTATGTCCCCTCGGAATAGCCAGCCGCTGCTCCATACCATCAGAAGTCATCACACGGATCCCAGAACTGCTGCTGCCGCTGCCAAAATATGAACATTCCAGATTTTGCTGCTGAATTATAAAACCTGCCGAACATCTACCTGCAAATACGTTTCCAGAGGTAACCCAAATTCACCCAAGAGCTCTTGTGATTCCTAACTAACATGCTATAGCTATTTAATATTGTTTTCTTATATTTCACAACTTCATTATGTATTTCTTTCATGTATTTAAATATACTCAACATTTTGCTCTCTATCCTTGGGTTAATATTTTCTATTTATAAGGCTTTCTTTTATTTTATTATGATAATGTGTCAGAATCGTCTTTGACCGAATGAACTATTCCCTCTATTGAAATAAAGACACCGCTATTAAGGCATATTTTAAATTCATAATTTTCCAATTTTATTATCTTGCAAATCACTCATTTGAGGGCGATTCTTTTCTTTAATGTAATATAATCACATAGTTTAAAATCTACATGCTATTGATTTTAATCTAATATAAGAGTATGTGCGAAGTCAATGATTTAAATGTGTCCCCAAATGCATGATTGCGTATATAAATCTATACTTACTTTTCAAACCCCAACATGCATTTTCCTATTTTCATTACCGTGTTCTACTGTCATTATAAAGTTCATCATTGACGTCGAGAATGTGCGGACCCTCTTAAATGAATTTCGGGAAATTTGATTGGGCATTTCTCTTAATCCGAGTAAAACCCATTTAGTATGTTTTATATACACTAGTCTCGTATTGCTGGTACATGAATTGGTTGTTGAGACCGCTTTGTTTTATTTTTCCAAGGATTCTTTACACGGCTAAGGCCGTTCTCTCCATGCTTGCGGTTTCCCAGGCAGAGAGTGTCCCAAATGACACCCCTGGGAATTAAACGCAATCATCACACAGTCGCTAAGTTTCGGCTGTTCATCAAAATACTTTCCTATGGGTTAGCGGCGAGATGCCCACCGTAATTATTCCGGATCTTCAATATTGTTTCATTTTATATTTATTTTACAAAGCATCCGTGACTTAAACGAGTCACACCCTCCAACTTTATAAATTCACTATCAGCAATACTGACCTCCCAATACAAATCTATTATTATTATTCTCAAATAAATGCTTTGATCCCATTCCCACATTTGCTTAATAAGCTTTAGTCCGTACTGTTCTCGAAATCAATAAATATTTTAGAACATTTAATTTCAAATATTGTCTTAAACTTGTCTATTTACTCAAAGCACCTCGCACATGTTCCGATCTTGTCAAGCACATTATCGTAACACTATTAGCCCGAGGAATAGAATATATCATTCTGTTTTAAAACCTTTTGTCATTAATGAAATATAAATGCCAACAATTATTTAATACGCATCCCTGTCTCATATAAGCAGACAGTGGCATTATATATATATTTATATAAATAAATTGTGTGAAATTATTTAAAACTAAATTTTATCTCTTATTTTATTTGATTCCTATCACTGTCTCGGTCTATATATATATATTCTGCACTTCTTTTATAAATCCATAGACGTTAATTAGCCACCCAAACTTATCTTACTATAGTCTTTTGTTTCTCCCTGACCACCAGGCACCGGTAAAAGGTTATACTCGTTGTAGCATCAGATGTGTTATCAGGTAGGTGGCACTGTGAAATTTGGACTTTAGATTTGAACTTAGTATATCTAGAAGGCAACCCCTCCTAGAATGTTCAGTTTAGTGTCTGGGGTTTGAATTACGCAGTGTGTTAGCGAGATAGACGATTCTGACCGTTACATAGTAAAAAAAATTTTTCCGGGTCCGTGGCTTGCCCAAACGTGGAGCCTCGAATATTTAAACACCCACATCCCTGTAGCTTAATTTTAGCATTTTGTTTTGTAGGTAATCACTCAAATCCTTTATATTTTGATATATAATATTTTTCAAACTCTATATTATCTATTTGCGTGTATATTTCATATATTTTGTTTGACTCGGGCATTCAATTATTTATCCTATATAATCAGAACTTGTTCAAACATGCTATAGTGTGATACGAGCCATCTGTATTATCTGTATTTATTGTTTCACTTAAATCACGCTATGTACGCATAGCGTAAATTACTTAAATATTGTCCCAAGTGAATATTGTGACAATTATAAATATTTCAAATATTGTATGTTCTATCAAAATAAAGTTTTATCGGCTCAACGTGCAAGATAGCATAATGATAATTTCGTACGGTAATGATCTAGATATAATAGGCTATCATATGGAATTCAGAAATAATTATAAATCAAATGTAATCAATAAAAAAAAATGCGATTGTTTTAACGAGTGCCCGTAGTTAAATGGAATAGTTATTAAAATTAATTTTGGGAAGCTAACAGTCTATGGATATTTTTAACTGGTGACATGGCGCCCAAGGGTAATTTCACTAAACGAAGTTACTTCTAAAATAAATTTTGTCACCAGGCTCAATTCTTTTGTATGTAATTTGTTTTTTTCCAATGCGTGTAAATTTTTCTTAGACCAAATAATGAGACGTGAATCGGATCAATAATTATGTAAATAAAAATATATATGTATGCTAACCTTAAATAAGAAGGAACGAAATAATTATACCCGGACTAGCGAATGTTTATATATATAAATAAAGTTGCTTGAGTTTAAAAATATATATGTTAGTGAAATATTTTTGACAGGTAGAATTTAATAGATTTATATATATATGGGCAGTTAAAAATATATATGTTGGCAGCAGATTTAAGCGAGAAATTTTGGCAGTAGTAAGAGGGCAGTAGTTGGGGTTTTGGTGATAAATGTAAAAGCAGCAATTAGGCCAACAGAACCAAGAGGGAGATAGCCTATTAGCCATTAATAAAAGTGTAATTAATTGTAATAATCGCAGAGAATTAAACAAGGAAAAATAATAGTATTTTTTTTACCGTATTAGTTTTAATAAGCTCAACGTAAAACAGTTTAAACATTTTCTTTATCAGTGCTATACATTGTGTTAAAGATATATTAATATAATTAGCGATAAAATAAAAAGTAATCATCATCATCAATCACGATAATCATCCAAGGCCATGGATAATATGGAGAACAAACACGATGAACAAGAACTGGACCCATTTGGATTTCTTGAATCTCCTCCAATAAGTATGAGACCTGTCCAGCAAACGAGCCAGGGTGATTTCAATCGGAAATATCTGAAGGAATTGTATAGGAGAAGCGAAGAGAGGGCAAGAGAGCATGAAGAGGAAGCCCGAAGAAAAGAGGAAGAGTATAAAACATTTAACAGGCTGCTTCTCGACGAAATTGTCAAAGTAAAAAAAACCAAAAGGCTCTCGAACTTAATATTGAAGAATGCTACCTAGAAAACTGGAAAGAGTACAGAACTACAAATCGGAGCTGTCAGCCCTTTGGCAGCAATCAACCAATTTCTCAAGTCAACAATAGTACAAGAGATGCAGCCTGCAGTACATTAATTTCAGACCTTAGGATTCAAACCCAGATTGATAAAATAATCACCATTCAGATATTTCAAGGAGAAGTAGGAGAAAATCCTCACTCACACTTGGATAGCTTGCGGGATTTTTTTTTTCTGTGTAAGATGAACTGTCGCGAACAGACTGTGATTGCTAGCCATTACTTATATGGCTATGCACGAGATTGGTGGGGCATGTTGACTAAAAAACTGAGCGACTTTCCCAATTACTCTTAACACCTTATTGAAGTATTATTGGAGTGAGGATCGGCAGAGCATGATTCTAAATATGATTTGCCAGGAGAAATATGAAGCAATCAAAGAGACTTACACGCAATTTTTCATTCGCCTGGTAAACCGATTTAGATCACTCACCGCGTTCAAGTTTTCAGATTCCTATATCATCCGTACAATCCAACTGAATATGCCATTACCTGTCCAACGGCTTATGGTCAGCAGCAGGATCAAAGATGTGGAAGTCATGGTGGAATTTTTGATGACGATCAACTATGGCCCATGGAATCCCCACCGTCAATCAGAACAAAATATGATGGGAGGGAATACGAGACCCAAAAGAACTGTGTTAGCACAACCCCACAATGCTCATCCTCCAACAAAAGGAAGCCTCTTAGGGGATATGAACCCCATGTCAATGGTTATCCGAGAGGAGGACCCCACCTGTGGAGTTCCTATTGGTCCGTGTCCAATAATAAAAATCGGAGTGGGATCCATTGAACTTCCTGCCCTCATTGACACTGGCAGTCAGATTTCCTGCATTTCGAAGGGATGGTTGCTATGAATGTAAGAACGGAGAGAATGTATACCCAGGTTACCATCCTGTCCCATCCAGATGAAACTGGCTGATGGAAAAAGAACCAAGACTGAAGCATACCAAGTATGGTTAGAAATAATCTTCAGGAAAATAACCATTGGGCACACTTTCCTAGTTATAAAAGGATTGGTCCATGATGTTATAATTGGATCCGATTTTCTGACCCAAAATAAGTGTATCTTTGACTATGCCACGAATTGAATCATGGTCCAGCAAGAGAAGATATATTTTAATGAAGCCGATGTCCTACCTGGAATCCAAGTTCAGTGTATGGAGGCCAGCATCGATGAAAGCACCATCAAAGATAAGGTCAAAGAATCGTCACTAGAAATCATCGAGAATCAGTCCCAATTGCATCAACTATTAATGGCAAGTCAGCAAATCTTCTCTCCAATCCCTGGAGAAATTAAAGGTTATGTCCATCAGATTCGTGTGAAGGAGGAAACCCACTTCCAGGCCTGGACATACCCCATTCCTTTCCAATATCAAGATGAAGTAAGCGCTCATATCCAACAGATGATTACATGGGGGGTAATTGAGAAAGGATCATTGCCATATAATAACCCATTAGTGGTTGTGAAAAAGAAAAATGGGTCTATAAGACTGTGTTTAAATGCCAGAATGCTTAACAATATCATGATACCGGAACAAGATATCCCACCACCTGTACAGGAAGTTTTTCTCAAATTATCTACAAAGAATATTTTTTCCACATTAGACTTAACTGCTAGCTATTGGAAGATGATATTACACCCCCAAGACAGGAAATACACGGCCTTCCATCACAATGGGCAAACACATCTGTTTAAGAGAGTACCTTTGGGGCTCATAAACAGCGGCGCTGGACTAATGAGGTGCTTGGACCAAGTTCTATCTGAAGATCTAAAAAAAAAATTAGTGTGCTATATCGATGATGTGGTCATTGCATCGCGCAACCCTCAGGAACACCTGGAGCACCTGAAGCAGTTCTTTTCTGAATGTGCCCAAAAGAATATTACTGTGAATCTAGAAAAGAGTCACTTTGCTCTAAAAGAAATTGCCTTTTTGGGACACATCGTAAATGGACAAGGAATTCGGACCCATCCGGATAAGGTAGAAGCAATCCAGAACTTCCCGAGGCCTATCAATAGAAAGCAGATTAGATCCTTTTTAGGCCTCTGCAATTACTACCATAAGTTCTATCCAGGCTTTGCAAAAGATACCTCCACATTGCTGGAACTATTGAAGCAACACCATCGGTGGGAATGGAGTGAACAGCACAAGCAAGATTTCAAGAAAATCAAGGACAATTTCCTCCAGACTGTGATGTTATGTTATCCTGATTTCACTCGCCCATTCTATTTGCAGACTGACAGCAGCAAGAAAGGTCTAGGTGTTGTACTGTTCCAGGTTAATCAAGCAGGCCAACATCAGGTGTTGTACTTCAGTAGCCGTACATTAAGAGGTGCAGAAAAAAATTATACGGTCACTGAACAAGAGACTTTAGCCATTGTATGGGCATGCAGCAAATTCAAGCAGATATTGCTGGGATCGGAAGTAATTATAATTATGGGCCACCGGTGCTTGGAATTTCTGAATAAAAGTTATCTAAACAATGATCACCTTATTCGATGGAGCTTGTCACTGCAGAAATTCCCTACAGAATAATTTATTGTCCAGGCCCTGAAAATATTGTGGCCAATGTATTGAGTCGTCACCCTGTGGAAATTAAACCTTGCAACCCTATGATATCAGACCAGCCGTTAATAATCATGACTAAAGTGTTGGACCAGGAAATTGAAAAGAAACTTAAGAATTTGCAGTATTGGCAGGAAAAGCAGCCCCAGTACAGAGATTTACTGCAAGAAGTCCAAAGGCAAGGAAACCCTGCTCAAGGATGCACCCCTGGTAGGGGGAAAAGGAGATACAGATTGCAAAATGGACTTTTGCCGCAACAAACTGAGAATCGATTGTGGAAAATTCTCATACCACCTGATTTAAGAAGCCCACTAATCACTTATATGCACAGCCTGGTGGGACATTATGGTCCCAGAAAAACCGAAGAAGCCCTGAGGTGGCAGTTTCATTGGCCTCAGATGTATAGTGATATATTACATACCCTCCGGAAATGTAATACATGCGCTAAAAGCAAACCCCCAAATAATATCTTCAATGGTACCCCTGCCTCCATTATCCCATTGGGACCCAACAAGGTATTAGCAGTAGACCACTATGGGCCACTACCATCCTATCGTAGATGTCGGTACCTTTTTGTCACCTACGACATATTTTCTAAGTATGCATGGGCCTACCCGGTCATAAGGGCAGATTCAAAAAGTGCAATTAGGGCATTACAGTGCAAGCAATCTGTGACTATCGGCAAGCCTGAAGCAATACTCTCAGATCACGGCTCGGCTTTCACTTCACGAGAATGGCAGACCTGGATAAAGAGCCAAGGTCTCAGGCATGTGATGACATCCATTAGAAACCCCCAATCCAACCCCTGCGAGAGGGTCATGTGGGAAATTAACTGGCTGTTTCGGACATACATCCACGATAACCACCGGGGCTGGGTCAACCGAACGGAAGAAATTTTTCAGTATATTAATGGAACCATTAATGAGGCTACAGGGCTAACACCAATGCGTCTTCATTTTGGTAAGCCAAAGCAACCATTAATTAAAATACCCCTGCCCAAGGATGATCAAGAAGTGGACAGAGAAGAGGATCGGCGAGCAGTTCATCATCGTCTGAAAGCCCAGGCAGAAAAAAACAATTAAAGGAAACAGGTCCTACCAATTTCAAGTTGGGGATCATGTATGGGTCAGAACTCCAAAGCCCAGTAGCCGGGACCAGTGTAAATACAAGAAGTTTTCCCCACTGTATCAGGGGCCATATGTGATAAAACAGGTAAGCGGCCCAAATGCATATTTACTGGAGGATAATGAGACCATAAGAGGGACTTATAATGCTAGGAGTCTAAAACCCCTTGTATATCACCCACCAGACCCAGGATTATAGTAGTTTTTTAAAAAAAAAAAAAAAAAAAAACACAAAAAAAAAAAAAAAATGGACACATCACAGAATAATACAAAAAGGAGATCGGATATAAACAGTGTTAAACGATTAGTTTTTAACTAAAATTTTGTTGAAAGAGGGGGGGGGGAGATAATAAAAAAATGTTTGCTAGATGGTAGATTTATTAATATGATCCAGGTATATAGTTCAGTTTCGTTTCTTCATTATATTTATATCCTGTACATTATAGGTTATCTTGTAAATTTTTTTTTATGCAGGCTTCAAGGTGGACACCTGTTGTAAGATCTTTTTTTTAACAATTTTTTTTTGTTCCGTCACTGAGGGAATGTGAAACAGTAAGGTCTGCTTTGCAGATCTTCGTTTCACCTTTTCTCACCTACTTCCTACCCTCATACCTTAGTTTGAACCCCAATCTATCATAGTGTGTCTGCAATACACTTATATACCGAAAATCCCACCTAATTTTAAACCACGAGCACAATGCTCGTATTATATATATAACTTATTCCCAAATAAAATAAAATATTATGAATTATGTATTTGTTCACATAATTTACATTTATTAAAAAGTAACTTATATAAGTCGTAATTGCGCACACACTATGATATCCATTTTAAAACATATCAAAATTATAAATTGTTAGTTATTTTGTTTGGATCTATTTACAAATATATTACCGTCATAATATATTTTGATTTAAAATAAAATTCATTTAGTAAATATTAGTTTAGTAGATAGATTCAAATATTACAATTTAAAATAAAATAATTTTCGTTTTATTTAATAAAAATCATCCCAAATATTTCTGTTAAAATAAATGAGGGACAATAGTTTAATTATATAAGTTTATCTAAAAACAGCAGTTGTCCACTTGAGTTTTCTTTAATTAGTAGCAGTAATTTTAATTAAATCTAGTTTGTAATTCGAAGGTCGACGGGGAAGTTAACCAAAGAAATTAATTAATGTTGAATTCCTTTAGACATTCGGATAGATTTAATTACAGCAGATAGGTCCAATAATTTTGTACGCTCCAGGACAAGTCTATTGTTAAATTTTACTATAAAAAGGATGTTTTTCTTTTGTTCTGCAGTCTAAGCTTCTAAAGAATTCTGAGTTGTAAAAAGGTTTCTGAGTTATTCTAAGCTTTTACAGAATTCTGAGTTGTCTAAAGGTTTCTGAGTTGTTCTAAAATTCTAATAATTTGCCAACCTTGACATGTCCAAGTAGAGGCGTTAAGATGGCTATGTCCCCTCGGAATAGCCAGCCGCTGATCCATACCATCAGAAGTCATCACACGGATCCCGGAACTGCTGCTGCTGCTGCCAAAATATGAACATTCCAGATTTTGCTGCTGAATTATAAAACCTGCCGAACATCTACCTGCAAATACGTTTCCAGAGGTAACCCAAATTCACCCAAGAGCTCTTGTGATTCCTAACTAACATGCTATAGCTATTTAACATTGTTTTCTTATATTTCACAACTTCATTATGTATTTCTTTCATGTATTTAAATATACTCAACATTTTGCTCTCTATCCTTGGGTTAATATTTTCTATTTATAAGGCTTTCTTTTATTTTATTATGATAATGTGTCAGAATCATCTTTGACCGAGTGAACTATTCCCTCTATTGAAATAAAGACACCGCTATTAAGGCATATTTTAAATTCATAATTTTCCAATTTTATTATCTTGCAAATCACTCATTTGAAGGCGATTCTTTCCTTTAATGTAATATAATCACATAGTTTAAAATCTACATGCTATTGATTTTAATCTAATATAAGAGTATGTGCGAAGTCAATGATTTAAATGTGTCCCCAAATGCATGATTGTGTATATAAATCTATACTTACTTTTCAAACCCGCAAGCATGCATTTTCCTATTTTCATTACCATGTTCTACTTTCATTATAAAGTTCATCATTGACGTCGAGAATGTGCGGACCCTCTTAAATGAATTTCGGGGAATTTGATTGGGCATTTCTCTTAATCCGAGTAAAACCCATTTAGTATGTTTTATATACACTAGTCTCGTATTGCTGGTACATGAATTGGTTGTTGAGACCGCTTTGTTTTATTTTTCCAAGGATTCTTTACATGGCTAAGGCCGTTCTCTCCATGCTTGCGGTTTCCCAGGCAGAGGGTGTCCCAAATGACACCCCTGGGAATTAAACGCAATCATCACACAGTCACTAAGTTTTGGCTGTTTGTCAAAATACTTTCCTATGGGTTAGCGGCGAGATGCCCTCCGTAATTATTCTGGATCTTCAATATTGTTTCATTTTATATTTATTTTACAAAGCATCCGTGACTTAAACGAGTCACACCCTCCAACTTTATAAATTCACTATCAGCAGTACTGACCTCCCAATACAAATCTATTATTATTATTCTCAAATAAATGCTTTGATCCCATTCCCACGTTTGCTTAGTAAGCTTTAGTCCGTACTGTTCTCGAAATCAATAAATATTTTAGAACATTTAATTTCAAATATTGTCTTAAACTTGTCTATTTACTCAAACCACCTTGCACATGTTCCTATCTTGTCAAGCACATTATCGTAACGCTATTAGCTCGAGGAATAGAATATATCACTCTGTTTTAAAACCTTTTGTCATTACTGAAATATAAATGCCAACAATTATTTAATACGCGTCCCTGTCTCATATAAGCAGACAGTGGCGTTATATATATATATTTATATAAATAAATTGTGTGAAATTATTTAAAACTAAATTTTATCTCTTATTTTATTTGATTCCTATCACTGTCTCGGTCTATATATATATATATATATATTCTGCACTTCTTTTATAAATCCATAGACGTTAATTAGCCACCCAAACTTATCTTAGTATAGAGTCTTTTGTTTCTCCCTGACCACCAGGCACCGGTAAAAGGTTATACTCATTGTAGCATCAGATGCGTTATCACGTAGGTGGCGCTGTGAAATTTGGACTTTAGATTCGAACTTAGTATATCTAGAAGGCAACCCCTCCTAGAATGTTCAGTTTAGTGTCTGGGGTTTGAATTACGCAGTGTGTTAGCGAGATAGACGATTCTGATCATTACAATATTAAAGATTAATATGTTTTTTTTTTAATAAAATGATCTTTATACATATAAAGTTAATTATTCAAATGCAAGCAAGCATTTAATTAAAAACTAAATATTCAATTCTATCAATGAAAAATAATCCGACAACTATCAGCCATTTTATATAATTTGTTTCATAACTGGAAACTCTTTAAGATATAACTAGTGATATAATATCAGCTCTACTAAATACATATATATGGTGATATCTAATATCAAATTAGATATGTGTGTTTGTATGCAAATTGAATGAATGCATTTTTAATTTGAATGTTATATATTATTATATTTATGAATTGAATATATTTGATATAATGTTTTCAGAGACACTTGAAAAAGTTAACCATTACTAAACAAAATATGCATAAGAATTATGGTATTTGTCAGTTTCTTTCTTAACATCTTATAAGGGACAATCTATTTAATTCTTGTTTAAAAACTTGCTTGTGGTTTAAGTATCTAACTTTGTTGCATAAGTAATAATTAATCAAATGGTTTTATTGCTTAGAAACTCATAAGGAGTTTGAATGTCTGAACTGAAATCAATCTGATGACTTTTGCTCCAGGAACAGACACTCTATCAGTACAATAAACCACACATTCATCAGAGGATTGAATATTGGCAGTACCAGAAATAGGATTGATCTGAGGAACATGGGATCTTGCTACTTCACTCTATTCCTCCACCAAATCATCAGGCCATTACATATGTTTAAGTGCAAAACTGCATATCATGGATACATCACAGATGAATAAGTATGCATTTAATAAATATATATTTCAATTTAAATGACTAATATTATTTTTACAGGTTGCATCTATATTTAGATAATGATGTTATTATATTATTTTACTTCAACCACTAGTAATCACTTTAAATATAATAAGCCATAAAGTTCCAATAGCTAACTATTACTAATAGAGATTATCTTGGCAACAGAATGTGAATGCTTTGGCAGTTGTGCTATGGATTACATCTAGAAACCAGTTAGCGACTGGCAATTTATGGGTTAATATATAGATACACACAAAGACAAACTGTATAACATAGACCCCTATTCACGTCACAATTAGTTGAAATCATCTAAAATAAAATTTCATTAGCTTTGAAACCAATGTCAAAAAGTAATGTTGCTAGAAATTACATTATTGTACCATAAATTTTACAAAAATTTGAATAATCAATAAAAATGCTGAATAAATTATGTAATATGGAAAATGATTCAAAATGGCCTGTAAGTTAAAGGAAACCATAGGTTAAAGAAAGCCATTTTTTCTATATCAATGGAAAAAAATGAAAGTCATGCAAACTATTACACAGCATCTGTTATATCATTTGCAAGTAAGATTATACTAAAAATAATAGCTTCAGATTAGAAGAAAACTTCAGATGTTTGTTACAGTTGCTCTAATTGCAAGTAGAATAACATGTAGTTGGGGTGGATAATAGTAGAAAGGATTTTTATGTGCTTTATTGGTTAAAACAATATTCAAATTATTATTACCAAGCTAAATTTTGATGTATTTTGGGGGGAAATGAGTGTAACAAGGTAACTCATTAAGCTTGCAACTAAATATCTACATTGATTAGAAATTATAGTTAAGAACTTTATTGTAACAATAAAAATATCCATCATTGTTTAAAATATTTCTACTTATTAGCTGTATGAGCTTTAGTGGATTGATGAGGAAGCAGATCTTGGAAGAGGACATCTACGGTCAGTGATTTCAATCCATTACTCCCAATGCTTGACCTTTTTATGAATTCCAAGGAGATAAACTATTTGATGATTATTATTACTCTATTTATTTAATAAGTATGTAATGATATAAGCCTATTTAGATAAAGACCAATGTATTTTCAGGATTGATAAAAAAACAATCACAATTTCAAATATGCTGTTATCACCACATTTCACGAAGAAAATGAAAAAAAAGCATAAGATGCTTATTAAAAAAATTAAAAAACAAAATAAAATGCTATATTACAATTAAAAATAATCATTACAAATATTATGCAACATAGAAAGTAAATGATTTTAACATCGATAGTTATTGCCTTCTTTGATTTTTTTTTTTTTATACTAAATCAAAAAAGAGTTATAATGTACAATTTAAAAACAAATTTAAATATAGATACACACCTTTTAAAATAAAGATCACAACTATTCAGAATAAGGGATTCCAAGAGACTCTCTACGGATGAAAAATGGATATTGCAAATATATAGTAGATAAAAGCCATTGGTACTACTAAACTTAAACACGTGAAAACTAGTGAAAACACTGAGCAGGAAGAAAATGAATAAATATTTAGACAAATACATTTAGACTTTTAATTGAAAGGCAAATGATTAATGCGAGCAACATAGAAAGTAAATGATTTTAACATCGATAGTTATTGCCTTCTTTGATTTTTTTTTTTTTATACTAAATCAAAAAAGAGTTATAATGTACAATTTAAAAACAAATTTAAATATAGATACACACCTTTTAAAATAAAGATCACAACTATTCAGAATAAGGGATTCCAAGAGACTCTCTACGGATGAAAAATGGATATTGCAAATATATAGTAGATAAAAGCCATTGGTACTACTAAACTTAAACACGTGAAAACTAGTGAAAACACTGAGCAGGAAGAAAATGAATAAATATTTAGACAAATACATTTAGACTTTTAATTGAAAGGCAAATGATTAATGTGAGATTGCATTATTTTTATCGTACAATATAATATACATCAGCAAAATATATATTATTTTAATTAAAAGAGTGGAAGGTAAAAAAGAGCTGTCCAGAAATAAAATGGATGTACTCATTATGGCAGTTAAAAATATTTCCTTGAGTTGTATAATAAATTAAAAAGATAAATCATTCTGGATAAATTTCATTCCAATTACCAAGAGTCAATATTGACTTGACGGCAACTAATAATAAATTCAGAAATAACTGTTACAATTTTTTTTTAACTCTGCAGCAAACAAGTATGTATTAAAATTATATCTTATATATATACAAACTCGGGAAAATGTCATATCTAATCACATCGTGCGTAAAATATTCATCTTGTTATCATATCACATTAAAAGAGAGACCAATCATTCTTCAGGATGTATATTTCAAAAACATCATTCATATTAATATAGCAACTATCTTATTTTCCTAGCAGTAGTTAGACGAACTTGAGTGTTAAAGTGTTAATATTCTGTTCCGTGTTTTTTTTTTTTTTTTTAATAAATCAACTCAACTTATTCTAATAACTTTAAACAGTAACCAAGATAGAATTATAAAATTTGTTTTATCACTTAAAACTTGGCCTGTTTAATTAGTATAATAGTACAGGTCCAGATTCTTGAGTATACGGTCCTCGGATTGATTCAAATACTGCATTTTTTAAAAATTAAAATTTCATTTGAAAAATCTTATTTCAAAATATATTAGTAAAGGAACACATTTAAAAATAGTGTAAATAAACTAGGAAAGATGTTAGTTCCAATCTCAGTGCTTGAAACATTCATTATTTATTTGCCATTTTATGTATGAAAAAAAAAACTAGCCAATTTCTCTTCCAGAATAATATTTCAAAAATAACATCTTCAGCTTCCTTAGAGAAGTGCCAGAAATCCACATAATTATATCAATTACTTATCCTATATTAACAATGGTGTAGACTAACTTAAAGTGACTAAATAATGAATGTTTTATGCTTTGTGATTGAAGATGATATCTCTTCAGGTTTGTTCTTATTATTTGTATTCTAAGCATCTCTATATATTCGTTATATATTTTGATATAATAATTATTCAACAAGGCTTAATTAATAAAATGTGTTTTATAACTTTTTCTTGCTTATTATTTAGTTGAACAAGCTAATTTATAGAAAACATCATGACACAGACAGGATATTTACATTTTAACATCAATAACAGTTTCTAATATAAGATAGGAAATTGTTATATTTATATGAATTGTTGTTGACATTACAGAACAATTGAAGATATTCTTAAAATGTATATCATTCAAATGTGATTGGCTAGTATTTCTCATAGTATGGTTGCTGGATAACAAATGTTTTATGCATTGTGATATATAATATAATTGAGTGGTTTATTGCACAGTGTTCATAAGATTTTCAACTCCAAAAGTGGTAAAGCTATAATTGACCTTGTTTTTCAAAGGCTGTCACCAAATCATTGTACCAAATCACATAGAGATACATAATATATATGTATATGTAATATTGAAATACAAGTATATTATATATACTTAACCTAGATATAATTAAAGGGCACTGATTATATATATATATATGGGAGATAAGCATCTGGACCAACTCATGAGTGCTGGTTCAGCATGCAATTCATATATTTGAGATAATTTATCTTTTTCACATGTATGTGTCATGTGTACCAGCTATATTGGATAGTGTGGGTGACTACAGGGAGCTTGAAAGTCTGGGTTCAAATCTCTTGTAAATATATATGTATATTTATTATTTAGAAATATGATAAAAACTAATATTTGAATAAAATTTAAACCTTAAACACAATAGTAGTTGTATTATTGACATTTATTATGTTTTAAATTGACTTTCAAATTAAAGCAAAATACACTAATAAAAAATTAAAATGACCATTACTTTATGAATCTTTTTTTACTCAGAAATAGCAGGTTCAACTGCTAAGAATGTAATGAATACACCTATTATTCCAAAGTTCCTTACATTTAAGAAGGAAAGATTAATTTTTAAAATCTTATTTTACTAAACATGTGTATAAATTAATTTCAGATTAAACCCTTCCTTAAGTTTCAGTTTCATGAACATTGTCATTTTATATTTTCCATGGACAATTCAGTAGATAACATTCCTGGCAATGCATACTTTAGATATCAATATTTAATGAGAAAAGCAAAACCTAAAGAAGGAAAAATGGGAGATGTGTATCTTAAAGAAATGGGTGGGGAAAGAAATTATTGCTGATAGATTGAATTGTAATAAAGATGAAAGACAACACATAGAAGATCGATTAAAAATATATTTTTCATATAATAAATCTGAGATATGTAGAATAATTTGTCCTGAATTAATGGTATCTATTTTGTAGTTTGGACATGAGGTATGTTGCATTAGTTAGTCAAACTCAAATTTTTTTAGATGGAATACAAAAAATAAGCAGATAAATATGCATTGAAGGATTACTTGCATATAAAAAATGAGCCTATTTAATAAAAAATAAACAACTTTTTTTATGTTTAAATAGATTGTGTAGAGATGACAACAAACATGTGTCACAAAACATTTCAATAATATGCAAAATTAATACTATTTATGCAACTTCTCTAATCACTTTTTATAATGCAATCAAATAAAATTCATGCCTTGATATTTTCTTATGGTTTTATCTGACCATCAGTCTTCATAAGAGATTTCATCAACTCTAAAATGAAGGAAGATCTGATAAAGAGAGTTGAAAGGGAGATCTGATGATGATTTCTGGTTAGTTGAAACTGTAAAAAATATCAAGAAATAAATGTTATTTGACTGCATTGTAAAAAGTGCTTAAATAAGGCTATAAATGATATTACATGGATATGTACAAATTATTGCAAAAAGGAATGAGAAATGAAGAGATAAATATACAAAGTTAATAGACAAACAGTTTGGTTTTTACAATTTATAAAATAAAAATGGGATAAATGTGTAGAGAATATTTTAGAGGTATATAAAATTGAAGAATGGAGGAGAAAAAATAAAAAACTCCATTTTACATTATATTACTTTATAAGCCTCTTTGTCAACAATGTAGACATCACAAAATCATAGTGAATTAACATTACTGTAATTATTCTTATATTTATTGAACATTTCTATTAACTATTTATTTCAGGTTATAAATTACTTAAGCTTTAGCAGAAAATACTATGTTATTATAATATTTGAAATACAGCCATTCGTCATATAACTGAAACTTAATTGTAAATATAGGGGATTTGGACACAGACTTTCAAGTACCCTTCATCTATCCACATTATCTCATACCACTATACACATGACCACACACATATAGAAAAGATTGTGGTCATGTGTATCAACAGTATGAGATAGTGAGGATAGATGAAGTGTGCTTGAAAGTCTGTGTTCAAATCCCCTACATTTATGTTATTATAAACAAAAACTACAATATCAGAATTTGTTCAAAGAAATTCTTCAAAATATAATTAAATTTTGTCTCAAAGTTATGAAATATAATTATTATTATAAACAAAATTTTTTATTATATGTTAAGTTACTTCTTAAAGACAGATTAAGATAAGTGTGCAATATGTTACTGAAATCAACTTTTCTCATGTGATCATCTCTGTAGTTAATTGCTAATGCCTACCTTCACCATCCTTTAATACAAATTATTCTAGAATCTCAAACTTATATTAATTACATTTATGCAGAATTTTTCTTATGATTTCACAATATTTTATATTTAATAAAAATAATCGTTATTTTCAATATTATTTCACATCAATAAAATTATTGAATGCAAATTTTTGCACAAACACTATTACATAATCAAATAGCTTTATTTCCCGGGACTTCCTGTGACCACTGGAATTGACAAGGATGGGTCATGAGCCTGAATCTTAAGATATAGAACCTGTCATTTTACTTTGGCACCAAACCAAGAAGGTCCAGCTACAACTTAAATTGAATGCCTTCTAATATATATATACACCTGGGTCTCTTTTTATGCAAATTTATTTAACGCAATTTTGAAGTTACGAGATTCATGTTTCTTCGGAAGTCGAACTCCGATAATGCGCTATTACTTTAAATAATAAATTTCACGCACTTATGTCATATTGAAAGTAATAGCACATTATTGGAATTTGACTTTCATCTTAGTAATTTCAATATTTTTAGTGCTTTATAATAGTAAGATTTTATGCAATAATGAAATTAAAATCATGATTTCCACATTTTATGCATACATACATTAAAGTTTACAAGATTATAATGTAAATTTGTTCAAACATAGTGCATATTAATTTTGCATTTTAAATCACATTCTGTTTTTGCTTTTTAAAAAAGAACATAATCAATTATTAATCATTTAGTGTCTGCAAGTTTATTTTTAAAAGGTGAGTAATAGCAGTGGGCACAATTAAAATTGAAAATTAAAAAGTTAAAGATAAAAATAAGAATTTAATTTTTAGTTGTTAGATTAATTACTAATTATGTTGTCACCAGAAAACCATTAACACAACATGAGAGTGACATTGGTGCTAGTTGTAATTTCTCTTGTGAAGAATCTGATGTTTTACCAGTTTGCAAACGAACCTGTTTATCAGCAAATAGCCATAATAATTAAAACGTGTATAAAAAAATGTAAATTACTGTAAATTATGCATAAAAATATATTGTTTTAAATAAAATTAAATATTATAGTTAAAAAAAGGTTGTCTTGTATCAATTTTTTTCAAATTTGAAAATATTTTATTAGTCATATCTTATTTCCTTAATTTTTTGTGTGAATTTTAAAGTAATTTTACAATGGTGCTTTGCTTTTACATGATTTTTGAAAAATCACAGTTTGTATCCCCCCTTTTTCAAGGTAAGTTACGTCTATTTTTGCGCGATTTTATTTGCGTGTGTTTTCTGAGGAACCTATCTATCGCATAAAACGAGACCCAGGTGTATATTTTTTTTTTTTTCTTTTTTTTTTTATTTTTTTTTTTTCCCCGGGTTTTTTTTAATTTTTTTTTTTGTTTTTTTCCTTTTTTTTTTATTTACCCTTTATTTTATATATCATTTGGTATTTTTCTCTCAAAAAACTGACCCATCCATAGTCAATCTAGTTAACCACTGAACATTGGTGAATAAATGGCTATCTAGACATTGTTACCTAGAGAATAAAATTAAAAAATTACTCAAACATTCAATTAGAAAGTTTGATGGGGTACAATCTGTGAAGATCAGTTGGGAAAATCTTTGCATGAATATTTTACTTTTCACCCATTTAGAAATAATCATAATTATGCCTGTTGTAATGTTATAATCCCAGATTGAATCATAAGCAGAAAGTGTTAAAAATTGATTACCATATTATCATAATTACTTTTCCCAAGAGATTTTTTAAGATCCCAAAACTTGCTTTCCAGTAGACCTTTAACATGTAATGTAATTAGGCAGAAAAGTATGATCCTCAAAGCAATTTAAATGCCTGATCATATTAATGTTAATCAATTCATTTTTTGTAAATGTATTTTAATTAAAAATAAGAATAAATGGACACCCAAGTCTCACTGGTGGTCATGTGTCAAGCCTATTGAGTAACATCTTCTTCATAGGTTTTTTATAGGGTTGTTCAGACACAAGCAAGTACTATTCATTATTTGTTAAAAGTTTTGTAATTTCTTCAAATCAAAACTAAAATATTCATTTCATTTTTTATATTTTCAAAAAAGTGTATTAGTTAATATATATATATATATATATATATATATAACTAATACACTTTTTTATATATATATATATATATATATATATATATAATTTTAAAATTTAAAAAGTCATCATTCTTATCATGAGATAATGTTTTCCATCATTGCAAAGAACTAAATTAAACTAGTAAACAACAAACACATACTGGAATGTTAAATATCTAATCTTGGTATAAACACATTTTTAAATATCCCAAGCATATGTACACCTACAGAGAATGATGAAAATGCATGTGTAAGTTCTTTTAATAATTTTAACAAATAAGTATTTTAAAAAGATATAAATTTAAAATAATTTGTATGATGTTTTAAGCTGAAAATTTAATTATAATATAATAAAATAGATTGTTAAAGAGAATTATTACTCTAAAGTCTGTTAAGTTAAGCAATATTAATGACTGAGAGACTATTTAATTTGTTAACCTTTCAATAACTTTTCTTTTAAGCTATAGATTGTGGGAGAATAATTAAAATAGAAACACTAAAATTTA
This sequence comes from Epiperipatus broadwayi, assembly GCA_028023455.1. Taxonomy (NCBI): domain Eukaryota; kingdom Metazoa; phylum Onychophora; class Udeonychophora; order Euonychophora; family Peripatidae; genus Epiperipatus; species Epiperipatus broadwayi. The sequence continues at coordinate 233,316 of JAQFVV010000249.1, forward strand.
TTTCAATATTTCTTATATTTTTTATATAAATTTTTAATTAAGCTACTGAATAATTTCTGCTAAAATAACCAAACTTCTGGTTACATCATATACTGTTTAAAGTTATGGCAACCCAACTGAAGACTATATAAGAACTGGTTTTTTTATACAAAGGAAGATATATCAAAATCCAGCTCTCAGATTCAAAGCTCCTCACTGACGAAGGCCACAAGCCAGAAACTAGTCTGGGGATATTGGATGAGTAGGCATTAGATAGGGATTTTATGCACAAGTCTTCTGGTGTCCATTGTTTACTCTGTTTAGCACAGGTGGCACTACTATATGATGTTTTGCTTTGCTAATTAAATTGTATAAGTAAAAGAAGAGATTGAATTCTCTATTCTTCTGACGTCATTCTTCTGCACTTAATTCCACATTCAAACATCAAGCTGTTACAATTAAAGAAATAAAATTCCTAAGCCATAAAAAAAAACCTTATTTTATGTTTTGGAACTTCACACTGTAACTCAAATTTTTTTTGCTTATATATTCTATATTTTTAGTTTTCTGTTAATTTAGATTTAAGTTTCCAACTTGTTTCTGCATTCTTTGTTAATTTACTTTTTATATCAGTTTTGCTGTAATTCTTAAGGAAAAAAAGGTACTTGTGAGCTTTCAAGCCAACCAAGATGGCATCCCATATTTTTGATAAATTTATCACTTTGGGAACTCCCAAAAAATGTTTACAAAAAAATCTCTGCTAGGAAATGTCATGTTTAATAATCACATTTTACTTTTTATTATTGTTCTTTTTTTAAAAAAGAAATCATTGTGAAAAAATTGATTACGATATTTTCAGTTTATTTTTTATTTTATTTTTGGATTAACTTATTAACAGAAAAATGAAAAAATATATAAATATAATATTTACATGTTATTCATGTTGATGGCATGCAATCATATTGTGACCATTAACATACACTTTTCGGGAGTGCAGGATCTTGTATCTTTGAAAATAGTTCACTAAATCACAGTCTGTGACAGGAAGGTTCCAAATTTTTATCATTATGACAATTTACCAAAAAAACTGCTGACAAAAAGAAACAAACTTAATTGAACCAAAGTACAGCAATGTTAAGAATGTCTTGTCACTTCCCATATTATAATACAAGTAAATAATAATAATAAATAAATGAAGCTTCTTAATGATTTTTATTGAACTTATTCCTTTTTTTTAAATTTAACAATCTATTTATTAATTTTGTTTTAATTTAACAACTAACACATCTTTGATAGATTATACACACCCAAAATAGTACATTTATCAAAAATACAGAATGCCATCTTAGTTTACTTGAAAACTCACAATTACCAAAAAAACTTATTGATGACATTATCTATTTCCTTTATTTCACTTTATATTTTTTTTCTACATTTGGAAAGTTCAAATATGGTTTTTAGGATATTTTCATTTGTAAACTTGTATTTTTAATAAATCAAATCCAATTTATTAATTCATAATATAGGGTAAAGATTTTAATATTAAAACAAAATATTGAATTAGTAAGTCAAACTGTCACTAGGGGTCAAAGAAAAACATTAAAATGTAAAAGGATTAATCTTTAGAGCATCCAAAATTTCCATAAATTTCAACAAGTCATATATATTGACCATATTGATGATTTATTGTATCTTTGTATTGTTCTGAGTTTGAATACAATTTTTTACCATATTCTATTAATAAATATTTTTTTATTTTTCTTTGTATACTTCTCGAATTCAAATATTTTAATGTCTATGCCTCATGGCATCACAAGTCTCAATTGCTTTTTTAAATAATAATCAAATTGTTTGACAGTAATGTTTCTTAATAAGTAAATCTACATTTGTTATTCTTAATCATTTTTATGAGTAGTACAAATGTGCTCTACATCATCACAAAGATAGAGTGAAGACATATGGATACAGTGTAGGTTTACTTTAATATAATGCAATGTTAATCTACTCTTATAAATATTTCTTTGTAAGTAGAACAATTAATTTTGAGAATTTTTAGCTGATACCTGATTAGCAAACAAAAATTCATTTATACCTTTATGTACTAGATTTAAATTAAGTCTAACATACGATAACATTTTAGTGAGAGAGTAGACGAGATGTGACAAAAATTTCCTTTCACATGTCAACCAAGTGTGATATCATTTTAGTGTTTTTAAAATATGTAAATTTATTTTGTTTTTTTTATTATTTCCAATTAAGGCTTGATACTCATCATTAAGTAATTTATGTTATAGCAAATTAAGTTGGCCAATGGTGTATGTAGTCCATTTTACTTTTAAATTAAAGTTATAATAATTTGGCTATGCTGACATGTAAATAGACTGAGAATAAACTTTATTTTTATTTGTTCTCATATCTATCTTTATATTTAATTTTATGCAGTCACACAAGATTTAGCATTTATAATATTATATTTCTTCTTATATTGTAGTATACATTAGTAGCCACTCTCAAACAATTATGGTCATTTCAACTCCAAAAAAAAGAAATAGTTATTAGTTGTAAGCTTAGAGTTGAGTTTTGTGGTGATTATTCTTATCATTCTGTATGCCACAAATATGTCTATATACAAAATATGTTGGCCCATTATTCTTTTAATATTTTGCATGCTGTTTTATTTTCCTATTTTTCTGCAGATATTTTTTTTTCTGAAATATTTCAACATTGTGTCCAATTGTACTTTTTCAATGTTTTCTATTCTTTACTAATATTTTCCCATTAAAAATAATCAACATGTTTAGAATATGCATGAGATACAAATAAACAAATACATCAATTCAAAATTAAATTATTAAGCCAACATTGAATTAAAAATTTCTACCAACACTTCTACAGATCATTGCTAATGAACTTTTAATTTGATCCTGGCTAGTAATTAATTTTTGTATTGGATTATTTGATTTATTATTATATTGACTAGTTTAGCTTTATCATTTAATATTTTAATTTTAATATGCTATGATGTATTACTCTGGTGATGTATTGTTCTAAGTTTGTATTGTGTTTAAAATGTCTCCAAGGGATATGTGGATATACTTAATTGATAAAAATTTGTCTGCAGATCTCGTTGAGGTATTATTTTAAATATATTGCAAATTTAGAATAATATGTCATGGAAGTAATACATCATGCCATGTGTAATATCAAACTTCAAATCTAAAAAAAGGATAGAGAGAAGAGATATTAATTATGGAAAAAAAAGAAATCACATTGTGAGATTTTAATATTTTTGTGACTTTTCTAATGGCACTTTGTATTGTCAAAGCCATCCTTTCTTCTCCTGGTATAATACAGCATTTTGTACCACCATGGACACCTAGCATGTATAATACTAAACATCAAATCTGGGGGGGGGGGACATCTTATTTTCAATGATGGAGAAATATACTCATTATGAAAAATGAAAAAATATGAAAAAGAACCCTAAAACATTTTTTAAATGGCGACCTGTAACAAAGTTTTAGCTTTACATTTTTGTTTTTCTTAAACTTAAAAAAAAAAAAAAAAAAGGCAAACTGAAAATAAAGTGTTAACTTTCAAAAATAATGGCAAACTATATGATAAAGTCTTGGCTTTATCTAAAAAATGGCAAACTGTAAATTTAACCTTATATTTTAAATTTTTCTTTAAAAAACATATATAAAGTTTTAACATATAAAAAAATCACAAATGTATAAAGTTTTAGCTCTAATTTTATTTTTATATATAAAAACATATTACTTACAAATGATGCAACAAATAAAACTATGTTTTTTGTGGGGGTTTTTTTAATTTGGTATTACACATGCTGTGTGTTTAGAGTGGCATAACGTGTCATATTGTATCAGGAAGGGGGATATTTTTGATGACCCAAAATGCCAAAATAAAAACTCACAAATATTCCTATGTTAAAAACTCATATCTACCTGATTCATTTCGGAATGTAATGTGTTTTTTCTTTTTCCATAATGAATATATCTCTCCATTTTGATAACACAAATCACTAAAAGTAAAAAGCACAAAATCACACAGGTTAGCACATTTTACAATTTGGTGACATGTATATATGTGAAAAGTTGGTAAAATGTATCTATTTGACATGGATTAGTCATACCGGAATTCTAGGATAGCATGACGTCATAAACAGAAACATTGAATAACTATTACCATGGAAATGCCACCAGAATAATATGTCATAGCAGGAATAATACCAAAGTACTGATATTTTATATATATTTGTAAATTTAGCCCTTTTCAAACAAAGATAAATTAAATATAAACTTTTAGCATGACTTTTACATGTTATTCATTTTATAATTATATGCACTAATTATAATATAGCACAATTATATAATTTATTATTATTATATTTTTGGTAATAAAATGAATTTTTTTGTTTAAAAGAAAAGATTTTTAAACCTAGGGTTAAAATAAAAGATTTTTTTATATATATATGTCATAGCATCGGCCGGGAGACGAACCCACAACCGTCTGCACCCAACTACTTGCTTGCAAGGCAGCTGTGATGACCTCACTAAATATAAAAAAAATGTGGAATAATTAGCGAAAAATGGGGAAAGAATGAAAAGCCCAATATAAAAAACACATCAAAAGGATGATTCAGTTTAAGACGATGCGACTAGCAGAGAACATTCAAGAAAGAATGAATTAGATACATATTAAAATTAGAAACTTTATCCAGAACTTTTCTTTTAAAAAAGCAAAAGAGGAAATAGTGAAATCAATTCAAGAGAAAAAGAAATGAGGCTAAACTATTCAAAAGTAAAAATTATAATTATATGTTTAAAACTTTATTTATAATTTCAAGTTTTCTTTTTCTCAAATAACAACAATGTTGTCTTGGACATAGTTATAACATTCAGAATTAAAAAAATCAATATATCTAGAAAGTAAATGATAAAATCACATTATCTTTTCCAACAAAACCATTTCTGAATGTAAAGTTTAACAAACAATGAATGACTGCGGGAAATAACTTCATTTTCGGTTCTAGAATATTTTTTTTTTTAAATTTAAAGTAAGAAAGAATATTCGTAATTTAAAAGCAAGAAATAGTCTTTAACTTTTTATCTTTTAGGCAATATCCGGAAATTTTGTTTAATTAATTTATTACTTACTTTAAAAATTATCTTTGTCATAAATGAATTCGTCTATTGATATTAAATTCTTTCCAATAATTAAGATTTTACTCAAGTTATTTGATTCTTATATTTAACTATGTAATTAATAATATAACTGCTAGTTCGATATTTATTAATAATATTTTACTTATTAAGGCACTATTCTTAAGTAGAGGGTAAAACAAGGACAGAAGTAAATTAACCTTCTCATCACCTGGAACATGACTATGCCACACTATATCTCTTTCAAAAAATGTTCATGTTATCCAATAATAGTCTACTTAAAAGTATTTTATGACCAAATATTTTATTACTAGTAGTTGAAAAATGTTTCTATCTTTTTAATTATTTATTTATTTAGCACATACCAATCAAAAGCCAAATCCTACAAGTTACATAGAGAAAATGAGCTGGATCATCCCTGAAAATATATACCATAGTCTGTGATATTCCACACTCATAGTTTGGAGAGTCTATAAATTCCTTGGGCAAAATATAAACACTTATGTGTATAAGATCACATTTATCTAAGCCAGCTGTTAATAAATTTTTAAAAAATAAATACACATTCAAATTTAAACTTAACAAGGAATCTATTATTCTGAATACATAATATTAGTAAATTAATTTATATATCTAATTAGGGAATCTTCTTGCGTTTCACCAACAATTATTCTAATTGTACTTTTCTCATTTATAGATCCTGCACATACAGTTCTTTATAGTGTTTAACTATATGCAGCACTTTGTTTCACAGTATTTTATTCTGTGCTATCAACTCTTAATTGTTAATTCTGCATTACATGCAGTCTTCAGCATAAACTGTTCATGCACTACTGTGCTTCAAGCATGATATTGCTCATACTGCACTCTATTACAGCACTGATCATATACATATCTAACAATTGGCAGTTTTGTTTTGCCTTATCTAATTTGCATAATTACCTTCTATTGTTACATCTTTGAAATTAGCATATCTATATTATTTTCCAATTTGCATAATTTTTAATTATTATGCATATATTTCTTTTCTAGAATGTTTTTTACTATTGACTAAATTTATCCACACATCTCATGCAACTTTATTATTGTTACACTTATTATTAGTTATCATCAATCCATTGACTTTGTTCAGAAAATATACCTGAAGCTACTATTTCATTTTTATCTACAAATCCTCTTATTTTGTGAAAATTGTTTTCCAAATGTCTTTTCATTTTAATGTTTTTTAATTATATATTTTTTTTCTAACTTTTTTTATTTTTATTGTTTTCCTTTTTTCTTAATTTATTAATTAGTTCCTCATAAAGTCTACCATTTTTAATCTTTTTTCTTTTGCAATTACCTCTGTATCTTCTCACATTCATTTTAATTTTTCTGATTGTTTCATCAATAGTTAAACTTTCCTCAAATTCACTAGTAACCCACCCCCCCCTAGCCAAAGTTTATTTGATTCATCATTAATTATATCCAGAAATAGTAATCAATTAGTAACAGTAATACATATTGTGTTCCAATAAAATGGTGTCAGATAACTGGTTCTTTCTTTAAGCTGCCTGCATGTGTTATATAGGGACATAGTTTAGCTATTCACTACAAAAATCATAAGACATTAGCAGATCTGAATGTTAGAGCGTTAATCCACAACAGAATCCATGTGCTAGCATAAAATTTTGTTTTAAATTAGATAAAACTGTTGCTAAAACATCTGAAATGATACAAATTATATATGGTAGCAAATCCAGAAGTTGTAAGAATGTTTCCAAGTAGTTCAGAAGATTTGTGATGGCAGAAAGAACATTAATAATGATTCTAGTCATATATTCTTTAAGTTATCATCAAAATAATAAATAAAATTGTCAGTCTTTTTGAGATTCATATAAATAATTCATGAACTGTTCCATAATCTGTTTCAAGTCATTATTTCATGGTTAAAACTTATCTTCAATCATAAATATTAAGAATATGGTCTATTTTCTTCCTATAAAGTTATTCTGATGGGTATCTCCTTTTATGGAGTATATTCATTTGCATAGGAAGCATAAAACAGGCAAAACTCACTATATGTATTGCCATGCACAACAAGCTAGAGTAATCAATGAATGCCAGAAGGCGTGTGCATAAAATCCCCATCTAGTGCCTACTCATCCTATATCCTAGACTAATTTCAGGCTTGTGACCTTTGTCAGTGAGGAGGCTTGGATCTGAGAGCACTGCACCTAGATCTTAGAATCTAATGCAACCCTCCAGAAGCCACCTTTTATCTCCACTTAACTAAAAAAATATGAGACTTAAATTGAAAACCCCTTAATGTTTTCAATCCAAACCCATTATCTCATAGTCATATGGGTCTGAACTCAGTTCAGTACCATACATTTTGGTGTCTTTGGTACTTTAATAACCATAGTCATCACTATCCTATTAAGCAGGATTGGTTTTAAGCCAATCACATGACCACACTTCTTATGTTTGGCTATAACTGTTTTAAAACAGGCAAAAATCACTATACATATTGCCACACACAGCAAGCTAAAGTAATCAATGGATTCCAGAAGGCTTATGCATAAAATCCTCATCTAGTGCCTACTCATCCAATATCCCCAGACTAGTTTCTAGCTTGTGGCCTTCATCAGTGAGGAGCCTTGGATCTGAGAGCACTGCACTTAGATCTTAAGATATAATACAACCCTCCATCAGCCAGCTATTATTGCCACTTAACTACAAAACTATGAGTCTTAAAATAAAAACACCTTAATATTTTCAATCCAAGCCCATTAGCTGGTATGGTCATATGGGTCTGAACTAACACCTTAAGTTTTCAATTTAAGACTCATAGTTTTGTAGTTAAGGTGGCTACTAGAGGGTTGCATTAGATCCTAAGATCTAGGTGCAGTGCTCTCAGATTCAAGGCTTCTCACTGATGAAGGCCACAAGCCAGAAACTAGTCTGGGGATATTGGATGAGTAGGTACTAGATGGGAATTTTATGCACAAGCCTTCTGGCATTCATTGATTACTCTAGCTTGCTGTGTGTGGCAATATGTATAGTGAGTTTTTCCTGTTTTAAAACAGTTATACTCAAGCACAAAAAGTGGTGGTCATGTGATGTTTATAGAAAGCATACTGACAAAACAAAATCATCAAAATCACACAATTTGTCCATTATTATCTGGTTTTATTTCTGCTCAACAGTCCAAACTATTAGTCAAAAAATGTAAAATTATTTCCCAAGTTTATATGGATATTATAGGCAAAATAACTTATTGTTATATAAATCTTATGGGTCTTATCTCTGATAATTCAAGCGTACAATAAATGGCATTAGAATGGAGGGCTATTCTTGCTCTATCTTTTGAGTAATGATACAAAAATAGAAAAAAGGCATGACTGCAAGTCTTGACAAGATTCTTAGAGAAGTTTTTAAGAATTATGGTAATGATATGTTACTTTTAAAACTACTGACATTTTTTTTAAATTTACATGAGCACAATTCAGTGCATATTGGTAATTATCTGACTCTAAAAACATGTTCTATTAATACAATCTATACTCTCTATTTTTATGAGATAAATAAAACTGTAAGAAATAATATATAATATGATTATTATTCACTATAGCTAAAATATTTTAAAATATGTTGTTAAAAAGATAGATTACAGTGATAGATAGAAGTTTACCAGAATTTCACTTTGGCTTTAAAAAATGAAAAAGTGCTATAGTTATGATATTTTATAGATAGGAAAATGAAAGAAAGTGTCCATAATAAAGAAATGTTTATAAATTGCTTTTATGTATTGATTAAAAGTAATTGATCCACTTAATCAAACATGATCATTACAAGGTTTGAAATTATTGTACATGACAGTATAGAGAAACTGTTATTACTGCTAATAGAAAGTTGGAGGCATTTGAAATAAAAACTGGTATTAAACAAACATGGATATTAGTTTGAACTTTATTTTGCATATTTGATACAGTGGTTTTTTGAAACTGTTTGCATAGGATACAAGTTTGATAGTAGAAAGCAATAATTTCTTTTTCTCTTTTGAATTTATAGTATGCTGATAATTGTGCTATCTTTCATCAATTCAAAACATAATCTATAGAATGTATTTAATATTTTAAATGTAACCTATAAAAACTGATTAATAATTAATGTTCAAAATAATGGGACAAAAATATTTGACTTTTAGCTTGAATGTTTTAATTTGGAAAAAAATGAGTCAATGTTAATATTTTGGCAGCTTTTCAAATAGAGTGCTAAACCTAGATATTAAGATATAACACAGACTCCAATCATTTGCTGATGCATTTAAAAAATTGAAATTGCATGTTTATGGCAATGATATAAATACTACAACTAAATTAGTTGTATAGAGAACTATTATTTAACCCAATTTATTATATAGAAGTAAGTTCTGGACCCCAGTATCGACACAGCATTAAAACATTAGAAATTTTTTTGTTTAAAGATACTTTTAAAAAAGTCAAAAATATAAGGGCAACATTTTAATACCAATTAATATACTCTTCATATTGTTGGGTTGTGATATGGATCTAAAATCATTGGACTGGATATCCAAAATGAATTAACAGTAACAGACTTCCTAAAAAAATATTTTACAGTGAAAATGATTATAGTCCTTAGGTGAAAGAATTCTTTTTTTACACTATAAAGATTATTTCAAAAAAAATCAGAAAAATTGTGATTACTGATTGCTTTCTTTAGATATGACTAACAATAAAATATAATTGAGAACTATATTTAAACAAACCATTCATGTCTTTTGGAAAATAAACTTTTTGGCAGAACATTGATCACATCACAATACATAAAATGAATAGATAAACAGAATACCATGTTATGTACATAGACATACTGTTATTACTATCTTTGTTTATGGTTTTTCTCCACAATATGTTATTTTATTTCTGGTTTTGTTTAACTAGTTTTATTTTTTATTATTATACTTTTAAAAGTTTATTGGAATTAATAATTTATTTATAAGGAAGCTTTGCCTAAAAATGGAAATTTTCTATCATATATGGAGTATAACAAAAGTTATCACTACGTATTCAATGTTAAAAGATGTTACTTAAGATAGGTGTCTTTGAAAAACATACAGATATGGAGGTGCAATGTTTGCAAAGATCATCAATATGATGATAATACATTCAATTTGACCATAGTGAGCAACAAGTCTCCAGATTCAATTTGGATGGATATTTTGGGAAAATTAAAAATACATACTCTTATATCAAACCTTTCATTTATGGTTATGAAGATTCAGGCAAGCATTGATTCTATAGGTAGTAATATTGACAAAAATATTCAAGAATTAATTAATTTAGCAAATTCATATAGTTTGTGTGAAAAAGAAGACCTTTTATTGAATAACAAATTAAAGTTCGGGAACATTTAAAAATATATTATAAAATTGAAATACAAAGAATTCTCTATCAAAAAATGAATATTTACTGACAATTATTTAAAAATGTTGAAAGACTTGATTTTAAAAAGTTCTGATATTAATGAACACGTTTTTCAAATAAAATAAAAATCAGGTATTCTAGGTTTTGGTAATTATTATTTTTAATTTATATAGTTTAACCAAATCATTTTTGGTGAAAGCAAAATTTTTTATAATGGCTTCTGACATTCTATTAAGTGAAAGAAATAAATCAATGTATTATTTGGCAGGATAGGCAACTTTTATGATTGGACAAGCAAAGAATGTGAAAACGTAATGACTTGGCTTTTATACAGAATGTTTTGATTATATTAGAAATGGGATTCTTCACATATTTTAATTAAAAATGAACCAAAGGTGACAGATTTCTGATATTTATTTCTTTAAAAAGGGTCTGATACACACTTTTCTCAAAAATAAACTTTATCTGCTTTTAATATATTTCACTTGAACATACAAAGTATTAGATCTAAGAAATAAATTTCCTATGAGTTTTATTATGTAAAAATTTTAAATGAATCTTGGATATCCACAGAATTGGAGCATTTATATATTCTAGATGGATATTCAAATATTCTTCCTTCATCAAACTCATTTTCATTTGGAAAAGTAATTGGTTTTTTTAAAAATAGATATTAATTTTAATAATAAAATTTCAATACTTGTCTCTGCATAATGTATTTAATTTGACTTTTCATCAGTTTATTTTTACTATTATTCCTTTATTATACACACACATCAGTACTGTGTCCCAGACTCATGATGAACTAACTAAACTATATAGATTGTGCATGGGTGTCACTCTAGATTTTATTGTTGAACTTGATATATTGTTATCTCATTTATAACCTTTTTCAATAGTACTTTTAGGTGATATAAATATAGATTGATCCAGCTTGCTCTCTTTCTCATCAGTCTGAAGAAACAATACACCATTTTCTCATCCAGTGTCCTGATCTTCTCATATATAAAAACATCATTGAGTTAATTACTAAATCTCATATTTCTTCTAGTGCTATTTTTATTGATAGTATAAAAAGAGGCTTTTCTCCCTTTAATTATAATCACTATATTCCTTATGTATACCCTTTGGTTCATAAGATAACACCTTTGCTTCAATCCTACATCTAAGAAATTACAATCACTGTTTTTCAATAAATCTCAAAAACTAAAAACAGAGATCAGACATTTGCTCTGGTTACTCTCCCAACACAAATCAGACATTTGCTCTGGTTATTCTCCGAACACAAATCAGGCATTTGCTCTGGTTACTCTCCCAACACCATTATAATATTTTTTCTCTCATACTATTATTACTTTTACTATGTTAATCCTATGTATGTAAATAATGTGTTATTTGTAATCCATAAACATTGTATGAGTCTATTCCATGGTTGAATTCAAACAAATTTTCCAATAAATATAGATAAAAAAAATTTTTTAGTACAATAATTTTAAAAGTAATCTGTGTGGCTCACTGTACTTTATTTGCATTTACTGTATAGTTATGACTTTAATCAAGGTATCTTTATTTATACATAAAATTCATTCTTGTCAATCTATATAGAATTACATATTTATAAGTCTAAATCATCACATAAATTTTGATTCATAATTACTTAAAAGTTTTTATGCTGCTCCATTCTGTAACTATGTTAAAATTATTTAACTGCAGGCAAGAAATAAATACTCACATGTTATTAATTATGCCATAATAAACTAAAAGCTTTATTATCTAATCAGAAATGCAATAATATTTTTACTTTGTATGTTGCTGGTTCTGCATTTTTAAAATGTCAGAATATATATATATTTAATTACAAAATCAATGATGGTTTATTTTAAATTGTTAAACAGGATTAGAAGATGCTGAGCATAGATAACTAATAATTTAGTGGGAAAGATTAATCAAAAAAATTATTTAAAATCCTTAAAAAGAAATTCCTTAATTAAAAAAAAAATACTGATATTAAATTTGATGTCAGGTAATTAAAATTTTAATATTATCTTTAAAAAAAATTATGCTAATTTGTTAAAGGTTCAAAATATTAAGATGTTGAAGAAATTTTTTCCATCCGTGCCAATAGATAGTGTAATCAATACAAGATTTATCATTTGATACTTTTTGTTATTAATTCCTTTTTATTTAAAGTCATTATTAATTCTTAGGTATATTATAAGTATGATTAATTAAATACTGTTCACTCAACCAGATGAGATAGTTTATAGCTAAAAATTGTTAAAGAAACTAAATCTGTTTTTATATTTATACTTGTTTGTTTATTTAATTTTTCTTTAAGAGCTGGATTATTTTTTACCTCTTTGAAAGTTTGTATTACTGTGAATATTTTAGATCAATCTCTATTATTTTTGTGATTTCTAAATTGTAGAAAATGATAATTAAAGTAAATGCAATCATTTTTACTGACCATCAGTATGGTAGCATCCTCCCTATTTAATGATTGCAAAATTATAGCTATATATTTTGATTTATCAAAAGCATTTGATTCTGTATCCCATAAAATTTTATTTAAATGTCTATATTCATATGGTTAATAGTCTTTTTGCTTTTTGAATTACAAATTATTTAAAGAATATAAAATACACTAGGAATATTTTGGCGATATTAGTTATTTTAAATTAATTAACCATGGTACATTATAAAAGTCAGTTATGAATTCTGTTTTGATTTTAATTTATGAAAATGTTAAATTTTTTTACATTTAGAATCAAATATTTACATTTTTACAGATGATCTTGCTTTGACATCTGCGCCAGTTTCTGTATTCTTACGATGAAATAATAATTAATAATGATTTACTTTTAATTAGCAAATAATCAGCTTTTAATTGTTTATCAGTTAATTTGAATAATGAAATATGATACCCTTTTATTACAAATTTTTTTCCTATTCAATTAACCATCATTATTTGTAATAATTATTTTTTGTCTTGCATCAATACTTGCACTTGAGTTAATATTTTTTTTGTTTATATTTATTGTTATCTAGATGTGTTTACTAATTCTAGATTATCCTGGTCAAATCATATTAACTTCATTTGTTCTTTTTTTTCATAAAATAAATTATATGTTCTTTTCTAAATCTAAGTTCTTATCTTATTCAGCTTTAATTACTATTTATATTATTTATTATCAAAGGTTATGTTATAATGGGAAACATTCCTTTTTTGCAATGTCTACTTTATTTTTTTATGGAATTATACAATACATATCATTTTTGGCAGTTATTATGCCACATCTATTAGAAATATGTAGGCATTCATAATATACTAGTTGTTTATTTATATCAATACAATGCAATTTTTGATATATATTGTAGAACAATGATGGCGAACCTTTTTATGTGCGCATGCCAAAAATTTCCACACACTATTTATTGAATGATTGGCGTGCCATACAGTTATTAAATCAAAATATAAACAACTTAATTATTGCAGTTTTTTAAAAGTTTTTAAAACAAAATAATAATAATAATTAAACAGAATTTCTAAATAAGCTAAATACAAATGAACGATATTTATTTAGAAGAGTACAAGTTGAATAAAATGTAATAGTAAAAAATTAATAGTAATTAAAACAAAATTTTGGAAATAAATATATAAAATCAATATAATTTAAAGTTGTAATTATAAATTTATTAAACGCACATTGATTTCTTCCATAGCGTAAGCTTGTGGTTAAAACACCTGTAGAAGTCCCTACTATCGCATTTTATACGCATATTATCGAGGTTATAGCCTCAGTAAAAATCAATATAAATAGATATTATTTAATGAGATTTTTGTTGTTGTATATTGGATGCCAAATGCTTTATATCTTGTTCATATTTTGTCACTTTTAATAATGTATATGCTGAACTATATTCATCTGTCATTCATTTTTCGAATTGTCTTTAATTAAATTCATTTCTGAAAACAATGATTCACATGTATACTAAGCCATTCAAAAATTTCTAATTTAAGACTATCCATTGATATTATGTCTGGATATAAAATAAATTTTGATGTTTCTGAAAAATGTCTGAACTATGTAAATCTTAAATAAAATTCATCGATTATCGATTGAATTAACAGCACAAAACTCTTGTGTCAATTTTATTTGATCTGGCTTCTCATGAGATTCTAAATCAGTCAAGATTTTGTTTATATTTGGAAAATATTTGAAAGTGTAAGAAATAACATCATGGTTAAAAATTTGTAATTTAACTTCAAATGCTTTGATCAAATCAAACATGATAACAATTGTCTTATTATAACCTTGCAGTTTCACATTTAATTCATTTAGATGTGAATACATTTCAGTAAAAAACATTAATTTTGAAAGTCATTCAACATCTATTAATTCATTATATTTTTCAATGATTTTTTCATTATGTAAAAACAGTCTAATTTCATCTAAACGCCTTACAAAATTTTAAGGAACTTTTCTTGACTTAACCATCAGACATTGTTGTACATAAGTAAACCATTGTACACTGAGTTCACCTCACTCAATAAATTTAAAAAATTTCATTTATTTAGAGTTTGTGAAGGTATAAAATTGATTAACTTAGTCACAATATTCATAACATCATCCAATGTCTTAAAGCTGGCCTTTGTGTATAAAACCTGCTAATGTATAATGCAATGAAAACCCAAAATTGAATGTCCAATATAGTTGGTAAATAAACTGAGAAAACCATTTTCTTTTCCAGTCATACTTCGAGCACTATCTGTAATTACTGATACAATTTTGGCAACATCTATTTCTTTTTCAGTGAGTACATTTGACACTTCATTGCAAATATCTATTCCTTTAGTTGTAACTAATGAAGTTAACCTTATCAATTATTCTTTGATATTATTCCCAGTACAATATCAAATAAAAATATCTAAACGAGCTGATAACATTTATGTCTGTACTTTCATCAAGGCAGTGAGAAATTAAACTAAAAAATTTACAATTCTTTTTTGTTGGTAAGTCATGTTGTTAGCCATTTGCAGGGTTCTTTCTTTAACTGTATTTCTAGCCAATGGTAAATCTTTTATTCTCTGAATAATTTTTGCTTTGTTTTCAAAATATTCAACAAGAACTGGTGCACATTTCATCCAAGCTGCTTTCATATATTCTCCAACATTAAAAGATTTTCCATGTTTGGCAATTACATTTGAAATTAAAAAAATTAGCAGGTTATATTTGAATGATTTTCGATAAATTTCATTAAGATGTTGATTGAATATTTATATTTTTAAATGCTTGGGCAATATATTCTTTTTATTAATCATTACTTTTTTCACAGAGCCATTTATGATTGGTCTCATAATGCCATTTTACTGATGATGTTCTCAATACAATTGTTCTGGAACATAAAACACATACTGTCTTGGTGCCTTTGTTAATCATTCCATATTCATCAGTTCACCAATTTTGAAATTCTCTACTGCTTGACAATTTTTGTTTTTATTTTCATTAGTCATATTAATATAATGATAACAAATTTATTTAAAAATAAATTTAAATGGGGCTTTAATAATTTTATAAATCAAAGATTCATTATATGTTAAAATATATTATTATCCTTATTTTTGACTTTTACAGCAAAACTTCAAGCAAAAAAAAAAATTGTTTGATGGCATTGATTATGCATTTCATTTCTTGGTTTGTGATTTTGATTACATTAAAAAAATGAATTGTGTCAACACATTTAGATCAAAAAAGATTAGGACAGAAAATTATTTTATTACTTTTTCTTTAGATTTGAAAAAAAAATTACTTCAAAAAGTTATAAAATATTTTACTGGGTTTACTTTATAGTTTTATTGGAATCATTTGAAGGTTTATAGAATATGATACCACAGTATACTGTACCACTTTATTTGACTTAAAATATCATTCCCATCTACATATATATAATTTTTTTTTCAAATTTTGTAATTTATTGCTTCTAATCAGAGTTCCATTATAAATTGAATTCTAATATAATATTATATATATTTATTTCACATTTATTTTATAGTAATTTTTTATAGTACAGATTTTAGCAATAAAAAAAAATTAAATAATTTAAAACATAGAAAATTGTGATATGTAAATAGTTTGCATGCCAGTAAAAAATTTGAATATGCCATTCTGGCACACGTACCACAAATTCACCATCACTATTGTAGATGAACTCAGTTATATCCTATATATTTCCACCAAATATAAAATAACTATAACAAATTTTCTCAAAATTTTCAATCAGAAACAATTATAATGGTCCCAAATTATTTAATTTGCTCTTTAAATTTAACTAACATTAGATATTTGACACATTAAATAAACTATAGTAATTTTCTATCTGTACACATATACAGAACAATGATAAAGATATGTGTAAAAGATTGTGATCTGGGCCATTTTGATCAGTACGGGTTTATCACAAAATGCTTAGTTTGGGGATCATAGATCATGCCTTTGGTCATATGTTTACTATTACATTCTTCCTCAAGGTGTTAAAAGTGGATAGAAATTCAGTTCCTACTTTGTGTGAGAGTAGCATAATGAAAATTACATTACAAAAATATTATTCATTATTGGATAACCTTTATTCAAATGATTGACTAGTAAATATTATTAATATACTCATTAAGAGATTTGTGTAAACATTGTGAGGGCAGCTCATTTGTCACATCAAATAAACTGTAGTAATTTGTTATATATATATATATATATATATATATATATATATATATTATATATATAAATTACTACAGTATATATATATATATATATATATAATTACCCCAAATCCAAAATTAAACCAGACCAACAAAAATAATATAAAAACACAACCAAGGTTTTACTGCTACAAGCAGACTTTTCAAGTGTAAAGAACTACAAAAACTACACAATATATATAATATTAAACATTATCCACAAATCCATTTACTTCCCATCCACCCTTAATATTACAAGAACTCTTAAATAAGTTAATTGCTTCAGAATAATAAATTTTCAATAATAAAGATTCTTCAATTCTTCTTTTGATTTCATTTCTCTCAAAGAAGACAACCTTAGCTCCATCAAAATTAATAGTGTGGCCTGTATCTTTTTCATGGACATACAAAGCAGAACTAAGATATCTATTTTTAACTCTACTTTTATGAACCTTTATTCTTTCATTTAAACTCAAACTACTCTGACCTATGTAGACCTTCTTACAAAAAAAACAAAGGATAAAATATAGGTGCTGATATAGTATGCACTCAGTGGCCATTTTGAATTTGAAAACACCTAAAAACACTGCTGGCACATGCAAGCGATAAATGGCATCGACTAGAAACATTCAGTTTTCAAAAAAATAAATTGCCTAAGGCACTTGTTGGTAATTTTTTTTAATTATTAAAATATTGGTAAAAAATTACTTAAATAAATGCTAACTGTCTATTATTCAGATTTGTGATTCATTATTATAACTCTTAGTTAGAGGGATAATCCCAAAGCCAAATGTAAAATATTATATTTTTAAAAATAAGTTAATTAGGTTTTTTATTTGTTGATACTCCATGAAATAGTGTTGAAAGTGATGTTCCCACCATTTCTGATTTAGCAATATACTTTTTAAATATAATTTTTTTAAATTATAATACTGATTTTTGAGATTTAGTATATACTGTTGAAAGACTGGAGTAATCTTTTGATAGCAGCATTTATTATTTTTTCTAATTATTGCTATGTATATATATTTAGGTTTTATGACTTTTTTTAAAAAAATGCCTTAACATACATTAATTCTTTGAGATTTACTATTGTAATGTTTGATTATCACTATATATTTAAATTAGCATTTTTGGTTTATCTTAAAGGATTTTTTAATTTTCAATGTTCACTTCTTTTTCTTCCCCTCCCCCTGCACTTTTTTTGATAGTAGCACCTTAGGCTATTTAAGGTGACATTACATCTCAATGTTTGATTTATAGCATTATAGTTTTTAAATAGTGTTTTTCAAAATTATAATACTGATTTAGTATATAGTGTTGAAAGACTGGAGTGAGCTTTTTAAAATAGCATTTCTTATTTTTCTAATGATCACTATATTTTAAAGAGTTTTTGTAAATATCATTTACGATTTTTTTTTAAAAATTCCTTAACACACGTTAATTGTTTAAGATTTACTATTACAGTATTTGATTATCACTATATATATATATAAATTAGCATTTTTGCTTTATCTTAAAGGATATTTTAATTTTCAATGTTCACTTCTTTTTCTTTTCCCGCACTTTTTTTTCATAAAAGCACCTTAGGCTATTTAATGTGATGTTTTCCCGCACTTTTTTTAAGTGTAGTGCCTTCCCACCACCCTTTTTTAATTGTAGTGCCTTAGGCAATTTATTTTTTTGAAAACTGAGTGTTTCTAGTCAATGTCATTTATCGCTTGCATGTGCCAGCATGTTTTTGAGTGTTTTCAAATTCAAAATGGCCACTAAGCATGTACTATATCAGCACTAAAATATACTACACCAAGAATAGGGTACTTGAGTACTAACTAAGTTATGACATACTACACAGGCCGCCGGTAGATAAGATCAACGATCAACCAAAACAATGTCATGGCAACTGAAACATTGGCATGCCTAATCGATAGAAGTGATCAAGGTTTTTTCGTGGTCACCAACGAGATTATGTAATATTGCGGTGAATTGTGGTAAATACCTGTCTTTTACCTGCTGTCGTATTGCAAGCAAGATGTGTTTTTTCTATTGTCTGTTATATGCCATTTTGTGAGATTTTCATTTTACATTTTGCTAATTGAGAAATTATTGCTTATTTTACATTTTCATTGCTGAGATTTGGATTACTAATTTCTGTGATTGTTAATTATTGCTATTTATTATTTTTATTACTAATTTCAATTTTGATTTTTATTACTAATTTACATTTTGATTGCCGTGTTATTTTTATTACTAATTTATTACTAATCAACAACTTACAAGAAAATGTCGGATATAAAATTGTGGGACTTACCATCTTCTGAAGATGAAGCGGTCGAATTTTTGCAAACATATGGGATTATTCCGAGTGGGAAATTTTGTGTGAATGGCCATCCTATGAGTATATATATTAAGAACTATGAAAAGCAATGGCGCTGCAATGTTAAAGACTGTTATAAAAGGATCGCTATCAGAAAAGGGACTTGGTTTGAAGGATCCAGAATTAGTTTGGTCACTGCGATCAGATTTATATATAGTTGGTGTCAAGAATTGACATCGGTACAATTTTGTGAGGAGCAGTTGGAAATCGCCAGTAAAACAGCAATCGACTGGAACAATTATCTCCGTGAAGTCTGCACATGGAGACTATTTCATAAAGAAAAAGTGAAAATTGGAGGCCCTAACAGGGTTATTGAAATTGATGAAAGTCTTTTTTCAAGACGGAAAAATAATGCCAGCAGAGTACTCCCCCAGCAGTGGATATTCGGTGGTGTTTGCAGGGAGACGGATGAATGTTTTGTGGTAGCCATTCAAGACAGATCCGCATCCACTCTCATGCAAGCCATCAGAGACAATGTGCAGGAAGGATCTACGATTTACAGCGACTGCTGGAAAGGTTACAAAACCGAGGAATTAAAGGAGGCCGGATATGATCATCTTCAGGTCAATCACACCTATAATTTTGTGGACCCATCAACTGGAGTCCACACTCAAAATATAGAAAGGTTGTGGGGGCTACTAAAATGGCGGAACAAGAAGCACAGAGGTACAGCTAGACAACACTTGGATTCGTATTTAACGGAATTCATGTGGAGGCGATGCTTCAAAAATGACACTTTCACTGCTATTTTGGAACATATACGTGAATTCAGTCCACCACAGTGACTTTTATTTGTAAGTACAATTTATTTAATATACCCTTTTTAGTTTTGTAATTTTGTTTCATAAACGGTATGGGGAAAATTGCTTGTCATGGCATCACTTTTTCTTTTTTCATTATCGCAGTAGCTGAAAAACGAAATTGTTTATAGTTAAAATTTTGATATTTTTTTTCCTTTTTTTTTTTTTTTTTTAAATACCATCCTCACAAAAAATATGAATTTTTACCTGTTATTGTAGCTTTATTTCACGATTACTGAAAAATTGTTTATAATAATATTCTGGAAACATTACGGCTACAAATTGATTGTAAAATCATCCATTTTACGTTGTTCAGTATCGCAGCATTTGTGAAAGACAGTTACTTGTAGTAAATATTTGACATCAATTTTTCCTAAATATAATCAATTTGGATTCATTAAATACCATGAAAAAAAAAGAATTATTTTTTTTACCTATTATTTTTTATTATTTGTTTGTCGATTACTTAAATATTGCTTATAATTAAATTTTTGAAACAGTACAGGGAAAAATTGGTTGTAAAATCCGCCATTTTACCCTTTTTGCAGTATTTATGAAAGGCAGTTAATTGTGAGTAACGAATTTGGGTTTAGCTATTACTTATTTTGTTTGAATATTAAAATATTATTGAAAATACTGATTTTTGATTAAAATATAAATGAACATTATTGATTTTTAATTATTTATATTTACATTTTGATAATTATTTTACCGTAGCAAATTATTGTTAAATATCGTTAATAATTTTAGGTTTATCCCATTTTACATATTTACATTTGATTACTTATTTTGTTTGAATATTGAAATATTATTGAAAATACTGATTTTTGATTAAAATATAAATGAACATATTGATTTTTAATTATTTATATTTACATTTTCGTAATTATTTTACCGTAGCAAATTTTTGTTAAATATCAGTAAATAATTTTAGGTTTATCCCATTTTTCATATTTACATTTGTTTGAATATTGAAATATTATTTTACCGTAGCAAAATATTGTTAAATATCGCTAATAATTTTAGGTTTATCCCATTTTTCATATTTACATTTTCATAATTATTTTAATTAACATTTTAGTCAATTTTACTTATTATTCCATTTGTTTGTTTCAGGGTTTGGCCAACATGGTGGACATCTCCCTCTCCTTCTTTGATATGAAGTATGATATGACATACTGCCCCAAAGGCATACTATTCTAATCTTGCGATCTTCACGGTGACTTCTCCACGTGATCTGCAAACAAATTTTATCGATTAAGTTTGTTCGCAAATCACTAGGAGACGTTATCTTAAAGATCGTAAGATTAGAATAGTATGCTTTCGGTGTAGTACGTCATAGCTTAGTTAGTACTCAAGTACCAGGAATAGTCCTCCTATCAAAAATTTCCTTTGTATTATTTAATAAATTATTCAATGTAATACCCCTTTTCCAAGCAATTTTCTTATTTCCAAACACTTTACTATTCCTACATACAATTTTATAAGAAGACAATTTAAATAGCAAAGAAATAAAATCATATTTTTTTCTATCCTTTACATCCTTACAAACATTACTATTAAATAAAATACTTTTAACAAATTTATCAGAGTAACCAACCTTCAAGTAATCTTTATAAAATTGACATTTCTGAAACAAAGCTACCCCACTAGAATTATTTAATTTATTATTCCTATGACAATAATTCCTTAAAGCAGCTACTTTATGAGATACAGACTGATAGCTATCAGGTTTAATTATATATCTTAATTCTCTACTTTTAACAAAATGATTGCATAGTAAACAATTAGTCTCTACATTTCTAATCACCAAAAGATCTAAAAATTTTAACTTACCAAAATCTAACCCCCCTCCTTCTAACACATATCTTATAGAAGGATCAAAACAATTAAACTCATTTACAAATTCCTTCAATTTATCATTCTCAACTACAAATAAACAATGATCAACATATCTGACAAATAACTTTACATATAAACAATTCTTTTTAATAATAATTTCCTCCTCCATATAATTAATATAAACTGAACATACTAAAGGAAAAATAATATAACCAATTATCCACCCTTCCTTAATTTTATAAAAATTACCTTTATAAGTAAAACACATAGAATCTTCCAATAATAAAAGCAAATCTTTAATTACCTTAATTTTATTTTTTGATAAAGAACTTTTTTAATCAATACAGACATAAGAACATCAATACTGCTTAACCTATTAACAGACTGATACATATTTTCAATATCTAAACTGCCAAATACCTAATTACTTTCTATTTTAAACTTATTTCTTATCAAAAGCCTCAAAAGAAGAAGAAACTGTACAATGACCAAAATCAACAAATTGTTTTAAAAAATTATTCAAGAATCTAGAAATACCCTCTACAACACTACCTGTAAAATCAAAAATAAATCTTAAAGGAAAATCATCTTTATGAGTCTTAATATTCACAAACGTCTTAGCTGATATGAAATCATTTGGATAACATTTTAAATAATCTATTTTATTAAAAAAAATTTAAATTTACCATTTTCTTCATAATATCTATCAATTTTCTTTTAATCACATTACCTGGATCTTTATCTAAAAATATATATTTACCATTATTTAATTCTCTATCCATTTTTTCTTTGAACTCATCTCCTTTCATAATGACAAACCTACCAGCTTTGTCTTCATGAGAAATGATCAGATCATTAGCAATTAACCTATTCTTAAGATGTCTAACCTCAGCAGGATTATCCACAAATTTTTCTTTCCTTTTTAAACTTTTATTTAAAATCAATTGAATACCAACTTTCTGCTCATCACTCAAATTACTAGATTCAATAGATGAAATTGTATCAAAAACTATATTTTTTGAAGGAAATGGAACAAAATTAGGGCCTTTACCAAGAATATCTAATTCTCTATCATTTAACTTAATATCAGAAAGATTAACAACCCTATCATCAGAAACATTACTCTCATACCTTTTATCACTACAATAATTTTTATTCACTTTCCCAAACAACAACTTTAATTTATGCTTGTAATGTTTATATATAGAAGAAACAATGATTTAGTAAACATACAACTTTAATTTATGCTTGTAATGTTTATATATAGAAGAAACAATGATTTAGTAAATATTTATACATTTAACAGCTGAACTGTTTTTTTTTTTCATGTTACAAATATTTATTTTATTCAGCTAATTGTTTTCAATATTAAAATGTATTATAATCATAGCATTATATAATCAAAGTTCGTTAAACTCTCATTTTAAAGTTTTATTATAAATCAAATTAGCATAGGTTTGAATTTTAGAAATTAATTTTCATTTTAATAACTGTATATGAAGTTATAGATGCCATTTTTAAAAAGAATGTGCTAGTTTCTTTTTTATTTATGATATCCATATATGTGGCTATTGGCAATGCCTACATCACTTTTCTCTTTGTCATCTCTCTCAGAGCAAACAATATCAGCCCTAGAAAGATCAAAATCATGGCCTGACTTTAGCTTGCAATCTAAAAATATAGATGACTGTTCATTGTTTTTCTTAGCCTGTTATTTAGATAATTGTGCTGGGCCAGTCTTGTGGATATTTTTGCTCTTGTTTCTTCATATTAAGTCTTTAAGCAATTCCACTCTTTGCAAATGATTTTGTACACTACTTAGAATGCAGTTTCTCTAGTTATTTTATTTTTTGAGCTGTTTAACAATTTATTTAAAGATGGAGGTAACTGAAAACATTATGTTTATCAGTACATATTTTTCTTAATTGTTGCACAACTTTAGACATATAAGAAAAAATAGTCTATTTCTTGTCTTCAGTTTGGAGATTTATAGCGTGCATAAGATTTCTATAGAAATTAGCTATTATTGAATTTATTTTTTAGTATTATATTCCGTATTAATTAGATCTTTTATATAGCTTTATGGGGTTTTTTTTTCAATCTGCTTTGAACTTGCATAATTTCCAGTTCCTTTGGAGAAAATCTTTCAGTCCCATGTATTTATGAGACCAGGGGGTTATAGACCTAGGGTCCATATGCCTCTCACATTTAAGGGCTTCAATTCCATCCTATTGATAAAGATATATAAAAGATTGTAGTCTGCGACAACTGATGAGTGTCGCTTCAGCATAAAGTGTACATCTTGAGATCATAGAGCTTTGTCATAATTTTGGACATATGTTTATGATTACATTCTTCCACATGATATTAAAAATGGATAGAAATTATTCCCTGCTTTGCATAAGAATGGTGTAATAAAAATTACACTACAAAATATTATTCATTATTGAATAATTTCTAGTATAATGAATGACTAATAAAAATTATTAATATACTAGTTGAGTTTTAAAAAATGTTTGTATCATTGGTTGTATTATACTAAATAACGTTTTATATTTTTATTTTACTTTATGTTTTGTATTTTAACTGCTATATTTTCAATTCCTCATTCAAGATTTTTTCTTTTGTATGAAATTTATATTACTGTATTACTTGCTTTGTAGTTTACTGAATACATAAATAATAATAATAATAATAATAATAATAATAATAATAATAATAATTATTATTATTATTATTATTATTATTATTATTATTATTATTATTATTATTTATTTATTTGTCTAACTTATTTTTTAGACTTGGAAGGATTATGCTTTATTGAATTGCTTTTGTTGTCAAGCCAACACTACAATAAGGCAATAGATGGGGATAAAATAAGTAAATAAATCTTCCTTTCTTTAATCACTTTTACAATGGTATATATTTTATTTTTGTTTGATCAATCTTCTAGTTTCAACTGACCAGGAATCTTTTGCAGAACTAAATATATAAATGTGCATGAATATATAAACATAAATTAAACAATACAAACATAAACATTAGTAGCAATTAAAGATTGAATTATTTTTTACATATCTAATATATTTATATATAATTGAAACAGAAGTAACTGTATTTACCATTAAGTTATGTAAAAGTCAACAAACTATGAAAAGATAAAATGCTATCATCCTGTCTTTTAGCTATGTTGATATATAAACTTATTTTATTGGCAGTTTAAACAAGTGTGTGTGAATTCTGTCAATTCTTTTCATTAATATACAGAATAAATAATCTGAAATCACTATTCAAATATTCAGAGAGTCAAGGCAGAACAGCTGTTTTAACAACATCTAAATATCAATTGAAAAACCAGGAATTTGAACTCAGAATTTTCAGTATTTTCATCCTCCCCTCCATCTCAAGCAACTAATACACATGACTACACACATGCTTAAAAGGTACATGATCTCGAATATAAGTATTTAATGCAGAATCAGCACTCATCAGTTGGAACAGATTGTAATCTCCCTCACATATATACAATCAGTGTTGGCTTATATTAAGATAGCAATTCCTCAAACTTTAATTGACAGGCTTCAATTTTTTCACTCTTCCAACTAATCATCCATCCATTTCATTGAAAAACTTACAATAGAATGATTAATACCCTTATTGGGTTTGATATTATAGTCATACTCTTGTAAACATTATGTCAATCTAACCCTCATATTAATGAACCATAATGTATCTATATATATTAAAAGGAGAAAGATGGGATGAATTTATACTAAGATGTAATCTATTTCCCAAGAAATATGTAATTCTAAGGCAGTATGTAATTACATATTATCTGAGAATCATGACTATAAGTAATTGAAACAGAAGTAACTATTATGTAAATGTCAATAAACTATAAATAGATAGAATACCATCTTATTTTTTATCTCTGTTGATATATAAGTTTAGTTTATTGATATATTTTAAATTCAAAATAGTGAATTCTGTCTATTATTGTACTTCATGTCTATTATTTTTATTTATAGTAAATACATACTCTTAAAAATCTCTATTAACCCATGGTCATGACACTCAAAAGATCACATAAAAATTATTGGCTCAATTTTTTTTTAAAAATTCGCTTAACTGTTGGGTAATACGTTGTTTTTTTTAGAAATAATTTAATTTTGAAAAATACATTAAAATCACATGAAAATAAATTGTTTTTGTATGTATTGTAATTTTTTCTGCAAGTATATGATTTGTTTCAAAAATATGATTTCAAATCATATGTGTTTAATACTAAAAAAAAATAGGAAATATAAATTTGTATATTAATTAAAACTATTATCATATTAATTAAAATTATTATCATTTTATCATAAATATCCTTGCATACTCAAATAACAAAAAATGTCAAATTTTTGTCCGAGAAAGGGGGTCTCAATTGTAAAAGATTGCACACCACTATTCTATATCATAAACATATAATTAATTTTTCCACACGAAAAAATAAATTATATAAGTAAACATGATTATGTCATAGAATGTAATATAAATTTTTGAAATTATTTGTTTATTATAAATGTTATAGGTATATAAAAGAGAATTCAATGTATAATTGTTTACAATGTTTATATTGTTCAAATAATCTATGTTTATTTACTTATGTGAAACTATAATCAATCGAAACTGTAAGATTGATCAAGAAAAAAAAGAGTATAACCTTCTAATTTGGAATCCCATTTACTTCTTAATTGCAATACATAAATCTATTGGTATATATATATATATATTAAAAAGTGATAAGGTGTCAATTGTACAATTGTTAAAAACAAGTTATTAAAATGTATTTTCGAAAACAAAAACTACATTAACAATTTCGCTTCTCAATTTCTTGATAAATGTTAAAATAAACAGTTCATCGAATTTATTATTAAAAAAAATGAAAAACCAATCTGTCGTATATTGCAAAAATGTTATGAATTAGTTAACAAATTTAATTAGTAATTTAAAAAATACCTATATACATAATTAATTAATTTATCTTGTAAACTAAGTTTCATAATTTGTGATAATATGTTGGACTATTTCTATCATCTGTCATTAAATGTTGAATGGTTAGAAAATTTCTGTCAAAGGCTCAATTGGTTAGAAGATTGTTTGCCTTAAAATTCAATATTTAAAAAACATAAAGGTGTAAGTCTGACTCCTGTGCTAGCACTGTCACTGGTTGGGCTAGCAACACTTGAAAAAGAGCAGAGAGTAATACCACTCGAAACATTGTGCAATCTATTAACCTACGTTGTCTTTTGTATTTGAAAAAATTAAAGAAAGTTTAAAATTTTCTACACATTCAACATTTAATGGCAGATGTTGGAAATAGTCCAACATATTATCACATTTAAAATATCATCATCACAAATTCTCAGGAAAAGACTAGGCAGGCGTTGATGCCCTAGTGGTTAGCATAGCTGCCTTCCAAGCAGCTGGCCCGGGTTCGCTTCCCGGTCAACGCATTTGACATATAAAAAAAAAGTATATATAACAGTTGTTCACAAGTAGTAATATTCTTTCATATTAATCTATTCTTCAAGAATACAAGTTCCTATTATATCATCTTAAGCGAATACAATTTTGATCAAGACAATAATAACTCCCAAAGGATTTATTTATATTGGCTGTTAAATTAAAAATTTAAAAATCTGACCAAAGAAGAGGGTTTTTTTTTTTAAATAAAAAAAAATTAAATAGTTTTATATTTCACCTTTTTTTTTTTTTTATCTTTTTAATTTAAGACTTTTATTTAAAAAAAAAAAAAAAAAAGTCTCACAATAGAAACTTTTTTCTTTCGTCCATACTTTTAATTTACTGAGTAGATAATAATCCTCAAAAGTTTTCCTTTAAATAAAAATGTTACCTAAAAATTAATTATAATTTTAAAAAAAGATTTTAAAAGTAGAAGTATAATAAAATATTAATAATAAAAAGAAAATAAGACAAAAGATTTATTGCATCCTTTTGCAACCGTTTGATTACTTTTATATTTTTATTCTTTTTCATTAAGTATTATTAAAACAGGGTTTTTTTATTTTTTAATTATCTATATTGTTAATATCTGTTGCAGTTTAATAAGAACAATCTTGGAGAAAAGATAAAAAATAATAACTTATGTCCATAATAGATACATTACAAACTGCAGTTTAAAAAATCAAAAGCAAAAATACACAATATACATGTGTGAGAAGACAGTTACATGCATAAATACACATTTCTTTGCAAGAGAATAGTGTATTAAAAATGTCAGACTGCTGGCAATAAGTGTGAATATTGTAATGTTTAATTCTATTACCTCACCTGATGAGCAAAGGTTATTCATGAAATATATGAATGTGAGAGAGGCATTCTGAGTTGTAGTGAATGATTGTGATATGATGGAATCGATGTCAAGGGTGCACTAATAAATATCTAAAAAAATTTTAAATATGTGTGGATATTTACATTTCTACAGATTCTAAGAAATGCTCCTTTTGACATTTTCTATCTTATATTTATAAATATTGGGGGGGGGGGAGGTTTATGGTTTCTAAAATGCAATTTGACTAACCAGATTTTCAATTAGACCAAACTTCATTTAGCTGTCCAGATGTCACATGTCACAATTTTGTATTAATTAATTTACATTATAAAAATATACTTCATAAGTATGCTATTTCTTTTTAGAAAGTGTTTATTAAAAACAGAGCATTTGTAAAGACAATTTCAATCAATAAATATAAAAAAAATTGTTTGATGTTTGTAGTGTTATGTCAGGTTTAGCCAATCACATCAAAATGTATTTTAGAAGTTGCAGACATGTTCTTTTTTATTATTTACAACTATAAATAACATAAGAATATTAAATATTTTGAAATTTTAGAGCATGGTGTAGAAATAGAAAGAAATGAAAAGTTATAAGATGAAAATATATACGATTTTATAAACAACTCCATATGGTTAAGGAGTTTTTCATCAAATATCAGGGTGGTGAAAAGTGATAGTCATACCTGAGATGATGGAACATAAACATCAATCCCAATTAATTAAAATATAAAATATAAATTAAATATTACTAATATTATTAAATAAATGTTAAAGTAATAATTAACATCCAAAAATATATAAGAAATTCTATATATTACAGAGATGAGAGATCTTGAAAACTCTGAGAGAGATCAGAACAACTATAAGGGTCATTAACTATATAAATTGAGAATTATCAATAAGTAAAAGTAAGTGATACTCAAAATAACAACGATGATTAAAAATACATCAATACAATAAATCAACAATCCATCTTCTGGCTGGATTAGAAATGGGTCTACTGTAGACCAGGCCAACTATTTAGCTTTTGCCAGCTTGGAGCAATTATTTAAAACATTAATTTGGATGCACTAACTTAAGTGCTCATCCATAGAATATACGACCAAAAGAATAATAATGCTGAGGTACTAAAAGATGCTTATCATCATCAATACTCTTGCCACTTAGTACCATGAATGCACTGGCCAACTATAAACTTAATTTCTAATAGACTAAACTAAAATAAAATAAAAATGTAGTGACTGGGCTTTGAAGAGTATACTCTTTGTGCCAAAACAGGACCCTTGTCAAGTGAATACCCTTGCACAAAAAAGTGCATCCACTTTATATATCAGACTATTATGCATTAATATAGATCAGAAAACATAGCTCTATAACTGTTACTGTGACCAAGAGACAATGATACAATGCAATTTTAATAATTGAATTACTTTATTAGCAACAATAAAAAAATTAATGAAGTTGGGGTCTTTAGAATATGGCTATATACTTAGAAACCTTCTGATTTTAATTAATATATAAAATAAAAGTTATCACATTTATGATTTACAAAATTACTACAAAAATCAAGTTATTACATTATTGTTTACATATAAGTTCATATAGGTTTATTTAAAACACAATCAGCACACAGACACATCGCTGAACATTTTGAATTGACATTTAATGATAATAAAAATATTAAATTTTACATATATATTTTATTTGACAAGCATTGATATTTGCCCATAGGTGTGCAATAGAATTGATGACTATATTTTAATTGTCATATAAAACATAATAAATGATTACCATTTTAACTTAAATGATATAAATAACTCAATTTAGGTTTATTTAAACATTTATAAATAATTGCACAGATGTTTAATCTATTAATTTATTAGCAGAACATATTTAAATTTGTCTAAATAATAGAATTATTAACTTTTATACCATGTAAATGCACATTGGCATTTATATCCCATTTTTAATTTATCATAATAATATTGTTTTTCCTAATTAATTCAATATTGAATCTATACATAAAATTCACATATACATATGTACATAAAAAAAATAATTCAAATCAGTTTTAAAAAAATAAAATCAGTTTTCAACCGGTAACTGTTTTGATTGATTAATTATCAACATCTTTAAATTTAGATTATAGAATCATCTATTAATCCTTTAGTTTTTTATTTGTTTATTTTATCCAAGCAGAATTATTACTTTTTTAAAAATATAGATTGCCATTTTCTTTCTTTTCTCAATTAATTATTTAAAAATAATATTCTCTCTATATATGTATGACCATCACAGGTTGGTTTTAGAATTTAAAATATAAATTTCAAAATGTCTTTTTGTTTTCTCAATAAATTATTTTAAGCAAAAGTATTCTATATTATATATCTCATTTTTTGAATGTTATTTAAAACAACTCATATTATATATATATATATGTGTGTGTGTGCAAAGTGATGCATTTGACTGTGGTTCCTTTATGTATATACAACAGCATACATCTAGTGACTTCATCAACTGATGGGATCCCCTTGCTGAGTTGATTTTTAATTGTCATTATTGAGATAGTTATAGTCCACGTAAGTCAGCATTGGGAAAGGCATAATCAGGTATGTTAGCATTCTGTCACTTCTCTTCAGTCCAGGGTGTGATAAGTTTTAGGCCAGCAAGTTGTTTTCTATAGCATATTTGTACAGGTTTATTGATACATTTTAAAGTTGACTCAAGTTTCAGGTGAATCAAACTGCAGTATATAGAACTAGTAGACTACCCACTACTGGATCTACTGACTTGACTTTAGCTACATATTCATGGGAGCTATTTTTATAACTCTCTAAATACCAATTTTGCTAGCCAACTGCTTCTCAAAAAAAATTACTATTCAAACTCTGCAGCTGGCCAATTTGGCCTACTGCTTCTCAAAAATATTAAAGCCAACTAAAATAATCTTTTATCAGCTCTTTTTATATTGTCAGCTGAAATGATAAACCATATTGCAGACTGTTTTTAATCTGTCTAATCTTGATTAAAAATAATTTTAATTAAAAGCTACTTTTACTAAAGTGTCATCTACAAGTTTTTACTCTTTTCAAATCACTTTTAATCAAAAGCTACTTTTTGGAATTTTTAATCTACAAAGATTTTTAAAAATAGATAAAGAAATGTATACAAGCATTAATTAAAAGATTTTCAAAAATAGATAATACATATTTTAATAATTATCAGATTAACATGCTTGTTTTTAAATTCAAAATCAGAATTCAATAAAAATATTTATTTACACCTTTTTAAAATGTTTTAATTCATAATAAAATTCTGTTTTAAATCCAGATTATTTAATCTTTTATTTATTGCAGGTGAATGTAGAAAATATCTACAAAACTTTCTGTCTGTTTATTTCTACTTTTTTTTTTACCATATATGTGTGTGTGCACAACTACATTGTTGTGTGCCATGTAACCCTACTGGTTACAATATATAAACAAATAGTGATGGTAATGACAGTAGTCTCTGTTTTTTCAATTGTCAGAATGAGACATTCAACAATTTCCTATTCCTAACTAAGGATAGATAAATACCAGATATTATTTACCAACCAATATTGGGTTTTGTATGAATTGTCAAAAATCCTAATCTTGTTGAAAAAATTGTCAAGTTTACTAAACCTAAAATTCAAACACATATTATAGACATGGTAAATGAATGACTTATAACTGTTCATAAATCCCTTACAAACATATATATTTTAAATTTAGTAAATTTAAAATATGTCTAAAGTTAAATAATATATAATTTCTAGCTTAATAAAGAATAATTAATAATCATTTTATAGTAAAATTTAAAAATGCTAATGGCTTTATTATCTAAAAAGTCATAAGCAGTTTGACTGTCACAACTGTTCGCACCAGACTCAATTCTTGAGCCTCTCTATCATAAGCTGGACACTCTACCAAATTTTCCAAACCATGGAGGGCAAAAAATGCTAATGTCTTTATTGCTCAAAAGTTTACCATTGCATGAAGCTATATAGGGTAAAAATACTAATGCTTTATTTCTCAGGTGTTCATAAAAAGTTTGAGGGCCAGCACCACAATCAATCTTGGGACCTCCCAATCCCAAATTGAATGATCTACCAACAATACAAAATTGAGCAAAAACATATTAAAATGAATGAAAATTTGTGCTTTGCTTTGCATTTTCTAATATTAAAACCATTTATTTATAAGTAATCTTAATCACAATTTTGTTAAGAATTGTATAGAAATCAATGCCACACTACCATCACTTATGATCATGAGTTCATTTATAATATGATCACAAATATTCTTTATTAAAATTCTTTGAAATCATGCAATTGACCATCTAGCACATACTTTAACATGAACTTACAATGACAGAGAAAAGTTCTTAAAAAGTTGAACTTAAACATATGTGTATCTCTCTATATTTTTATTTTTCTGCATAATGAGTCGCTGCATTTTGATATATGTATATAGTGTATCAGTCAGACAGGTCTTATACATTCTTATTCATTCCATATACAATACCCCAGTTGTATGATCAAATGTAGCATACAGATTGTAACTTTTACCACCATATAATTTAATAAGAACCTAACTACATTTAGTATAAATCTGGAGGTGGTTAGTCAATGGATCATGTGATTAAGAAGCCAGCTATTTTCACTACCATGGCATTTCGTGCAATGAGATAATTATAAATTAACCCTCTTTATTATTACTATTATTTTTATTTATACTAGTATTTCCCTTAACAACTGACTCATTATCTCTGTTTTGATAATTACTTTTTTATGATTCATACATGCATGCACTTATAAAAGTTTATAATTACTTTGGAATGCTGCCAGGAATGAGTAGATAGACATTTTAATAAAAGTTAACAATGTAATAATACTAAAAAGAAAATTTTTAATTACAAAAGCATCTTTTTAATGTTGCCCTTTAAGATATCATCCCATAACTTCTAAAAATAAAGTGCATTTATCTTTAAATATTAACCCCTAACTTCTAGAAATACATCAAGATAAAAAAAAAGAATCTTACAAAAAATATATACACAGAAAATTAATGTGTTTATGGATATGAAGAAATAATTAAAAAAAGAATACTCATAAACAAAATATCATACTCTTACCTCTGATTTTAGAATTCGTTAAAGTTCATAAGTTCTAGTACATATTATCATTGAATTTTCTGTTATGTGCATATATATATATATTAGGTTCATTTTCTAAAATGTCACAATTAATGCTTTTATGGTTTAATAGCTGGTGATTGGTTTCTTTAACAGGGATGTCCATTTTCTTAGTTAATTATTTTTTTCCTTCATGTTATTTAACACACACTATGTGAAATCATAAGCAGGTAGTTGTCTGTAACTCTGGTCCTGTGGAAAGTATTAGTTATGAGAGTTCATTTTTTACAGGTATTATATCCTTTTCTCTCCCTCTCTTCTACAATAGACTATTTAAGAAAAACATTTAGCAAGCATAAACATTCTGGAAACAGGGGGCTAACTATCTCTGGTGATTAGTTTAGTCAGCATTTATTAAGATGGGATTTACACATTGATATTGGCCAGTCCTTTATAGACAATATTTTCCATTTCTCTTTCGGAATATTGGCTACTTTTCACTTGAAATTATTAATAATGATTTGAAACTGCAACTTACAGTAGCAAATTATTATATATTTTTTTCTTAGAAGTTAGATTCCTTTATTCTATGTCACTATAGGCAGAAAAAGAAAGAACAATGAAATAAACTAATTCTTATATCCCAAAATGACAGACTCATGCAGACAAACTAACAAAAATTTTCCTTTAGATTTCCTTTTTCTTCTCTTTTTCTAATTAATTAATATAATTTTACCTTACAACAAAGATCAATAGATTAATCTTCTTATAGATCTGTTAATCTGCTAACAAAAGATATAAGTTCAACATACAAAAAATAAAGGTTTAATTAACAATTGCATATTTTAATCTTTAGAAAAAAATGTTATAACTTCATTTGTTTGTTTATTTTTTACTTATTCTTTTTTCTCACAACTTGAATGACTGTACTTTAATATTTAGCCAAGCATGGTTTTACACATAAGTAAGTCTACTATTTAAAGCAATTACATATAATTTAAAAAAAATACAATTTGTATTTTTTTTCTTTTTTTCCTTGAAAGAAAATGCCCCTTCACTTTTAATAAAATGGACATTGAAGGGTTTGAACCCATGAACCATACTGTCCTGGTACAATGCAGATATTGTTAAATAAATATAATATACAAAAGTTATAAAATGAAGTGCAAAAAAAATAACAATGGAAATTATTACAAACTGCAATCTATTATTGCCATCTGGTTCTAAGCACCAATCATATTTTCAGGCAGAAAAACATATATACAAATATACATGCATATATTTATAATAGTCCGTTCATATCCACAGATCTACATCCATGTTTTCAGCAACATATAGTTTGAAAAAAATATTAAATAATTATGTACAAAATTTTAAAATTGTAATTTAATTTTGTAAATCATGAAAATTCACTTTTAAATGTGTTCTGAATAAAATTGGTACACATCTTATGCTGAATAAATTTTGTATTGTGGAGAAGAGGACATTATTTATGTCCATAATAAAAAGCATTTTTGCATTAGGTATGTTGTAAATCCTATTATAGATTACAGTCTGGGGATACTGAATAAAGATTTTAGGTAAGGTATATTTTCTACTTATTATAATTGCTGTTTATTACTTCACATTTGAGTTTATTCTTAATTACATAATAAATAAAACTTGAAATTTGAAAAGTAAACTCATAGTATCAGTATTCTAACATATCAATAGTCTTATAACATGGCCACCATTTTAAAAAATGGCTGTCATTTAGTTGTTTGAAATTTTTTTTAAAGATTGCTATAACAAATGATATGACAGTTAAACTGCACATTCATCAAATTTATTGTGGCATTTTGTTTATTCACATACAGTTATCAGAGATAAAATTATAATTAAGAATTGATGTTCTAATGGAGATAAAATAATAGTACATTATGAGACATGGCATGAAGCATATCATGTAGAAATCATAAGATGAAAATATGAAAATACCCTTACACTTACAATAGTAATAATAACTGAAGAGGAAGTAACTGAAGCTTCTAATGAGCTATATCATGCTTTCAGCCCAATCAGAAGTCATACCAAACCTCTCAGACCATAGATATATTAGAAACATACATTTTATCAAGCAATTAATATAGCACATGTGGCATTTCAACTTTATATACACATTATTTTTAGAGAAACCATAACCTTAATTTTTTATATACTTTTTTTTATTAATTACAATTCTATCACAGATTACTGAAACATGTGATCAAAGTCAAGTGAAAAAGATAAATGATAGTAACAGTAATAAAGGTATGTATTTGTAACACAATATAAAATAACAATAAATTCAGTTTTGTTTCACATAGGTCCATACCCATATATCAATATGAATAATGATTCCTAAATGCTTCCCTTTTGCTCACATATAATAAAATAAGATATCATGTTTAATCTATATTTTATGTTTGCTATCACATATAGAATACTTTATATCATCGACAACACATATCTTTAAATTCATGTTTTATATAATGAAAGTCAGATTTTAAATATTAAAAGTTTAGTAAAAATTATTGCACCAAGTATACTTTCAATACTTTCATATCATATCCATGGTTAATCTGCTGAGAACATTAATGTTTTACTGATTTGAATGCTACTTAATTTTTGGTTCATCACATATTCTTTTTGTGTAATGAACCATACTTTTTTTATTTTATATTGCAACCATTTCTTTTCTTGCACATAATTTCAACAGCACTCAGACCACAACTATAGCCATATCCCTTTGATGATTATAAAAGACTGATGAGTTAGAAGCATCAGACTTTATCTTGGATTTTCTATACATTAATGAATGCTGGATCATTCTAAATGTTGCTCTTGCCCTTACCATCTTATACATATGGACAGACTTTTTGGCTGCAGTTTACAGCATAGACTACCTTGGGTCAGTCCAATGTTACAATTTTATCCTTTGAGTTATTAATAAGCCTCTTTAAATTTATGGGTTTTCTGAATATGATATTAAATTTGTCTGAACAAATTTGTACTACATTTTTACCCATTTGTGATAAATATTGTAGAGCAATTCATCTTTTATTATTATCTCTATGACTGACAGTTTTATTAATTATTTTGGTTTTGAATTGCTCTATATATCAGTGTATGTGCATTCTGTTATCCCTTTATCAAGCCAGCCACGTAATGTTCTATGTTCTTAAGTCTATCAGATTCAATTTCTGATGATGATACGGCAAAAGAAAAATTCAAATTTACTGATGTAGCAGACTAGCATTTAGCAAGAAAATAAATTATAAGAACGAAAATACATATTTTAAAATAAAATAAAGAGAAGTGGTCAAATAATTAAAATGTGGAAAGATTAAAATATACACTTTATTAGTGCTGCATCTTTGAAAGTTTTATTCTGATAGAAAGACTATATATATATATATATATATATATAGTCTATATATCATAATTTTTAATTCAAAACTATATATATATATATATATATATAAGTTTTGAATTAAAAATTATTATATCCAGATTATAGCTTAATCGTAGATTGCAATAAATATAATGTATAAAGGTTAAATATACTTTTATTTAATTACTATCAAGAGAATTGTCTAAATAATAATGATTATCATAATCCCATGTGTGATTCAGTGCAGTGATAAAGTGTTAGATTCTGGAGTGTAAGGTCCTCGGATATTGATTGCAGACCTAGAATTTCCACCATTTAGACATAAACAAATGACTACATTGCTCTGAAATTAATAATAATCTTGAATGCTGGAACTGACTTTGTTGAATAGGAGTTTGTGAGAAGCTCATGTGCTGGAAATGCTAGAACTATAAGCAATACAAGGACTTTATACTCCAGAATCTTTACATGTTACTGCACTAAACTACATAAGGCAGTTGCAATGCATATTATTCTTCATATAATCAATCACTTAGATTATAACTAAAAACTATATTAACATTAAATCACTAAAACATAACATTATTATACTTTCTTCTGCTTATACAAGCTATTAAAACAATAACAAATCTCTCCAAACAGTGGTTCAATCAAGTAAAGGTCATAGTAATCAATGGATGCAAAAGGTTTATGCATCAAAACTCCTATCTAATGCATATTTATCCAAAATCTTAGACCAGTTTCTAGCCTGTAGCCTTCATCAGTGAGGAACCAGATTTTTGAATCTAATGCAACCATCAAGCAGCCACCTTTTATCTTTTGAGTTAACTATAAAGTTATGAGTCCAAAATAAAATCACAATAATATTTTTGATCCAAGCTCACTTTGTACAGTCATACAGATCTGAATCTAGTTAAGTATCTATACAGTTTGATGTCTTTGTTTTTTTTATAATCATAATCACCACCACCCTTTGGCCAAGAATTGAGGTTAAACCACTGAAACATCCCATGATCACCAATTGTTATGCTTACACAAGCTGTGAAAACAGTAGCAAATATCTCCAAACAGTAGTGTCAACTAGTGCAAGCCATAATAACAATGGATGCTAGAAAATGTGTGCATCAAATCCCTATCTAGTGTCTATTCACTCAATATCTACAGACTAGTTTCTATCTTTTGGCCTTCATCAGTGAGAAGTATTGGATATAAGAGCACTTTTCATTAGATCCAAAGTTTTAGATGCAGTGCTCTCTGATCCAAGGCTCTTTACTGATGAAGGCCACAAGCTAAAAATCTCATCTTGGAATATTGGAAGAATATGCCTACATAGTAATTTTGATGTACAAACCTTCCAGTATCCATTGATTACTATGGTTTGCACTGGGATGGCACTATTGTTTGGAGAGGTTTGTTATTGTTTTAATAGTTTTTTTAAACATAAGGAATGATGATTATGGGGTGTTGTAGCATTAAACACCAATCCTGGTCAAAGAATAATGGTGACTATGCTTTTAAAAAACCAAAAATATCAAAATATATAGATACTGAACTAGGAACAGATCTGTATGTCTACACAAACGAATGATCTTCGACTGAAAACATTATTGTGTTTTCATTTTAGTTCTCATAGCTTTATAGTTAATTAAAGAGATAATAGGTGGGTGTTAGAGGACTGCATTAGATCCAAATGTTTAGGTGCAGTCTCTCAGTTCTTAACGCTCATCACTGATGAAGGCCACAAGCTAGAAAATGACCTGAAATATCAAATGAATAAGCATTAGATAGAGATTTTGATGCACAAACCTTCTAACATCTATTGATTATTACGGCTTGCCTTGGTTCACACTACTTTTTGAAAAAATTTGTTACTGTTTTTAACTTAATATTTATTCATAATTAAATAAAAATGTATTTAATATTTTATACATTATATTTCATTGCAATATGATTAAGCTGTCATCTGAATAAAATAACTTTCAGTTGAAAAATTATTCATATAAATGACCTTTCTATCAGAATAAAACTTTCAAAGATGCAACATATTTTAATCTTTATTCATCTCCATTTATTTTATTTTAAAAAATTTACTTTTGGAGTATTGTTACATTTTTATTTATCATTGTCAAGCTCACTCCACTCACAACTTTGACACTATCCACCTCAGATAAATACAATTAATGATATTTGGGTTTTTACAATTGCTCCTTTGCTACATCGGTGAATTTGCTTTTTATTTCATCCTTTTCCTTAGCAATTATATATCTTTATCCTTTATTTTATATTTAAAAATAAATTATATAAAACTTAGAATAATATATTATTTTGACATATGTTTTACCAATAAATTTTAAACGATTCTACTAAATAAATAAATGGCTAACGATATTAATAGCAAAAATATCTCATTTGCGTGCAAAAATAATATGACATTAAACGTTACAATTAAATTATTTCTACTAAGAACCAAAATACCCCCCCCCCTCTCATAAAATCCAATAAGTTAAATATTGTAATAATATAAGAATATCTATAATCAAATCCACAATGTAAATATATTCGTTGATTGATGGGGGGGGGGGTTTAATGCAATTAATTATAGAGTAATTTAATTTATTTGGATTAATAACTGAACTCCTATAGTTTTTCCCCTTAAATTCAATAAGAACTTTCCTTAGATATAGGTTTTCTTTTCACGAACGAAGCCCCTTTAATTGCATTACGTTGCCTTCAAAATTGTAGAGTATTTACCGATTATAACACTCACTTTTATCTTTATAAATGGGAATGTATCTGCGTGTGTGTGTTATTTTGTAACGTCTAAGACTTATAGAGATCCATAACAGATTCAAGAGAAGACAATTATGATATCTACCTTGAATGCTTTTAATTTTCAGTACTGGCAAATAAGTATAATTTGAAACAACATCGTTTATATAATAAAAAAAAAACAAATTATTTGATTTTTTTTTTTCTAAATCAGACAGCTATAAAATAATAACACTTTTTGTCTAGACTTTTTTAAATGTCTCTCTTGTAATCTGTTTTAACTAGTGTTTTT
This sequence comes from Epiperipatus broadwayi, assembly GCA_028023455.1. Lineage (NCBI taxonomy): Eukaryota > Metazoa > Onychophora > Udeonychophora > Euonychophora > Peripatidae > Epiperipatus > Epiperipatus broadwayi. Next base: position 273,637 of record JAQFVV010000249.1, read on the forward strand.
AAAATAGACATTTCAGTTCTCCCTAGAAACGCATTACAAGTAGCTCTCTTTGAAGTTCTCGATCTTTTATTGTCTCATTCAAAAAGACAAATTGGAACACTCAGTGTTAGTCCTCAAAGCATCTTAATTTATATTTCATTGTCTAACAGTTACGTCCTATTATCATTAACTCCTCTCCTCTATTATATTAGTCAAAATAAAAATTTGGTCTTAAATCTTTTAATTGAAATTTCACTGATAAATGAAAAGACGTAGCCACACAAACATACATTATATGTTCACATCTGCACTTTATGGATATGTGCATTTATTTTCTGCGATTTGTTGGTTTATTATAATGTGATTTGGCAATAAACTCCAATCCAAAGATTGGTGATGAATATAGAGAAGAGCATTGTCAGTTTATGAATCTATTACTGCTATGTTAAACAGCAGTAACATTTTTTGCTCAGCATCATTCATTCGAATGCATGCACCTATCATAATTATACCTATATCACTACATATTGATTGTTGAGTGCTGTTCGAAAGACCCATCTCTCTGGGCTTTTTTTTTTCATTTGTTTGGTTTGGTAAATTTCCTTAATAAATATCCAGAAACCCAGGATCAAGTCTTTGTTCTTCAGATGATAACAACCCCATTAAGCACCTAATAGTAGCTTGGAGACACATTAGACTTAAACAATATATTGCACAAATGACTATTTAGCTAAAATTACTTAATGAATCAATGGAATCCAAAAATGGGGATTGAGACAAAGGTTAAATTTTAAACTTAACAATATTTTATTTCAGGCAACAACAACAAATATATATATTATGTCAACACTCTTCCCATTGACTCATACAAATTTGTAAATACAAATATAAGATCAGTGAATAGGCATTAATTATTATGTTTTTTAGTAATTTGTTACCTTTAATCTCTCAGAACTTTAAACTAAATTAGAAATACTATTTTTTTCTTCCTCTCACATGCTTTATCAATGTTTCCATTATGAGCATTTTAAAATTAATAAAGTAACTTATAAGAAAATATATACATTTTATATTTAATTCAAAAGAAATATACAAATAAAATATATAACCTCTTCCAAAGCATAGAATAACATTAAAATCTAATAATACAATATAATGGTAATAATAATGATTAAATAAGCAATGATTTATAATTTAATACAGTCGTGTTGAGTTTCTTAATTAATTAATATGTTGACAGTCAGAAATTTCTGATTTTCAATGTATTTTTCAGTTGTAGGAAATCCTAATACAATTTGTTTATAGTTTATTAGTTGGTTGATTTGTTTCAAGTTCCCAATCAATATTTTTGGTTGATTATTAACAGTAATTTTTTTTTTTACTACAATCACCATTTTCTTTTTCTTTTTTTTATCTTGGGAAGGTTACAAAGGGTAAACCCCTATCTTTTCTCTACTCATCACTTTAGGCTGATCAACACTAATATGTTTCTTTTATTATCAATATCTAGTTAGATTTTCTCATGATTTGGTGAAATTTTGAAAGTAGTCAGCAACTGTCATACACATTTCTAAGCAAGCAAAAAACATCTTTGATTGATGGGTATCAACTTATTTTTCTTTTTAATATTAGGGCTGGACTTTGTACTATTCTTTTATTATAATGCTGCATACTATGGCAGAGCTGAATGAACAATTAATGTCTCTGTTCATTTTGTAGTATTGATTTTTTTATTGGGAAACATGGTTTGTTATATTTTATTTTACTATGAAAGACTGCAGCTATCAATATACTTTTCCTTTCTGTATAACAATCTGTTCTAAGTTCATGTGTTTACTCCATTAGACAAGCATGTTCTGATCTAAATTAATTATTTCCAGCACATTGTAACTTGTACACCATTGTTTTTCAAAAAAGATGCTTTTCAAAAAAAATATCATTCTTAATATCAATAAATCTACCTCCAAACTTACCTTATCTTTCTTAATTAATTAAACTTTAATTACAGCTTTTTTAAAACCACTTTTTTAAAAATGACAAGAGAGAAAAGAACAAATACATATCTATTGCAAAAATTTGAATTCATTTTTCAAAAACAGATTATATTTAATATTAATTTAATAACTTTCTATTTAATATTTATAATTATGAATTTTATTAAACGCACATTATTATATTAAGTAATATTTACTAAGGCTGTAACCTTATGAATAAGCGTCTGAAAAATTCGAAGGTAGGGACCTCTACAGGTCTTAGCCACAAGCTTATGCTCAGAAGAAAAGAGGGTTTCTTTTCTTCTGAGCATAAGCTTGTGGCTAAGACCTGTAGAGGTCCCTACCTTCGAATTTTTCAGACGCCTATTCATAAGGTTACAGCCTTAGTAAATATTATTTAATAACTCTGATTTGTTTTCTTTTCAAATGAGCAGTCAATCATTTTTACTTTTTTAATATATACATGTTAGATAAAGAAAGTTATCTAAAAGAATGCATATTGACACATTGTATGACTATAACTAAAATTTATCTTTCTCTACTTCAGCCTATACATTCTTAGCACTATCCTGCTTTTAATTTATAGCTAGTTACATTTGCATGAATCTTATGCATGTGTGCATTTATTTCCTGTGATTTGTTAATTTATGCACAAAAAAAGTAGAGGTTCTGGTGCATAAAGTCCTTGCATTAGTTCCAGCTCTGGAATTTCAGGTGCTGAAATATCATATAAACTCCAAACAATAAAACTATTCCATTATTTATTTAATGAAAAACTTTAATGAATAAAATTCAGAACTTTTATTGAATTTGCTAAATAAATAATTGGAAATACTTACAGAGATTAAATTGTTATAGCAGCCTTTGACAGTGTGTGGCAATATTAATTATTTATTTTTGATATCATTATTATTCTTTAAGTTGTTATTAAACAAGTTTAAACTTCAGCTTCATTATATATAATCTTATTAATAATGTTAGCAAGTATTAAAGTGTACATAGATTTTGACATTCTAGGTGTTACAATGGTACTGTGATCACTGTCTTTTCTAGGTTGTTTTAAGCCTATCTATTATCTTAAAGTAAGATATGCATTTTCCCTTTTTTCTGAAGTGACACTTTTAACATATTAGTTGAAAATATTACAAAAAATCAAGTAAGATGTCACATGACCTAATTTAACAAGCTTGTATTACAAATGTTATATATAGAGCTCACAAATAAGCTCTTAACAAGCTTTGCAGAATATCTCCACCCCAGACCATTTTCTAATGCTTGAATATCCTAGAACCTCACTGAGGACACCAGTAGCAGAAACCAGTCTGGGATTGGGAATATTCTGCAATGCTTGTTAAGAGCTTATTTGCGAGGTCTATATATAACAATAGTTGAAAATATATCTGAAAATGTCTGCATTATATGGATATTCTGCATGATTGATAATACCTACTAGCATGTCAATGCCATGAGGAGATGACTGAGTTAAATAGTAATAAAAATTTCTGATTGGCTGAGTGTTTTAACCTGAAGGAAAATAACTGAATCTTAATGAAAAAGAATAATTTTCAGTAATTTGTTTACAAATTAAAGGTTATGATGCAATATTTTTATAAAATATTTATTGTTAAATCAAAAATTATATCACTAATAGGGGATTGTCTTTGAAAACATTTATTTTTAAAATGACAAGTCTTACAAATTTTGCTACAGCATTGGGGGAACCATTTTCTACATGACAAACAGCTAGAATTGCTTTTGTCAAATGGTAAAGTAATTATTTTTTTATTTTTTTGATAATAACTAACTCCAATTTATTTTAGTTTTAGTAACAGGGAATTAAAATATCTAATATTTTGTTCTACTAATGTTTTAAAAAGCAAAATTTGTCCAATGATTATCTAATATTTTATTCTAGTAACTTTTGGAATAGCTCCATTGTTCATATTTTTATAATGTCAAATATTAATTTTGAAAAGCTTAAATTTGTAATAAATAATGTTAAGATTATTAATATATTATACAGAAAAAAGGTTTAATTATAAAAATAAAATGTTCAAATATGGGCAAATATTAAACATTAGATTCATTAGGTCCCATTCAAAATAGTAAAGAGGGCTTTTCACTTAAACAAGTTAATTTGACAATTAACAATAATATAATAAAATTACTTATATAATATCATCATATAAAGTTTTGGAAAACTGTAATATATTGCACCAAAATAAATTCTATATTTACTAACATTGCACATTGAAAACCTTTTTAATTCACCTGTTTATCATCTTATTGATTAAACAAAAATATTTATTAACCTATTTTATTCATGTATTTGTTTTAATTTTCTTTATTAAAAAATTCATCCAATTTCCTTTTATACAGTCACATAGGCTATTCATAATTCATTATCTGATACATCTCTATTCACTTTGTTTTGCTATTCTATAATAAAAAATTTTGACTCACTTGACAGGGATAGTATTTTTTCCCTAAATGTTAAAATATATATCCAAACACCCATTCTAAAACTATTTATTCTACATCCTTATTTTTATTATATGAGAAATATACCAGATTTTACATTTTCCTCATTTTATTTTTTATTTAAATTCTGACTTTTTATTAATTTTTTTATTATCAAAGTATCTAAACTGTATTTTCTCCACTTCTATAAGTGATATGTATTTTTCAGTTGTATTATTTTTTTATTGAATTTAGTATTACTTTCTATTTCCACACAGCTGGGTCTCATACTATTTGCAATAAATGCTATATAATCTACAAAAAAAAAGACCTCCATTTTATCTATTAGGCTGTTTCTAATTAAGAATAACTTCTATAGCCACAATCTTACTATCTCAATCTTCAATTTATTTACACGTAATAAAATAATAAAAATGAAAATAGATATCCCAATTTCAATTTTAACATTAACTGACTCTATATTTTTCAATGGATATTTATGGCTGCAAACAAAATATTTATTTAAATGAAGTAACAATTAAATTTATTAAGTACATACTCATTATGAAAAGTAATATATATTAAGGCTATAACCTTAAGACCATGCACCTAGAAAATGACAGTAGGGACATCTACAAATCTTGTGTTTTAAATAAATCTGGGGTTAAGATTTGTAGAGGTCCCTACTGTTGTTTTCCAAGCACATGGTTTAAAGGTTATAGCCTTAATATATATTAAATGAAATAAGAAGTTCCTGTGCATGGTCCATACACCAACAGTTTCCATTTTCCCAGTTAAACTTTGAATTATTTTATAACACATAAAAAAAAACTATTTTCACACTCTATTGCCTTCTTTCAATATACAATCAACAAATAGTTATTCTAGTATTGATGTATTTTTTTTTCATTTTTCTATCTTACGTAAATAAAAGTTTTTTTGTTAACTCCAATATCATGTCATCATACTCCTATTTTGCCATATAGAACTAAATGAAAGATCAGAACATCTCTATGTTTTTCACTTTTCTCATTACTATGTTTCTGCAATTTTTATATTTTTTTGAACCTTTACAACATGTAATTTTTCAAAAATAAATATTCAATACTCTTTGACCTCCCCTCAAAGCACAATTACTTACCTTTTGCTTGTAATCTCCTTGGACAGTTATTGCTATGATTAAGAGTACCAGTTAGTCAAAATCATACTCCGCATACTATTTATGTGTAACTAGCATATATGTTTTCAATGCATTAAACAAGCTTTTCTTAGTATGTGCATTGTATATATTATCATATATTGAATAAACATTGTTTTTGAGAAAAGTAAAAATTTCTTGGAATTAAATTTTTATCCTATTTTTGTCTCATTTCCTTGGAATTCAAAATTTTTATCTTTGCCTCAAATAATAATAAATTCTTTCTAGTATCATCATACAAGGATTTGTTTAATCTTTCCTTATTTTATATATTTTTTATTTGTAAATCATTCTAAATTATTTTCTTAATCATTTTTCTCTAATTCTATTTCTTGCTCTTTAATCAAGCTATCTATCATTTTTTTCTATTCTCATGATTGTACTTTTCATTATAATTTCTGAATGTTTATCCCACCTCTTATACAAGTATATAGAAATAAAATTCCTATCTATGGATTTTGCATATTTGAGTACTTTCCAGCTCTCTCTTTGTATTGATTTTTACATAATCCAATTAAATTGTATTTTTATTGATCTATTTTTATTAATACATTACAGCTTTGCAACACTTTTTATTTGTTTTTAATTTTTTTAATTAAAAACAGCTCACTCTATTTCTCCTTGAATAGCTTTATAATGCATGTTTACTTACTTCTATGTTCCTTATCTGATGCCAAGTACCTCATTTCCAAATGCTAAAGCTTGTACCACAATGTAAATTATTTCATATGCCTATAAAAACAAAATTGTTTTTTAATCAATCCCATTTATTTACTTTTAGCTATTCCCAAATGTGAGTATAATTTCTTTTCACATTTAACAGGTGTTTAAATAATGATAGGTCACCACTTCTTCTAGACTAATATCTCTCATTTTTCCACCTTTCAGTTTTATCTTTCCCATTACTTACTAAATAAAGTCTTAGACTTTTTCTCAGTGAATTTATTTTTTATTATCTATCATTCCACATTTTTTTTAAAAACAACTCCGTGTCATTTACTTTATTTGCAAAAAAAAAAAAGCTATATAGTCTGAGAAATAAAAAGACACCATGTTATATTTTCTTCTAATTATGTGATATGATGTGATGTACTGTGGCTTCTCTTTTTTTGGAGTGAGTAATCTCTAAGCTAGTATGCCCAGAGAAACCTGTTAGCAATTTTACCTTCCCCTTCCATTTACCACCCTGTTTTTCCCATATTTTTCTCTATCCTGCCCCATCCTATTTCCATACTATGGCCTTTATATCTAAATCTCCCTTATCGTTTTGCAAACCCAGCATAAAAACCAAGAACCCACTTTATATATAATCAGTTTGTTTATATTTATTCTCCCACAACTTCACTATTTGTATTCTTTCTGCTTGTATGCATTTATATTCAATTAACAGATACCTAATATTTTCTATGCCTTCCTTACATAATTTGCAGATAAAATCATCCATATTTTCCCCATTTATGGTTATATTCCCTTGTTGCTAAAGATCCTGTTTGACCCTTAAACAGTAAACTACTTTCCTTGTTATAAATTAACTTGCACCCAATGTTCTGTTTACTTCTACATATATTTAAACTCTTTTTACTCTCCATACTGGTTCTCCATCTCTCCAATTCTCTAATTTTATTAATGCATCTATTCTTCTATCCCATTCCTTGCCACTATAACACTCAACAATTCTAACACAATCATCCCACTTTTTGTATAAGTATACTGATATAATTTTTTTATCCAAATCTTCTGCACTCCATACTACCTTTCTCACATATCTTGTTGGCTGTTATGATTTTTAAAATATTTAAAATGCCATCTAGTACCTGAATATAAATTTTTGATTTTCGAGTTTCAGAAGCCTGTTGGTATTTTATAAACAATTCATTTTACTTTAAAATATTTTATTGTTAGTTATTTGCTTCCCATCTAAAATAACTAAATTGTAAAATTAAAAAAAAAAAATGTTATTGTATAAGCTGAAAGTAAACAGCAATTTATATTTACTTTAAACATTTGATATCATGATTTTTATGTAAATAATAAATTTATTTTTAAATATTAATAAATTTTTATTTTATTTTTAATAAGACTTTTTATGCTACCTTTTTTAATGATATTTGCCAATATTTCATTAAAATTTATTATTTCCTGTGATTTCACAAAATTTTATTTTTTTAAAAAAGGAAACTTACATAAATAATTTTTTTTATATAAATGATGTTATATATCAAAACTTACATGCACATATGAGACTAAACAAACGCACCTAATATCACTAAGATTTGCACTGTTTTTTATATTGGTATAGGAAGCAATAAAAATTTACCAATAAAAACATTGGATTACAAAGATGCTTATTTGTAATTCATGAGAGATCGTGTGACACTCAAACACCAGCAACAATAGTTTGAGTTTAATCCAGGGATATTCAGTCTTGAGTTCACATTTCTACCATCATATTAAAGCGTATAGGATAAAAAATATTTTATCAGATACCTTGTAGAGTTACAGGTTTATTAAATTTTTAAAATTAATGTTCTGTTCACTGAAGTTATATTATCTCTAATATTAGACAGCGGTCAATTTTATTTCTCATGTAGAAAATTATATGGCAATAATTTAGTTAACAAATACTATATAGTAATTAAAACAATTCTTCTAAAAATAGTGTCTGTTAAATAGTCTTCTTTCATTCAAGCCATCATTTTTAAGTTAATGAACTTGAAGTTTAAAAACTAACATTTTGATTCAACTTGTTTCTCTCTTCTTAAGCAATATATGCATCTAAATTAAAAATTACTATATGTATTGATTTAATAAATTTTCATAGTAATAATAATAAACAATCACTCATAGACTAATATAGTCAATTCTAACTCCCAAGAAAAAAAGGAAAGAGAAAAAATCTACTCTAGAAAATAGTTTTACCATGCTATACAAAACAATTTGTGAATGACAATGCATTCATATATAGAATATGCGGATTCATTTTTTAGTTCATTTGATTAATTTTGTCAGCAAATATTATTTAAATATCTTGTCTAATTGCAGCTCTCTATTATATTCTGTCTCCCTGCCACATCTTCACAATGGAAATAATTGATATTGTATTTTTTTAGAAAATCCTTGATTAATCCTAATAATGTAGGCAGGATCTAAAAAAACCATACTCAGGGTTCATCATAAAATATACTTTCAGAGTGTTTTGTATTGTTTATTCATTTTAAATGTCCAATCCAACATATATGTGACTCCACAATAGTGTACTCTATAGTGTTATATCAAGAAAATTGAAAAATATATTGATTGTTTTTATAATTATGCCATTTTATTTGTAAAATTGTATGGGGCATTTTTAAATAAAAATTCTCTAATACATTTATGTTGTATTGATATGCCATACCAGTCTCATTTCCATACATTAAATTAGGTAAAACAATAGTTCCACACAACTTAGTTGTAGTAGTCATTTCACTGTGATAAAATATTCTACCATTTATCTTCTAAAACTAGCAGAGGCCCATTGGAGACTGTGTTGTACCTCAACATCTAAGACTATCTTTCTACATATAAAATTCTGATGGTATTTACATTTGGGACTACCATTCAATCTAAAAGCTGCTGAGGATTTTTCTTCTATTATTGGCTGACAAAGAACTTGAGTTTTTTAAAAATTATTTAGTAAACAAAAATCTTTATATGCCGCATTTAAAACATTAAGTGCATATTGTAAATTTATCTTTGGAACTAGCAAAATAGCACATCATCAGTGCACAGTAAATCCAGAAACCAAGATAAATAAATTCCTGTTTTTATTTTTAATTGATCCAAATTAAAAATTTGCCTATAAAACGTGTATTATATCTTGATTCTTTTTGCATTATGCTATCTATAAATAAAAAAGTATACTAGCATAAAAATTGAAAACAATGTTGGAGTAAGTGCACAGCCTTGTTTAATATCAGTATACATTTCAAATACCTGATTTTTCATCTGTAGTAATAACTCTTCCTCTCATTCCTTCATGTAAAAGTTGTATAATATGGAATAAATTTTGATGGATAATGACCTAATTTCAAATTAATGCCTTAGACCTAACCTGTTAAGCAAATGCCTTAATTAAGTTAATAAAAGCAATTACCAGTTTTTATTTGAAATGCCTATCCCCAGCATTTATTTTTTAAATTTCAAAGGCTTGAGTTAGAGATATTGTGTGTGTAATTAAAATATGGAAATTGGATTTCATATCCACACAGACAGAGTTAGTATAAAGAAATGTCCAATATCATGATAGATTCATAACAACTGAGTCCAACAATAACATAACTGAAATATGAAGGAAAAAACAAAGAATGACTGTTTTACCTGGCCTTTGAAGAATCAATATACTATCCTAAAAAGTAGCAGAAGATATTATTGATCAGGAACTGTTTATTTGTTATACATAGTTGACCTACTTTAAAAGTGATTCCACTATCACCTACCTGGGAAGTCTATCATTAATCTGAACACAGTCTCCAACACTTATTATGGCAATCATTAAAATAAATAAGATCATCAAAATTTAAAAAAATAGTTTTATTATGAAGTAATATTAATTTGGTAACAAATATCTATGTAAAGTATATACATTACCTGGTGTTCCAATTATTTCATTGAACTCCTAAAATCTAACCTTTTAATTTTATTATCGGAAGCATAAAACATTATGTGACAATATCTAGCAAACTTTAATTCCATGATTTGCGTTTCAATCATTTAATAATTTTTTTTTTGTCTATTCGTTTGTAATTACATTTTTTTGTTTGCATGCAAAACATTACATAATGTTTTAAGCAAATAGAGATTCTTCACTAGATATTCTTAAAAAGTTTGGGCAAAATTATAACCGAAATTCCTGTGTTCTTATCTAGATATACTTTAACTAAGATGCAATCACTCAAACAAATAATTGTGAACTTCATCACAAATTAAAATCACATTATCTAATAATTGGAATGGTTGTTTTTCTGGTTGTATCATAGCTATAATATATCCACAAAATTTCAATTATAACATTTACAAAATCCATGAAAATCTGTTCAATTACAAAATACAGTTTATATAAAGTTATTACATAAGTAGAGATGTCTGCCCATCCCTTGTATATGTATTAAATGAATTATGTCCTGTACATGCGGAATCAGATTGACTTTAGGTCAACATGGGTGTGACAAGAATCTCGGCCTCAGTGTGGCCTCTGAGCATTCCATCATCAGATTTTCAATTGGATGGATGGTTGAAGAGTTGGAGTGTGGAGTGTATTAAAGCCTGTCCATTAAAGTATGAGGTTTGGCTATCTTAATATATATCTGAGCACTTATAGCATATATGTGTAGAGATGGTAATCTGGACCAACTGATGATTGCTGGTTTAGCATGAAATACATTTATTGGTGATTATTTATCTTTTCAACATATGTGTTCAGGTGTATCAGTTTTATGAGATAGTGTGGAGAGTGGTGGGTCTTGTGAAAGTCTGTGCTTATATACCCTATATATGAAGAATTATAGCCACCCACTTAACAATATATAATTCTAATTCAATAACCATTGCGCTACTTGATGTAATTGCTTAGTAATAACTAAAAAAGTAAATGGTATTAATAATCACATTTTAGGAAGTCATTGTTAAGTAATTATAAAAAAAAAATAGTTTAATAATTGTTGAATTGGATTGTCATATTAATATATGAATGACTATAATTTTTTGTATATTTTTTATACTGTTATGCATGGATATTTTGTACACAATATATTTTAACGGTTCTTGGAATAATGGTAATACATCTGGTTATGATTTAGATTGCAATCAGAGCTGAGCCTAATATTTTTTCAACAGGCTTTTTTTTTTAAAGTACTGTAGATGGTCTGTAAACAAGCCCGCTAGTAAATGGGCCTCTGGCTAATAGAAAAAAAGATAAACGTCTTTCAAATCATCAACACATAATAACTGTTAAATTTGGCATGTATTGCCTCCTTATTTAATATTTCTCTATAAGAGCTGGATTTTTTTTTTTTTACATATATATAATATATGATTTTTTTCTACAGTACAGGCTTTTTCATACCTGCACCCCAATATGCGAATATAAACGGAGGTTTGAACTCAGATTTTCACATGACACTCAACTATCCACACTATCTCATACTGCTGACCTTAAATGCACACATGTCAAAAAGGTAAATCATTTCGTACTAAACCAGTACTCGTCAATTGGTCCAGATTATCATCTCCACACATGTATACAATCAATGCTCAGATTATATTAAGATAGCCAATCTTCATACTTCAATGGACAGGCTTCAATCCACTCCATCCCACAATTTCTCAGCCATCCATTTCATTAAAAATCTGATGATGGAATACTCAAAGCCCACATTGGTGCCAACCTTTTTATCCTATCCATGTTGACCATAAGTCATTCTCACCCCTCATATACAGGACATAATCCATTTACCTACATATATGAGATATGGGCAGACCTTACAGCACTATATTCAATATATGATTTTTTTCTACAGTATAGGCTTTTTCATACCTGCACTCCAATATGTAATATATATGGAGATTTGAACTCAGACTTTTACATGACCCTCAACTATCCACACTATCTCATACTGCTAGAAAAAATTCATATATTGAATATAGTGCTGTAAGATCTGCCCATCCCTTGTATATGTATGTAAATGGATTACATCTTTACATGAACTGTCAGCATGACTTATGGTCAACATGAGTAGGATGAGAAGGTTAGCACCAATGTGGGCTTTGAGCATTCTGTCATCAGATTTTCAATGAAATGGATGGCTGAAGAGTTGTAGAATGGAGCGGATTGAAGCCTGTCCATTGAAGTATGAATATAAGCTGAGCATTGATTATATATATATATGTATGGAGATAATAATCTGGACCAACTGATGAGTGCTGATTTAGCATGAAATGCGTTTGTTGGTGATCATTTATCATTTTGACATTGTGTGATCAAGTGTGTCAGCATTATGAGATACCGTGGATTGTTAAGGGTCATGTGAAAGTCTGAGTTCAAACCTCTGTATATATTACAAATATATAATTGAAACGAAATTAACTACTTCCCACTGAGTTACTTGATGTCAAAAACACATCACAACTTATGATTCAATTACAGATATTTAAAAGTTGTAATTGTTTAATATTACTACATATATATAAAGATAGATGCATTTTTTCATATCTTCAATCTTTCAAAAATACTTGCAAAATAGCACATATGAAGGACACAAACTCAATTAAATTTTTATATCTAATGCCAAAATCCCCAATTGTACTGTTTAAGAATTTACTTTTACATCTATAATAAGTACAGATTATAAATGTAAAATTGAACACCTAGTCACATGGGATATGTGATATCCAAACATTAGAAAGAATTGATTCAATTAAACATTTACATTTTGAATTCATTTCCCAGTAAGAATTATAAATGTTTGATGATGCAAAGCTTCCAGTAATCAAATATGATATAAATCGCATGGATTGCTTTCTACATTTTCTACCCCCACCCCAAACAAACATTTTAATGCTTCTTATATATGTATGTATTTTATCATATATAAAAATATAATATTCAGTTATACAAAACTCTTAGAATTTGATTTAAGTATCAAATCTTCTGCAATCCAAACTTTAACACCATTGATTTTGATAAATACCTTAATGATTATTATTTAATCATTTATTAGTCTAGAGATTATCATATCATTTTTAATCAGATAAATACTTTAAAAACTAATTAAAAATTAATATATGAATAGGTTTGCAATTAAACTATAGTAATTTGTTATCTATGTGTATTCTGAACAAATTATGAAGATGTGTGTAAGAGATTGTGATTTGAACCAACTTATGATTATGATTCAGTACAAAATTTGCATCTTGGTGATCATTTATCTATGTTTCAGTAATATATGATGGAATAGAGGTGTGAATTTTAAAAAATATGCATGAAGTTTACATATCTCTAAAACCATGCTTGAAAAAGTGCAGTAAAAGTTTTTAATGTAACCATCATAGGGTGAGTGATTGGTATGAATTCTGTACCTATGGATGGTAGTGATAGGAATGAGTTAAGATGAAAGATGCACTGATAAAACCAAAAAAAAATGCAAATATAAATATACCAAATAGCATATGACTTTTTAAGCTTTTAATATTTGCATGATAAGCAATTCACTCTATTGTAGCCCTAATGCTCTCAATACAAATATTATGATTTATAAAATTTTGTATTGTTACTGATGTATGAATGCAGAAAAATGAGATATCAGAAAAAAATGTCCACTTCAAAAAAAGCACTCATCCCAAATGTCTTTACAAAAAAAACAACAACAATATAAACAAAGTTCTAAAATCATAATTGGCTTTCTAATGAGAATAGAAAATTTTTTGTATAAATTTACCAAACAAATTAATTAGAAAAGTTTGAAGATGATTTTAATTTATTTTTACTTTTTTACTACTTAAATATATTTGTTGCTTTCTTTTTCAATCTTGTTTGTAATAAATTGGTCAAAATGTTTGGAACATTAGCTAAAGAAAAGGTTTAAATGTATTCTTTTATAATGGATATGCATAATTAGATCAACAGAGATATCACTGCAAAGTTTAATAATAAATTTTACAATATGGAAAAGTCATGGCCTATGGATCTACATATAAGCAGCATTATATGCAGTCTAATACTGCCCAATACTGAAGAAAACATATCCAACTTTATGGGAAAAGATCCCAATATTATATACAAGTGGTATGTATGACATATTAATATGCACCTCTGGAGAAATCATTGCACTAATCCATGAATTACTAGAACAAGAAATGTCCCTCAAATGATCTTCATAGAAATTTTTAAATCTATATCTCCAAAGAAATAATAATCAATTAGATTTCAAAATGACCTTAAAGCTTCTTGAAATTAGATGTACAATTCCCTTCAACCCCTCACCTTTATTACACAAACTCACTGCAATAAAATGCTTCTTAACACGAAACCTTATATTTTGTAAATATGAAGCATATAGAAGAGCAAACATGTATGTCAAAATAAATGATATATTCAGAATAGGCTACAACACACCTTACTAAATAAAAAAAATCTATAAAAAAAAAATAAAATCAATCCAACTCTAGAAGGAAAGATTTACACACATATAAGTTACAGAACCCACCTTCTAATCTTAACTGATTATTAAACAATACCAGATATACTACCAAAGACAAAACACCTCAGATTTTGTACAAAATTTAATGTAGCAACATTGCTTGCAAAGCAGTCTATTATGGAGAATCTAGGGCAAATATTGCCACAAGAATCTCTCAACATAAATATTAGTACAAGTGAGTAAAAATAACTCTGAGCATAAATCAGTTTTTTTTGTGAGCAGGAACAAAAATTCAGCTATGCCTTAGATCCAATCAACATCAATATTGTTTGCACAGAGCAAGATGACAGAAAAATAAAAGTGAAAGAGGTATGATTTATCACTAACAATAACCATGTCATTAAGAAAAAAACAGTATCCAACATTCAAGCAAGTGGAATATTTAAATAGCTAATTTAAAATAATTAATACTTCATAAATAAATACTGAAGCAAGCCCGGCCAACCCATGAATCCTATGAATCTCATTTTCCAAACTGAAAGTGTGCTCACTACATTTAATAAAAATAAATAAATAAAACATCTTTACTTTAGCCAATGTTTGAAATGTTTTGGCCAATTTATTATATATATATATATACATATTTTACTCTGAAACAGAATAAAAATAATTTCTTCTCTGTCAAAACAATTTATTTAATCTTCTAACTTTTTATTAATGACTTTTCACTCTGTCTTTGCATCCTAAGATATGATATGACCACTAAATATTACACAATCAACATTCTTTATGTCTACACAAGCTGTTTTCACAGAGGCAAAATTCTCCATACAGTAATGTCCAATAGGATTATTGTGATTGTGGTTATTAAAGAACCAAAAACACCAAAAGTATCAATGGTGAACTGAGTTCAGATCTGTAAGACTATACAAGCTAATGGGCTTGAATTGAAAACATTATTGTGTTTTCATTTTGGACTCAAAGCTTTATAGTTAGCTAATAAGGCAAAAAGTGGTTACTGGAGGGTTGCATTAGATCCTAAGATCTGGATGCAGTGTTCTTGGATCCAAGGCTCCACAGTGATGAAAGCCACAAGCAAGAAATTAGATTGGGGATATTGCATGAATAGGCACTAGATAGGGATTTTATGCACAAACCTTCCTGTATCAAGTGATTACTCTGGCTTGCACTGAATGGTGCTACTGTATGGAGAATGTTGCTTCTGTGTAAGTTATATAATATGTTGCTTGGGTCTTCCCAGTATTTTACAATATTTTTGTTATTTGGTCTAATAAGTTATTCACCATACAATAACCAAATAAATAGCAATCACGTTATACTAAGTAAAAAAAGATTAAAGCACAATAGTTATGTTTAATACAAGTGACTTTAAAAAAATTATTCAATACTTAGTTTCATTAAGGAATGGTTAATCATCATCATTATCATTATTATATTTACTTATAAATAAATATAACTACTCTAACTTTAGAAGACTTCTAAACATGTAGAAAGTCAAAAATTAAAAATGAGTTCTATGACACTATACAAATGAAATTATAAATCAGACATAATTGCATGCATGTATATGATTTACTTGGTTAGGTGATATTTTGTGGTGCTATTTTTGACTTCTCTTGCAGTAATTATTACTCTTTAAATTATCTAAATATTTTGCCTATTTGTTTAATATTGCACTTCTTTAGATTGTATTTGAGATAATCATTACAAAATAAATAATATATTCACTATGGAAATCATGTTCAAGTTGACCATAAAATAATTTTATAGAAAAATTTATTTCATCTACTCCACTTTATTTGTCATTCAATGAAGATATACTATTATAGTATTAGATCTAATAGTATTAGAAAAGGGGAAAATATGTTAATTAGTCTTCTGATTTTACCATTGTATTTTTAGAGGTATCTTTAAATATTTTTTTCTAATACCTTTATAATGTACTTTAATTTTTAAAAACTAAAAACTTTTTTGAGTTCTTATTTAGAATCACTATATCATCTTTCAACAGAAAGCTAAATAATGAGGATGATCCTAACAATGTGAATGATTCCTCATAGATAAGTATATGAAATTTCTTTTGATTGTTGCCTGTAGCAGAATAGCTCAGTTGGTTAGAATGCTACCTTAAGATTCAATATTTATGAATCTAAAGATCTATATTTGGTTTCCATGTTAGTTCTGCCACTGGGTCGGTCCAGCAAAACCGGAAGAAGAGAGAAGAATAATATCAAGCTAAATGTGTTATATACTAATGTATATTTTATTAATAACAGTTGAATGTATTTGAAAAGTTTAAATAAAGTTTGAATTTCTCTAAAGACAATATTTAATATTAGATGATGGAAATAGTCCAATATATAATTAATACTAAGAAAGTTAAATAATATTATTTATTCCAAAATTTTTGTAACAAGCTTTGTGATAGTTATTGGGCTGCAAATATTTCACTTTCACTGAACAGAATAGAGCGAAAGAGGGTTTAAAAAATTTAAATCAGAGTACTGTCTCTTTAATAACTAGAAAAACTCTAGTAGTAGCCTAACTAATAGTGAGGTCACTCAAGTGAATAGAGCTTAAGTCACTATTTAACTTCTCAAAAGAATGGAAATTCTTAAAACATACGCAGTAGATACTAAACTACTCTTAATACTGTACTTTGAAATTATCAATGATCATCTTAAAGAAAAACTGTGGAAGAAATAAAGATCTTTTTGTCATGGTAACAAGTAACTTCCTTGCAGGTAGTAAAAATCCATTATTATTGTAAATAGAAATCTAAAAACATATCCATTTGTTATTTTAGTTTTGATATAATGTTAAAGCTGAACTATACATATATATTTCATATAAATAATTAAATTAACTTTTATTTAAGTTTTAAATAATTGGTTAAAAAGGAAAGTTTAAAAGAAAAAATAAAAAGTGCATGGGTGTGGTTACTTAATTAACGCATGAAAAATTTAATTCAGTATAAAATAAATATAAAAAGTCATCAAAATCATAAAAACATGTTATATTCATTTTATTGTCAAATTATTTCCTTGGGTAAAAAAATAACAGTTTGAAAATATTATTTAAGCAATATTAAAACTGGTATATTTAGATTTTCTTTTATGATTTTTGAAATTTTTTTTCCAAATAAAAGAGAAAAATAATAAATATATAAATGGAATTACTTCAACATATAATGAGTCTGCTGTGTTTGCAAGGTGGATACAGTTTTGAAAGTTTTTCCAGCTTAGTGAGATTGCCAAAAAAACTATAATTTTTTTTCTATTCAAATTAGCTAGATAATAGACACCACAATTGCTTTCTAATTATTTTTTTGGAAATGAGTACTTAGATATTCCTAACTAGAAGATAAAACAAAGAAATTAATAACAACCCTCATCACTGGCAAATGTAGTTCCTGGATCACTAACGTTTGCCTCAACTCTGGGTCTTCACACAAATATGCTGTTGGGTTCTTTTCACTTATCTTTTGCCTAAATATACTTAATAAATTCAATTTATTAATGGATTTATGTTCATACTTTTGCAGAATTGTTTAATATGAACATGATGACAGCTATATTACAAATGTAAGCTTGGTCTTAATATAGTTTAGTGTAGTGGTACAGAGATAGATTCTAGAACCCAAGGTGCATGAATTATAGCTCTACTTTGTTAGCTACTGTTCAAAATTCTTATGAACTAACTATTGACCAATAAACCATTTACTTTTTTAATATAAGATTTTTGGCTATAAATTTTTATAATTGAAGATTTGCAAGGTTATTTTTTTAAAATGCAAGCAATCACATGTTTCTTATGTTTAGCGTATCTTTGTGTTAGTATGGTGTCAATTACACTAAATCAGGGAGAAGAAAGATTACTGCCTGATGTACTGAATCAGTACAAAAATTATATTATTTAGACACTGAAGAGTACTCATATAAATTCTGTGAATACTTGAAACATAATATTATTAATAACTTAAATTTATTATATATGCTGTATTGGTCATATTAATACTATATATAAATTAAATAATATATTATATTGGTTGTTGACAATTTTTAAAACAGAATAACATAATCTAAGATTAGTGAAATATATCAAAAATTATGTTGTCATACACTTGATCTGTGCAAAAAATTTTGATATAAATCATATATGTTGGAGTCTTTTATCTTGCAATAATTAGTCAAACTGAATTTTAATTATGTTAATAACAAGCTGCCTCTATATTTATATACTGTTTGTTTTAATTGAAAATAAGATTAAAAGTAGCTTTTTGAATATATACATACTATTGTAAACATTTATTTTAAAAAAACATGGATCCAGGTAAGAGTAAAAATGACAATTGTTACTTCCTTGTAAAATTTGTGACATATTTTAAATCTGTAATATGAACTAATATTGAGTTAATAGCTTATGAACATTGAAAAAACTTGTAACAATTGTTACATTGTATTCATAGGTGGAGGTTTACAAGAGTTAATTTTTGTGTCAAAAAAAGAGAGTTAAAAGGATATAAGTAAATAAAATGAACATGAATTCAAATAAACATTATTGATATCCTTGTAATAATTATATGTTGGATTATTTCTGTTATCTAATATTATTTGTTAAATATCTTTAGAAAAATTCAAATTTTATTTAAACTTTGCAGTTGCATTCAGCTGTTAGTAATAGCACACAGATTAGTGTACAACACAATCTCTCAAGTAGTATTCTTTTTTTTTTCTTCAGGTATTGTTGCTCTGACTAATGACAGTACTAAACCACAAATGTATCAATGAACATGTGTTTGGGAAAAAACAAAAACATTGGACAGAGAGAAAAATATACAAAGAATAAAATTCAACAAAGCTTCACATGTAAGAATGGCAAGTAACCCCATAAGACAACCTACGATTATAATTCATAATCTTTGGAAAACACTCACATAAATATGTATATAAAATTTCTATGACCTGTTACCTTTGGAAAAATAGTCTACCTGGTTAAAACATCATTTTCAACTCAATATTCACAAATATAAAGTCCAGGTTCAATTTCTAAGCTATTATTGTCATTGTTCAGTCCAGCAACATCTGAAGAAGAGGAGAGAATAATATCATTTTGATAGTAACCTGTATTATTACTAACAGCTAAATGTATTTGAAATGTTTAAATAAAGTTTGAATTTTTCTAGAGCTATTCAACAATTAATATTAGATGATGAAAATAATCCAACATATAACATTCAGGCAAATACCATTGATACCCTAATCTCAGTACTGCAAAAAATTCATTAACTTCAAAAAGCAAAAGTCATTATTAAGCAATCCATAATATTTTTATTTGATACTCAATTTTTCACTTTGTATATGTCGGTTAACTTGGTATGAGTATAACTAAGATATTGAAAGATGCTTAGCATAATATAATAAAGCTTCTATTTTAAGCTTTTCTTACCCAGAATTCTTAGTACTTATATCAATTTCAATTTTTCATGTAAAAATCATAATATTCCTTATCAACAAATTGAAGATAATTCATAAAAGTATTTCTTAAACTCAAAAAGTGTGTTACGCTGATGGTAGCATACTCTGCCTGGAGTTATCAGCTTTAATAATGCATTCATAAAGTGTTTGGGTGTTTCATTTCGTGCTATATATTATGCAGTCATTCTAGTTCACTTCAAGCT
Source organism: Epiperipatus broadwayi (assembly GCA_028023455.1). Lineage (NCBI taxonomy): Eukaryota > Metazoa > Onychophora > Udeonychophora > Euonychophora > Peripatidae > Epiperipatus > Epiperipatus broadwayi. Next base: position 294,142 of record JAQFVV010000249.1, read on the forward strand.
AAGAGACAACCATTTGGTTAGGTAACTCAAGTTTTCATGTACATTTCTATTTTTTAAAGAACCACTTTGATTTTTTATCTTTAGTAATATTATAGAGAGAGAATTTATTGTATTATATAAATCCTTCCAATGAAACTTATTACTATTTATAATTTGATTCTTTTTTCCCTTTTAGTGTAGCTAACTTCCTGTACATTTTTTATTGTCTCACATCACTAATATAGTTTTGAGGTCCAAAAATACTCTGTATTAAACGAAAACAGAAAATAAATTAGAATACACTTTAGGTAAAAGTTCATTTAACTTTTTCTCTAGGTGCTAGCCACATTCTTCAATGTATGAGTTTGGAATGTGTACCTTTAAGTTATGGGTAACATTTTTTAATAATATCAATTAAAACCTGAGGATCAAACATAGCAATTATTTAGGCATATGTTAATTGGCATGGCTTTTTAAAAACTTTTTAAAAATAACATTCTTCCTCTTTAATTATAATAGGTCATGGCTTTATATGCCATTTGATTTTCATGAAAGTAACGAATCATAAAATAATAATTTTACTACATAAAATTTGAATTACTTTTCTCATTCAATCTTGAATAATTAATGCAATATAATAATCCCATAGCATTTTTTTATCATTAAAATATTTTCAGTTTTAGACTTTGTTTTCCAACTCTCACTTGTGTATATGCAACTATATGTATATTTATCAGTATAGAAAATAATAGAAGTCTCAAAGATATAAAACAATAAGAAGAAAAACGAAATTATTACTAAAAAGAGAGATGGTATCATGAAAGTATATTAATAATTTTTATTAGTCATTCATTAGACTAGAGATTACCCAGTAATAAATAATATTTCTGTAGTGCAATTTTCAGTACACTACTCTCACGCTATGCAGGGATTGGTTTCTATACACTTTTAGCACCTTGTGGAGGGAGAACAGTGTAGTAAAAATTACATTACAGAAATGTTATGGCATTATGAAATGTGTAAAAGAGTGCTATCAAGAATTATATAACAATAAAAAAAGAAGGAAAAGTATTCCCTGCAACTATGAATTTATGTAAAGAAAGGAGATATGCAAAAAGAGAGACAAGTTCCAGATAATGATGGAATTATTATCAATATCCTAAAAGAAGCAGATGATGAAATAGACAAATTTTTGGCAAAGTTATATACCAATTGTTTAAGTGGTGAAGATGTATCACATGATAAAGTGATAAAGAAAATATTAGAAATGACAGACCTACCAGTGTTTTATCAGCTCTATACAATTTTTTTACCAAGATAATCACAACTCATCTATAGTGGATTTTGGATTTTAATTACCAAAAAACAAACTAGATTTAAAATTAGTTTTAGTACAAATGATGAAATCTAGCTTTGAAAGAAGTTATAGAAATGACCAATAAGTATGAGTTGCCATTGTGCTTTGGATCCATTGATTATAAAAAAGCAATTGATTCTATACACATTTCTTCAGCGATTAAAGCATTGGATCATCAAGATATAGAGGCAGGATATTGGCATAGTCTGAAAAATAATTATAAAAATATAACAGTAACAATTAAGTTGCATATTAACACTAAGAAGATTAACATTAAGAAGGGTGAATGGCAGGTTATTTTTTAAACAGTTTTGAAAGAAGTATTTTGTAAAATAAAATAGAAAGCTGAGAAAATAAAAGTAAGTACAGATTATTTAAATCATCTAAATTTTGCAGACAATATAATTGTTTTTAAAAATAATTCTTTAGAGAATAGGGAAATGTTGCAAAAGTTATCAGATGAAAAAAGATAAGTATAAAGGTAAATGCCAAAATATATTACTAAAGTAATGTTTAATGTATTTTCTCAAAAAAAATAAAGATTCTTTAATGGTGATTTAGAAGAAGTTCCAAATATTTTGGTCAGATTATCATTGCAGATGGAAACATAATGGATGAAATTAATCATAGAATTAAACTTGATTGGAGTGCTTTCGATAGAAATAACTTAATATTAAAAAAAAATATTCCTATGTGTTTTAAAAGTTAACAGAAGAGCAATACATAGATTTTAAACCACTCAATGAAGAATGGAGAGTATTAAGTTATGAGTAACAAGAAGAGATCAAAATTGAATACATAGGTGAAAGAATACAAATGTTACTGACATCATTCAAAGAATTAAGAGACTGAAATGGAGTTAAGCTTGACATATTGCTAGAAGACATAACAATAGATGAAAAGTTAAAATCATAAATTGGATTCCAAGAGATTGTAAAAGACCCAGAAAGAGACCACATGTGAGATGGATGAATGAAATAAGGAAACGTGTTAGGTGATATGCAAAAGGAAGACTAGAAATCGGAGAAACTGGACTGATCTCAGCGAGACTCCTGCAGTGGATCAATAATGGTTGAAAATGGTGATTATAATGATATCAGTATAAAATCATAATAAGGATAACTACTCAGTATAATAGTAGTTTTAAAAAAAAATACAAGGTTTTTTTGTTTGTTTTAAATAGGTACTCTTTTTAAATTTATAGTTTTATACATATACATCAAATTTTATTTGGTTTCATAAAGTTTTCATCAGATTTACGTTGTAAAAAAAAAGATGTGAATTTTATAATTCTAATCAGTCAGGAGCGACTGCCCACTTTTAGAAATAATAATTAGAGAAATTTCTATTTGAAATTTTTTTATCTGAATGCAAATAGTTATCTTAGTGCATGTCTCCGAGACATTTTATTTACAGCATTTTAAAAGATCAAATTGGAACAGGCATGTGACAATTTGGTGCCAATCAGACTAAATTATTTTAAAATAATGTAAAAACACAAATATTTATGCTGAAATAAGTTTATTGTTTTTAGACATAGTATATATTTTTTAAAAAACCTATCCTTCAACTCGTTGTTTTAAAACCTGTATATATTTTATACAAATCATGTAAGTTTTGCTATTTTACCCTAATTTTGACTACATTTTTTGATTATTATCAAGATTTATATATAACTAATTACCTTTTCTTATGTAGCATAAAAAAGGTTATATAATAATATATAACTCCGTCATAATATTAAAAATGAGGAAATTAATAACAATGGCATAATTTTAATAGTATTGCATATTTTATAAATATTGCTGATTATATTAAATTATTAATAACAATTAAAAGATACATCATAGTGGGAATCCCTCAGTAGGAAGATTACTTAGTATTTCATATGTGAATTGAATCAGGTCTTAAATTTTTAAAATGATTTTGATCCAATAATAGTAAAAAAATCTCTGTTATTTGTTATTTGTCTTCACATCTAACATCTACTGTGATAATTTTTAAGATGACAGTAAAAATTCCAGATATATATATTTTTTTATTCATTGTATTTTTTTACTATTGAAATTTCAACTAATCATAAATGATATTTTTTACCATAAAAAATTAAATGAAATTATTGAATTGAGAGATTGAAAAATCTTCATGAATCAAGAATGCAGCTGTGTTCATGGTCTCAACTGTCTAACCTTTTTCGAATTTCAATAGATTCACGTTTACATTCTAATTTTATACTAACATAATTAGAATGAGAGTATCTTTATTTGAGCAAAGACCAATGTAGTTTATCTGCATCTTTTGTTAAAGACTACCCAAAGAATAAAATAAAAACATTTTATTTATTGATTTAAATTTCGAACACAATTTTAATTTTTTTTTTTTTTCCCAAAAAAAAAATTAGTACCTTTGTTAATAATTTTAACTTTTAATTAAAAAAATATTAATTAATAAAATATAAGTTGCACTTGTAAAGTTTAATAAAATACTGAATGTTATTTTTATATTTTTTGCTCTTTTCTAATAATTATTTTTAAAATAATATTAAATGTCACATATTTAAATAAAAAAATAATTATTTCTTTTTATTATTATTATTGAATTATTTACACTGTCTAACTATTAAAAAATTCTATTACATTATATTGGCATTAGCCAAAATATTTAAAATTTGAGTCCTATTAGCTGCCTTTTAGCTTCACATAGAATACATGTCAATGTAACATTCTTATGAGAAAAACTAAAATATCATGAAGAATGTATGGCAAAATGCTGATATCAATTTTCTAAGGCTGCAAACGAAATGTCAAACCTTACAAGTTTAAAAATTACTGAACACTTTAAGGTTTTAAAATAAAAATTATCAAGATAAAAGAATAAACAGGTGTAACTGGATAGGTAATTTGCTTTGCACCTGGGCTGATGGAAAATCATTATTATTCCCAAGCCAATTTCAAATAATGAGCAATATCATAATCATAAAGTATTTAAAGTAAAATATTATTAAAGTAAAAAAGTCAAGAGAAACATTTATAAGAAGTTTTATCTATTAAAGAGAGCATGAGATCATAAAATGTCTCTGAGAGATCAGCCAGCTAACTCTTTAGAACAGCTATGATTAACTATAAATCCAACAGCATTACCCAAAAGTATAAAAATAAATTATACTCAAAATAACCATTCATCATCATGAATGATCAACAATAAAATAAATCAATAGTCCATCTTGTGGCTGGATTAGAAATGAGTCTACTATAGACCAGGCTAACTATTGAGCCCTTGCCACCTTGGGCAATTACTTAAATATAATTTGAATACACAAATTAAGTGCTAATCCATCAGAATACATAAAAATCAGAAAAAAATATTGCTGAAACATCAAAACATGCTGATCATCATCAATTCTCTGGCCACTTAATACTATGAATGTACTGGTCAACTATAAACTTAATTTTTAATAAGACTAAACTAAAATAAAGTATAGTGCATGGGCTTTGAAAAGTATAATCCTCACACCAACCAGTATTGAAGCAATCAATCCTAATTGATGATTGAGCTTCATGGTCCTTCATACTTATCAAGTTACTAACCCATGTTTAATTATGTTCCATTCTATATTCATGTATATCTATTTTATGTGTATGTTTGAGATGTGCACCTAAAAAATTATAAAATTTAGCTTTTAATATTTTTTTACTATTATTTATTATTATTAATTCTTTTTATTAAAATCAAAATATATTAGCTGCAGCTTAAATATATATATATAAAACAGAAAAAAATCACTAACACGATAATAAAATGATATTAATTTTACAAATATATATATATATTTTTAAGTTTGTAAAATTAAAACTTTTCATTTAAATTCTTTATTTAAAACACTATTTTTTTTCTTTAAAAATCCAAGATGGAGTATGCAACTGTTAATTGTCCAAAAATAATTAAAAGGGTGGAAGTTTTACATTGTCTAATTTTGGGAAAGAATGTCTAATTAAATTGTACTAAAAGAAAAAAAGAAAATCAAATTAAGAATTTTTACTTTTGTAATTAACATTTTATCAAATCTATTTCTAATCTGAAAACAGATTTGAATATATTTTTGGACAAATTATCTAACGGTTGCATCTCCAAAACAATACATGAAGGGAATGAGAAAATTCCTACTAAATAGCAATCATGGATGAAATTTAAAAAAGAAACATTAAAAGCATTCCTCAAATAACTGAGGGCAGTATATAATGGGCCAATTTTTGACCACCTAGAGAGAACTAGTTTGTAGAGTAGTAGTCGCAAAATATTCCACGCTACTTTATTTTCCAAATTGTTGAATGAATAGTCAAACTAATCACTTTTTCTCACCTTTGCTGGTCAGTCTCTCAGCGCCAATAATCATCTTGCTAATGCCCCAAAACTGATATAAAGTATGATCTAAGAATGGAGGAATGCCTAATGAAAATGTGCTACTACATTAGAAATCCTTTGAATCCTGTTAACTTGCCATGCTGGGGCCAAACTGTCAAAATGAACTCTTTAATATAGCAAGGTAATTAACCTAAGAACCGCGTATGAAATTTACATCTAATTTTTTCTAAAACTAATCTCAACCTCAGCTATCCAGATTTCTTGGTTAAATTGTTAAATTAAATGTTTTTTTTTTTGGTAACTGTTAATGTAAATTTGCTCTCATACTAATAATTTTTCTTTTATATGTAAATTCTGTCATATGCTCTTATTTCTTTAATTTTGGTGCAGTTTCTTTTTTAATTTTAAACTATATTTTATTTTAGTATTTTTAAGTTGCCAATCTAAACAATCTTGTGAGCCTAATGTATAAAGTTATTTTTCCATATCTATTCAGACCTCCTTGGGTTAAGGTTAATAAACCCCTTTCCCTTTTGAATTAGATTTACATACAGTCTTAATTAATATGCTCACCAGAGTGTTTCTCAAGTTAACCTAGATTCGTGATTTTCTTTATGCATCAAAAAGGGTATTATTTATGTATAACTTTTAAATCACCAAAAAATTAATGCTATTAAATATTTTTCTATGTCACTCACTTAATTCTGAAAAGGTGATGTCTTATTGTTATTGCTTTTTATATTATCCATATTATAATGCTATACTTCTAATATTTCAAAGACTTGATTATTCTCAAGTTATAAAATTTATGAGGGTGAGATTTTAGTATGTTTAAATAAGAAAGAAGGAAAGGGGTAGGGGTAATTTTAAAATCTATTTTGTATGAATTAAATCTTTCCTATAATATTACATAGCATAGCGTTAATTGCCTAAATTATCACATTCAAGTGATGTTCATTTATCTTAAAATAGTAACTTCCATTTCATGTCATTAAAAACATAGTGTTATGCTGTGTTGCTGATATATGGCTTAGTTTTTTTAATATTACATGTTTCTAATGTGGAGGGTTGTGGTGAGTTCGAACCCATAGACATTCTTCACCCCCTATCTCATGGACAGTTGACTTTCCCGGGTTCATTTTCATAAACAGGCCTCTCATGTCGGTTGCACCAGAGAATCCTGGGTATCATGCCAAGCCTAATTAAACTTCTCTATGCAGTGCCCTAGAAAAGGGACTCTTAGCCACTTCATTTAGAAGCACAATCTCATGTTGGATTATTCTGCTTTTATATCAGCACTGTTACTTTTCCATTATTATTAATTTATTTATTTAATGACCTCATTTTGATGCTGTAACAATAAAATTGCACTTTGTTTGTATATATATCTTTCCAAGAATAGTGATTAGTTTAATTAATAATGTTGTTTTTCTTCTTATTTTAAAAATCCCACCATTGTAATCTATTCCATTTATTTAAGAGTATACATATGTTAAAAAAATGAAGCATTCTTCTCTTTTAAAATCTGAGTTTAAAGAATGGTTAAAAATATTTTGTTCATTAAGCAAATAAACTTGATTTAAATATGTTATTTTATTAAATATTCACAAATATAATCCTTAATGAATAAACCATTTTTTTAAAAATATATTTTATTGATTTTCACGACTGAAGCAGTGTGAGAATAATTTATGTAATATATATAATGATTCCCTATAATGCTCCAGAAATTTATACATTGATCATCATCTTTGAGAACTGTCACTAAAGCATTAATTCAAATATGTTGTAAGTTTGTTTTGTAATCAAGTGATTGGCATCTTGAACTCACCACCAAATATATCTATTTACATATAATATGTCATTTATTTCATAAGAGCATATGAATTATCTTGTCACGCACATTAAAATAAATATATAATCAATTTATTTTTTCATTAAATGTTTTATTAAATAATTTATTATTCAAGCAACTTATGTAGCTTGAATTATTTTCTCTCCACTTCCATACCTTCCAACATATATATCCATTTTCGTTAAATATGTCTCATAGACTCTTTTGCTCTTCTAGTGGGCCAGATTTAAAAATTAATTCTCATGTGCCATCATTATTTATGTTATTCATTAGATGTTTGATCTGGGGCTTGTGGAATGGGTTTGAATCTAGGTTGGCCTTTTATATAAATCTTGGGCTTGACTGGGTTTGAAGTACATTTCATTGAGTTCCAGCTCATGTTAGATGGATCAACATATTTTGACCAGTACAGTATGATGAGGATGATGATGATTGATGATAAAATCATTATCATCACTGTATGCCCATAAACACTAATACACATCTCCATTCAAATAATCAGACCAATATGCTCTAGCTCAGACAATATAAGCTCCATTACTGTATTGTAATTCATATAATATTTTAAACTTGAGAATTAAGTTACTGGAATAATTTTAACAATTGGATACAAGTCTATTAATAACAAAAAAAATAATATTAAGGTCTGTAGAATATTGCTATACACGCATACATTAAGTCTTCTGATTTTGATTAATATACAAAATTTAAGTTATTACATAATGGTTTGCATAAATGTTTATATAGATTTATTTAAAACACAATCAGCACACAGACATGTGGCTGAACATATTTGAATTGTCATAAAATAAAAATATATAATTAAATAACATGTTATTAATTATTGATTTAACATATATGTTGTGCACATAGAAATGTATGTGCACATTAGCTTTTATATTATATATTTTAACTTGTCATGATAATAATATTATATTTTTCCTAATTAATTCCATTTGGAAAATATACATAAAATTCATACATACATGTATGTATCAATAAAAATAAAGGTGATATGAATGAGTTATCAAATTCTATCATAATATTTTACAGTTCTCTTTTTTTAAAAAAAATACAAAAAGTACTATCCTATAACAGTCTCTCCCTTGACAGGTCACTGTTAATTAAAATTTATAGTTGCCTTTAAAAAATATATACTCTGGAAAACTTCTTAATTTTTAATCCAAGCAAAACTATTTGCTTTTTTATATTATTTTTATCATCTAGTATAAAAGATTTTTGTAAATCTTTGCCTGTCAAAATAGCATTGTCAATAAATTGATTCTTGATATTTTTATTTTTTTAATCCAAGCAAAGTTATTACTTGCATTATTATTATTTTAAATGTCATTTTTTTAGGAAATGCTAAAACAGTTTCCATAAATATATATATAATCATCTGTGGATTGTTCCATTCTTTTAGACATTTGTCTCCAACAGATTATTTACTTGTTTTATTTTATGTTCTAGATTAAAAATGTCTTTAAGGAATATTAAAAAAAACACTGCATATACCTGTGATGCCATGCATTTATCTGTGGTTTCTTGAATATAGATAATACAGCATACTTATGACTTCTTCAGCAAGCTGGGTTCTCTTTTTTTTCATATGTCAAATGTGTTGACCAGGAAGTGAACCTAGGCCAGCTGCTTGAAAGACAGCTATGCTAACCACTAGGCCACCAATGCTTGATGGATGGGGTTCTCTTGGTAAGCTTAGTTTTTGGTTCATCAGAAAAATATAGTCCAGGATTGTCATCATCAAGAGGGGTATAATTCAAAAAATTTGTTGGCATGCCATGAGCTTCCTTCTGTCTAGAGCTTGATGGGCTTTAGTCCAGCAAGCTGTCTTGCCCACATTTAAAGCTAATTGATCTATTAGAAATAGACTCTGGATTCAGGTGAATCAAAACTCTATAGTAAACTATAGGGCAGCTGCTGGACTTGTCCTACCTTAGATCTCCATGGAAACTCTGTCCAACTCCAACTCTGCAGCTAGCTATTAGCCAACTGCTTGTCAAAAATGTTAAAGCCAAACTCTTCTGGCCAGCTAATTGCTGCTAATTCTTCTCTAAATAAACTATTAGCCAAACTAAAATAAACTTTTTATCCAACCCTTTTATAAACTTGGAATGGAGTGATAAAACACATTTAATTAAAAACTTTTATTTCTTATCTCTCTCTCATTCCCTTTAAAACAAATTTGAAATTTTTATAAAAGTTTGATTTACAAAGATTTCTACATAAAAGTAGATAGAGAAATGTATACAAGCATTAGTTACAAGATTTCAAAAATACCATACTTGTTTTTTAATTTCAAAATCAGAATAAAAATATTTACTAGATCTTTTTTAACTGTTTAATTTATAATAAAATTCTATTTTAAATCCAAAATTATTTAATCTTTTACTATGATATTATTCCAAGAAGGTAAAAAATATCTATTAAAATTTTTGTCTGTGTTTATTTCTACTTTCCCTTTCAACTTTATATATATATGAAAAACAAAAAACACAAGTTAAAAGCTTGCATACACTTGTATTTATGACTATAGATGGCATTATACCAAAAACCCCTTCAAGCGTTTGTTTACATAAACGTCAGAGCGAGTATTTCACTATCTCTAACTTAATTTCCACCTTCATATCATGATTTCAAGCTATTTGCTATCGTCAGTGAAGGACAGGATTAAGAAACTAGATCTAAAACACAAACTCTAAGCATTTAAGAAACAATTTCTATTCAGCTTGCAAGTGTGAATCTTTTAGACCCGTAATGTCTTCAAACTCAGCATAGCATGCCAGATAGCTACATGGGTCTGATATCAGTTCAGCATCACCACACTTCTACTATGTGGTGATGCTGAACTGATATCAGATCCATGTATCTATCTGGCATGCTATGCTGAGTTTGAAGACATTACGTGTCTAAAAGATTCACGCTTGCAAGCTGAATAGAAATTGTTTCTTAAACGCTCAGAGTTTGTGTTTTAGATCTAGTTTCTTAATCCTGTCCTTCACTGACGATAGCAAATAGCTTGAAATCATGATATGAAGGTGGAAATTAAGTTAGAGATAGTGAAATACTCACTCTGACGTTTATGTAAACAAACGCTTGAAGGTGCTTTTGGTATAATGCCATCTATAGTCATAAATACAAGTGTATGCAAGTTTTTAACTTGTGTTTTTTGTTTTTTATAAATGTACCTTTGAGGTCTTTCTTGCAATGATATATATTGCAGAGGCTTCTACTATGTGGTGATGCTGAACTGATATCAGACCCATGTAGCTATCTGGCATGCTATGCTGAGTTTGAAGACATTACGTGTCTAAAAGATTCACGCTTGCAAGCTGAATAGAAATTGTTTCTTAAATGCTCAGAGTTTGTGTTTTAGATCTAGTTTCTTAATCCTGTCCTTCACTGACGATAGCAAATAGCTTGAAATCATGATATGAAGGTGGAAATTAAGTTAGAGATAGTGAAATACTCACTCTGACGTTTATGTAAACAAACGCTTGAAGGTGTTTTTGGTATAACGCCATCTATAGTCATATATATATATATGCACACACACTATGTTATTGTGTGCCATATAACAGAAGTGTTATACAGGGTTAGAACCAATTATGTTTGAATGACAATGCTAACTGGAGAGTTCAATGAACATTACAAATAATACTAATCACCATGGATCGAATCAGTTAAAATATCAATACATATATTAAAACACTTTTAATGAACTGGAGATATCTTTCCAAAGTCTGTTTCATGATGTATATGCTATGATATACATGTGGTATAATAATCATAAGAACTGATCAAAAGATGACTGCAACATGCAGTAAGAATTCTCAAATCATTTATATTGTTTCTAACAAATAAATGAATCATAAAAGAAGTCTTACTTTTTCATGGTTTTCTTCTCTTTATTGTAAAACATAGCTGTGACTCACCATGATTTGGGATGCCATATGTTGAAATTATCATTGTTCAATTATTATTTAATGTGACAATTTGAATATTATGAAAAATCATGTTTGTCCCATTTTGAGAACATTATTCTTGACAATCCCCTCTTTCAAGATAGAATCTTGGTATGAAAAACAAGAAGATAATGTTGCATATCTTCTATGGAAATCTATTCAGTTAAAATTTAATAAAACTCTATGGATAATTCTTGAATAAGTGCAGGATCAATATACTCAACTGAAATTTCTCAAAGAACTTGAGGTTGGGCCATAAGGAAGAACTTGATAATTCTCTACATATCTTAAAATATTCAAAACATCACATGATCACCATTTCATATGCTTACACATGCTGTTAATAAGAATACCAAACTCTGCCATCATGTACAAACCTTTGTATTTAATGTATGCAGGAATCAATGACTGCATCCATTGATTACAAATGCTTGTATTTGATAATACTACTATATGGAGAGTTTAGTACTGTGTAAGCATATGAAATGGTGATCGTGTGATGTTTTGATGGTTTTATACCTATTCTGCTCATAGCATAATGGTTGCTGTGGTTTTTGAAAAACCAAAGACACCAAAATGTGTAGATGCTGAACTGAGTTCAGATCTATATAATAATACAAGTGAATGAGCTTGGGCTGAAAACATTATGGTGTTTTCATCTTGGGTTACTAGATTTATAGTTAACCAAATAAGTAAAAGGTGGTGGCTGGAGGGTTGCATTAGATCCTAAGATCTAGGTACAATGATCTCAAATCCAAGGCTCCTCATTGATAAAAGCCATAAGCTCGAAACTAGTCTGGGGATGTTGGTTGACTAGGCACTAGATAAGAGATTTTATGCATAAATCTTCTTGCATTCATTGATTATAAATTTAGCCTTGCACTTGATGGCACTACTGGATGGAGAGTTTGGCACTTTTATCTTAAAATGTTACATGTAAATGATATCACTGCATCATATTAATAAAAGTATTACAGATATTCCCATTATTTTGCCTCACCTATATATAACAAAACACTTTTTATGGCTTAGTGCAATGGTTAAATGTTATATCTTGAAATATAAGATCATCAAATCAATTACATTTCTGGAAATTACAGCACCTGAATTTTTTACGAAATCCTTAGCAAAAAAGCTGATTATTATCATTATTAAACAAAAATTAACAGCTATAATTTTCAAAATAGTAATATATATATATATTAAAAATCAGTATTTTTGTTTTCTGAAAAAATATATAGCAAAAGAATCTAACCATATGTAACAAAAGAGTGAACTTTAAATATAAAAATAATAATTAAAATGACTGTACAACAAAAATATTCACTTTCTTTACTTAATTTAAAATGATTATGATTTTAATAAATATAATCTTCACTTTGGAAAGAATTTAAAAATTGAAAATTTAATTATTTTTTTTATTTTATATTTTTTTTTTAAAAGAGAGGGATGAAAATGAAAAATTTAATTAAATGTTGTGGGAATTAAAGTTGAACTTTTTAATTAATCTAGTTCAGGATATAGGTTAATTGGCCAACTTATAAAAAGTAATTCAAAGGGGTCTAAGAGAACGTTGTTTTTAATTAAATGCAATCTTTTTAGGAAATGGGCCTTTACTCATGTTTCATAAATAGTAAAATAATAAAGAAAAATAATTTACTAATCAAGATAATATAGGTTCAACTGGCATATAAAAGAGCTTTCTAAAACAATTGAGATAATTTTCCTAAATTATATATGTTTACATATACAGAAGTAATAACAATTCTTTAAATCAAGGTCATTATTTAGTGAAACTTGAGTTTTTCTTTTTGTCTTTCTGATGAAAATAAGTCTGGGATCCCTTTTTTGTTTGGTTTCCCCTGAATGGATTAGTGCAATAGTAGATTATCCAACTCTGGAATGTAAGATCCTTGGAATAATCCCATTTCAGGTATTTCCAGTGCTTAAACTTTTAATGAACTCTTGAAGAATAAAGCAATTTGATTATTTATTTGTAATAGTGGTCTGATACTTTATTTATCATTAAATGGATCTGACAAAAAAGTTTATATTGTAATTAAAAGATGTGATAAACTTAATATTTCTTAATGACTAGCAGAATATTATCATATTAGAGTAAAACCAAATCTCTATGCAATGATTTCTTATATAAATATATTAAATAAAATTAAACATGGATGTAATACTTTTGATAGAAATAGCTTGATATTAAATATATGTATATCATATTCTTGAAAAGGTAACATTTTTTAATAAATGTTGGTTCTACTAGATTTAATTATCCGAGTCTTGGATACATAATAAAAAAGTAATATTTAAATATAATACTGTATTTTTAGATGTAATTAAAATATTTTGTTTATATATGGTCATATATATTTAAATATATTGTAGCTCTGGAAGAAACTGCTAGTTAATTAAAACTTCCAGGAAATCACAGTTATTTTATGAAAATATATTTACATTGTATAAAATGAAAAATAAAATGTGTTTTTAAATATAATGATATATGTTATGAAAAAGTAATATAAATACTGCATTTTAACCAGTGATATAATTAAAAAATAGAAATACAAAAATGAATTATGTGAAAGAGACAATAAACAGCTATTTCCCATTATGCTGAATGAATGGAACAAGCCATCTAATTATTAGTCAGTAAATGGATATATACCTCTTCTTGCTAAAATGTAAAATCAATAAAATGAATCACTAATCCTCATCAATTAGCATTTTCTAGGCAATTAATGTTTTCTTTCTTATTGCTTTCTCTTTGAAGTTGTATTAGAGAAATTTTTTCTATAAAGTGTGAAATTTAAAGCTGTTTTCATCTTTTACATTATTTTTAAATTTAAAATAAGACTTGATCTTTTACATCAACCTTTTTCTCTCTCTCTCTCTCTCACACACACACATATATATATTAGCACGCTCTTGATTTTACATATTTGTAAGTGCAAGCTATATATAAGTCATGTGACATCTGACTTGTTATTATTACTATTATTATTTTGCTGTTGTGGCTTTAGCTAAATTAAAGGGCTAAGCCTACTAATATATGGAGTATCTGAATTAAGTTCAGGCCCATATGATTTTTTCAGTTGGAGAGCTGACTTTAAAGACATGTAGATGTCTAAAAGTTTCAGATCTTCTTCTAACAATTAACTTTTAGATAAATGCTTTGCTTGAGTTGGTTTTTAAATCTAATGTCCCAACTCCTCACTGAAGAGACCCATAGGTCGAAACCGTTCTGGGGATGGGGACAATCCAAGATAAAAATGATTTGAATGCCTTATCTTGTAGTAGCATTTATCATAAATAAATAAATAAAAAAAGCTTGTTTAGAGCTATTAGCATGCTCTTGATTTTACACACACACACACATATATATATATATATAATAAGAAGATATCAATCATGAATAAAGGGGAAATACTATATATACATTTTTACATTAAACTAGATAAAATACAATATAACTTACTCGTCAATTGCTAAAACAGAGAATCATTAATATAAATAAAATAATTACTGCCAAGCACTTACAACTCCTACAAGTCCTTATCAAGGCAATAAAAACCTCTTATTTATCCTAAGTGATAAATTCAACATTTCATTGCATTGGACAGGAACAACTAATCAGAAAACTGGTTAATTTTGAATTCATAGCACAAGATATATTGTTTGTTAAAGATATGCCACAGGATAAGATATCTTTCATCGTGGATGTTTATATTGGATAAGTAATGATATTGTGACAGCATATGATAGTTACTTATATATAATGAAAAAAAGATAGCCATTGGCTTTGTCTGTGAGTGGTGTAATGAGTAGTTTGTTTGTAGATAATATAGAACAGCAAATTGTGTATCCCATATTGGTAAAAAATAAAAACACATTGTATTGTAGATATGTGGATGCTTTAATATATGGTCAACCAGACATTATAAAACAAATTTTTGATAGTTTGCAGAATCAGGATGGTTTAGTTTGGACAATATAAAAAGGGAGAACAATTCTGGTATTAAATACCTGGATTTACAAATATCATGTGTGGATGATAGATTGGTATATAAAATGGTTGTAAAGCATATAGATAATAGAGGTTATATTCATCCCACATCTAATGTTCCTTTGATACACAAATTACTGATTTTAGAGCTTTTTTAACACGTAATCAATGGCTGTGTTCAAATGAAATGTTTAAAAAAGGGAATATAAATTGTTATATATAGAATTTGATACAAGTTGGTTATAATAAGCATAGACAATAATCTATTGTATTGAAACATTATAAATAACATTATAATAGTGAGAATGTAAATGTGAATAATAAACCATGAATATCATTAGCTTTTATTCCCAATGTTAATAAAAATATAATAAGAGTTTTAAGTAAGGATTTCCGGTTTGCATAAAGGACTCCATCTAATCTTAATAGATTAATAAATAATTCTAAGGGAATAATAAGTAAAGAGGATAAAAGCAGTGTTGTGCACTTTATTAGATGCACACAGGTAAATTGTAATACAATATATATTGGAGAAACTAAGACAAATATTAAATATCATTTTCAACAACATAAATATACATATATTAGAACAAGGGAAGATGATACAGTTTATTCACTTTTTATGTTCACCAAAATAGTATAGACCATATATGTAGTCCAAAGGATTTTGCAATATTAGTGCATGAAATGCATGATAAAAATGCAAGATTAAATTATCTTATCTTATACAAAATTCATCTTGTGCTATGAATTCAAAATTAACCAGTTTTCTGGTTAGCTGTTCCTGGCCAATGCAATAAAATGTTGAATTTATCACTGAGCAGAAAATAGGAGTTTTTACTGCCTTACTAAGGACTCATAGAAGTTGAAAGCACTTGGCAATAGTTATTTCATTTATATTAATGATTTTCTGTTTTAGCAATTGATGAATTGTTATATGGTATTTTATAAGTTGTATTAATAGAAGTATTGTATTGATTTATTATTTATTAAAATAGATAGGAAATTGGATCCACATGATGAATGATTGATAATCAATTATCACTTCTATGTAAACAATGATACTTTATATGATAGTCAATAGTTATATCATTTCCTATTGGTTTAATAAAATTAATAAGATATGAGTGTATGTATTTTAGTAGCAAATTATATTTCTTCTATTTTAGTTCTGCCATTAAATGTAAGCTTGAGAAATCAATAGGTGCCAGATGATAACACTTTATAAAACCATCTTTGGTACTATCCTATTCATATTCCCAGTTCAGTTTCCCACTTATGGCTTTCATCAATGAAGTGTTGTGGATCTAAATCTAGTGCGCCTTTCCTCTAGTAATCATCTTCTATTCTGTTTATACAATCAAGTTAACAACTTGAAATTCAAAAACACATTAATGTTTAGAATCTAAGCCAAACTGCTTGCATAATTATATAGATTTGATATCATTGTATTATCTATATATTTTTGAATCTGAATGTTTTTATGCATCTATATTCATGGCCAATATTATTATGAAACCAACAGAGCATTATATGACTCATGTTTTTCCATTTCTTTTCAGTAGAAAATTCCATTTCTTATGCTTCAGGTCATTTCCTAACCTTAAGTACACATATATTCTATTTGATAAACTCTGTCATATTTATGGACATTGGAAATAAATACAAATGTCAGACTTCTAATTAAACACTATTAAAATATTGTGTTCATGTCAAGAATTGGTGGTCGAAAGGTCAGTGACAGCTGCTTTACAAGCAGTTGTCCCGGGGTTAGTGGGTTCACTTCCCAGCTGATGCTATGACACATGAAAAAAATATTGTGTTCATAAACCTCATATAATTAAATTTATATAATGCATTATTGTGAAATAAATAGAAAGGCTCAATTTTAATTTTAACGTCATGTCAGATGTATATATAAATATCTTGATACTCTATCATTATTAATAATAATATAAAAAAAGCAAAATAAGTTTAAATATGTTAAATGAAATTAATTAAACCATCAAACATCACATGATCACCATTCTTTATGCTTGCACAAGCTGTTTTTCACAGAGACAAAACTTTCCATAGAATAGGCTATTCACTGCAAGCCAGAGTAATCACTGATGAAAGCCACAACTAGAAACTAGTCTGGAAATATTGGTTGATTAGGCATTAGATAGGTATTTTATGCACAAACCTTCCTGCATTCATGGATTACTGTGGCTTGAACTGAGAGGTGCTATTGTATGGAGAGTTTTGCCTCTGTGAAATTAATTAAATTGAGTATACTTTCAATACATATGCCACACTCATATGAGACTCAAAACATTCTGAGTATATTGATTTAAACCACTAAACATCACATGATCACCATTTCTTATGTTTTCTCATAACTGTTATTAAAACAAGAAAAACTCTCCATACAGTAGTGGCACTCAGTGCAAGCAAAAATAATCAATGGATGCCAGAAGGCTTGTGCATAAAATCCCACACTGAGTGGCACTACTCTATGGAGAATTTTGCCTGTTTTAATAAAAGTTATGAGCAAGCATAAGAAATGGTGATCATGTGATGTTTAGTGGTTTGACACCAATCCTGCCTGTGGCCTTGGTTATTAAAGAACCAAAGACACCAAAATATATGGGTAGAGAACTGAGTTCCGACTTATATGATTATATAATATAATTAGCTTGGATTGAAAATATTATTGTGTTTTTAATTTTATTCTCATAGTTTATTAGTTGTGTATAGATAAAAGGTGGCTGCTGGAGGATTGCATTAGATCCTAAAATCTAGATGCAATGCTCTCAGATCCAAAGGGCCTCACTGATGAAGGTCACAAGCCAGAAACTAGTTTGGAGGTATTGGATGAGTAGGCACTAGATAGGAATTTTATGCACAAGCCTTCTGGCATCCATTGATTACTCTGGCTTGCACTGAGTGGCACTACTGTATTTTGCCTGTTTTATATTGCTTTAAAAAGTGTTAATTTTTCTAAACATAATAATTAAGAGATATGTGAATAAATTATTTTTGAATGTCTACTCTACTATCTTAATTTTATTTTACCAAAAATCTTATTTATAAAAAATCTACATCATTCAAACTTATAACAAATTTTTGAATATATTTTTTAAAAAATCTTTACATATCTCATACTTTAACTCTTAAAAATCTATTGGTGCCATTCAAATTATAAAATAATTTGAAACTTTGCATAGATTTAACTGGGATATAAATTTATTTATTTTATTAGTATATGGTTTTCTTATTAATTATTTTATAGAGATTTCAACTAAAAGATAAATTTGTAGTGGTTTTATGAATTATTTTATTATGCTACAATAAACATAAATTTGGACAGTCCTTAACCACAATTGTCTTTGAACCACAATCACATAAGTCAGGGGCTATTAAATTACATTATTTTAAGCAAATAAGCACAAGGATTGAGAGCATTTCTGAATTTATTAATGTGATTTCAATAACATTTACTAAAATCAAATTTTAACTAGTATTATTTCTGAAACTGGAAAAAAAAATTGTTTGAGACCTTACAAAAAGGCTATTTGTGTAGCAAAATTTTTTAGTCTACCGTAAAGTTTATTGGTTAAATATACAAAAAGAAAACATTAATTAGAGGTCAATCTTAGATTGTAAAGTATATCTTGAATTAATAGTAAATGTAATCTGCATGATAATTTTTCATATATTTTTGTAAGATAGTTTATCTTTGGATTTGTATTGGAAAAAATATGTGAAAAAATGTGTTAATCACTTCAAGGAAATGAACTTGAAAACTAGTAATATATGAAATAAATTGGAAGTCAAACTATATGATAATTGACTAGATTTTGTCAAATTTATTTATAAATAAATAGATTTGAGTGATTAAAATGTATAAGATATATCTGTAACCAAATAAATAAAAGAAACCAGAAGATCATATGACTTTTAAGGAATGGATTGAACAGAGTTCAACTACAATCCATAGATCTTTAGTTTTGAGTCCATCACTGGGCTGAACAATTAAGACTTTTCAGATTTATAGCACACTTCTTACTAATTTATAAACAAATTTTAAGCCATCATCCAGTATAAAAAAATTTCAGCCCAACTTTACCATTATACATGTATTTCATGAAGACAAACTTTATTTATCAGGTGATGCTTGAAATATCTAAAATATCCACACAGAAATGATTATGTAATTTTATAATTACATATTTGATTAAGATTTAATGATTTTCAAGTTTGAATGTTTATTAATGTCATATATATATTCTTTTATATATGTGTGTGTATACGCCTTATTTTATTTACTGAGTGCACTTTCAGTAATGAGCACCATAATCATACCTCTCACTGAAAGAGTACTCATCTAAATAAATGAAAGAAAAAAAAGTAAAAACCTATTTCATAAAGCACACACACATACATATGCAAAAGAATTACACATATAGTGAAGAGAAAATTGATATATATATATATATATATAAAACATGAAACCAGTCATTTCTATTAAAACACTGGGAATCTTTAATATGCTGTCATTGCAACCTTTTACTAATGAAAAAGATGAATATCCATCTTTCTTTATAGACTAAGATGATTATATTGATACTAAAGATTGACGATAAAAAAATATGATTATTCATCTTTTTTATTAATAAAAAATGTCCTTCATAGCAGAATGAAGATTCTGGTATTGATTAGGTATGTATTTATAAACCAATATAGCTTTAACTAAATACCAGCTTTGTTAACTTTATATATATATATATATTTGAAATCAGGCACTCTTCACAAACCTGGGAGCTTAATTGTAAGTATAGAGGATTTGAACTCAGATTTTCAAGCACCCTTCAACTATCCACACTATCTCATACAACTGATACACATAACCACACACATGTAGAAAAGATTAATAATCACCAATATACGTATTTCGTGCCAAACTAGCACTCATCAGCCGGTCCAGACTATCATCTCTCACACATATATATAATCAATGCTCAGTTTATAATAAGATAGCAAATCTTCATACTTTAATGGAAAGGCTTCAATCCGCTACAACCTCCATCTTTTCAGCCATCCATATCATTGAAAATCTGATGATGAAAACTCAAATCCTATGCTGATGTAATTATTATTGCCATGCTCATGTTGACCTGAAGTCACTCTGACCCCTCATGTATAGGACAGTATCCATTAAATACATATATGAATTATGAAGATTTGCTATCTTAATATAAACTGAGCATTGATTATATATATGTGTGAGAGATGATGGTCTGGACCGGCTGATGAGTTTTGGTTTGGCACGAAATACGTATATTGGTGATTATTAATCTTTTCTACATGTGTGTGGTCATGTGTATCAGTTGTATGAGATAGTGTGGACAGTTGAAGGGTGCTTAAAAATCTGAGTTCATATATATATATATTGTAACAGGCACATACATACGTTACATTATTTTTTATTAGTAAACATAAAAAAAAAAGTTCGCCAATAAAAATTTCTTTTTTAAGAATTAAAAACTGAAAATTAAAAAAATCATCTTAAACTCGCATATATATAAAATCGCACAGATAAATAATTATTAAAATAAAACTTTATTAAAAAAAGAGTAGTTTAAAACTAAATTTTCAGAAAAGATTTAGAGATAAAAATATATGTTTAAGTTTGAAAACAAATTAATTAATCTTTTGTAAAATGGAAATGATTATTTTAATTAGTAAACTAGCCTTGGGCATTTAAATGTATAAACAACGGTCAGATAGGAAAACAATAGAAACTTTTAGCAAATAAAAAGAAATCCCTATGGAATCGGACCTCAGCGAAAAGACCACCATCATCGATGACGTAATGTTGAGTCGATCCTTAAGATTAATATAAAAGGAATTAGTTAGTTATTATGAGGGGACTATATGCGTTAGTGTGGAGTTGAAGGAGAAGGGATTGAAAAGACGCACTCTTCAATCCCTTCAGTTTGTTAAAAAAAAAAGGAAATGACATCGTTTTCTATGTTAAGGACCAGCTCAAGTGAAGACCTTAGGATAAATAAAAACAATGGCTAATGGGATACCAATATCTTCAGTACGCATGGGAATTCCCATTCAAAATTACCAACAACAACAAGCAACTATAAAGGATAAAGCTGGATGTTTTAAAAATCCTAAGAACTTTATATTCACTTGAAAAAAATAGGAACTCTAAATTTTAAAACCTTTTTAGTAAATAATGCAATAGAATCCTATCTGACCAAACTAAATTCTTTATTAATATTGTTATTTGATGTATTTTTTTTTTATTTTAAATCATTTCCATTTATATTTTTTTTGTTCTTTAAGTTTTATTTATGATTTTTGTTTTCCGATAAATTAAAATATATAAATGTTAAACTTAAGCCAGGCATGAATGGCTATATAGATTTGTAAAGTTATATTAGGGGAGAGTAATCTTAGGTTATTTGTTTCATAGTTGAATGGGGTCAATGGATTGGATATATTGATGTAGTTAATAGATGTAGTATGAGATCTGCTACAGGCAGAATTGCATATATATGCCACACACCTTCTGTCTGCCTATGGATGGGTTTGTAAGTCGGCAAAGAACTGCAATCCATTCCTATGGAGTTTTTTTGTTTATTGTTCTACTCACCAACAGATGTGGCATTCCTGTTGGTAGAGAGACAATGTCTTCTCTAACTCTACTTACTTTTCAGATGTATATTCCTGACAGTATAGTATTTTGTGTTGTCGTATTTTCATGCTACATTGAATACATAAATATATCAGATGGATTGACCCAGTTTGACTGTGAACTTTTAGTCTAAGGTTAAATGGGGATAGAATGTTTAATCTTCAAATGCAAATCTATGTAATCTATTCATACTCGACACAAAATAAAAATGCATTAAATTTAAGTTGGGTATAGACGCTTGCATGGGTTCGTTACCGGTTAATTATGTTTTTGGTTTTCATAGGTAATCAAAATATATAGACATTCGGTAAATACTGATACCTTACGGTGAACATCTAAGATGTATTTATTCAGATGTCTTTTAAGTTATTGGTAATGCAGTGTCTTATGATGAACACCAGTGGGTTTCTTGTATTCCCTATGCAATTGATGGTATCAATGATTTTGTATTTTGATCGTTTATGTTTACTTTGAAATGTTTTTAACCGTGTAATCTATGTAACCGATCTATACTCAACATTATAAAACAAACTTTCATAAATCCATCTGTGCGAACTTAATTAAAATGTAAACTTATAATATTATAAAAATTAAAATGTAAATTTAAATTATAAAATCAAATTAAAATCTAAAATAAACATACTAAAATAATAATGTTAAATTTTATATATATATAGGTGTGCGTAAATAAATTTTTGTATGTTAATTACTGGCAGTGGCTTATTTTATTTATTCTTTAATATTGAAATATAATTAGATAAGATATTATATTATTAAATCCCTGCTTCTCCCTGAGCTAGTGACTTGGGCTAACGACCGGAATCAAAACTTAAAAAAAAAAAAAAAATTTTTTTTGACTTATGTATCTGCCTACTTTATAAATTTTTCTAGGTTCAAATGCCAAGATGGCGCCCTGTAGTGCAGTTTACATTAAGCTCTTTTCTCCTGATCATTACAACTGAAAGTAAATTCCCAAAATAAAATAGAATTCTCGGGGGGAGGAGGTGTAAACGTAAATGGTCCTTGAAAAATGATAGCCAACATTTTTTTTTCTTGTATACTGTATAGTCTTTTGTAAAATTACTAACCAGATGTTTTTGTCAGTTGTAATGATCCGGAGAAAAGAGCTTAACGTAAACTGCACTACAGGGCGCCATCTAGGCATTTGAACCTAGAAAAATTTATAAAGTAGGCAGATACGTAAGTCAAAAAAAATTTTTTTTTTTTTTTTTAAGTTTTGATTCCGGTCGTTAGACCAAGTCACTAGCTCAGGGAGAAGCAGAGATTTAATAATATAATATCTTATCTAATTATATTTCAATATTAAAAAATAAATAAAATAAGCCACTGCCAGTAATTAACATACAAAAATTTATTTACGCACATATATATATAAAATTTAACATTATTATTTTAGTATGTTTATTTTAGATTTTAATTTGATTTTATAATTTAAATTTACATTTTAATTTTTATGATATTATAAGTTTACATTTTAATTAAGTTCACACAGATGGATTTACGAAAGTTTGTTTTATAATGTTGAGTATAGATCGGTTACATAGATTACATAGTTAAAAACATTTCAAAGTAAACATAAACGATCAAAATACAAAATCATTGATACCGTCAATTGCATAGGGAATACAAGAAACCCAATGGTGTTCATCATAAGACACTGCATTACCAATAACTTAAAAGTCATCTGAATAAATACATCTTAGATACTCACCGTAAGGTGTCAGTATTTACTGAATGTCTATATATTTTGATCACCTATGAAAACCAAAAACATAATTAACCGGTAACGAACCCATGCAAGCGTCTATACCCAACTTAAATTTAATGCATTTTTATTTAGCATCGAGTATGAATATATTACATAGATTTGCATTTCAAGATAAAACATTCTATCCCCATTTAACCTTAGACTAAAAGTTCGCAGTCAAACTGGGTCAATCCATCTGATATATTTATGTATTCAATGTAGCATGAAAATACGACAACACAAAATACTATACTGTCAGGAATATACATCTGAACAGTAAGTAGAGTTAGAGAAGACATTGTCTCTCTACCAACAGGAATTCCACATCTGTTGACGAGTAGAACAATAAACAAAAAACTCCATAGGAATGGATTGCGTTTCTTTGCCGACTTACAAACCCATCCATAGGCAGACAGAAGGTGTGTGGCATATATATGCAATCCTGCCCATAGCAGATCTCATACTACATCTATTAACTACATCAATATATCCAATCCATTGACCCCATTCAACTATGAAACAAATAACCTAAGATTACCCTCCCCTAATATAACTTTACAAATCTATATAGCCATTCACGCCCGACTTAAGTTTAACATTTATATATTTTAATTTATCGGAAAACAAAAATCATAAATAAAACTTAAAGAACAAAAAATATATAAATGGAAATGATTTAAAATAAAAAAAATACATCAAATAGCAATATTAATAAAGAATTTAGTTTGGTCAGATAGGATTCTATTGCATTATTTACTAAAAAGGTTTTAAAATTTAGAGTTCTTATTTTTTTCAAGTGAATATAAAGTTCTTAGGATTTTTAAAATGTCCAGCTTTATCCTTTACAGTTGCTTGCTGTTGTTGGTAATTTTGAATGGGAATTCCCATGCCGTACTGAAGATATTGGTATCCCATTAGCCGTTGTTTTTATTTATCCTGGGGTCTTTACTTAAGCTGGTCCTTAATGTAGAAAACGATGTCATTTCCTTTTTTTTTTAACAAACTGAAGGGATTGAAGAGTGCGTCTTTTCAATCCCTTCTCCTTCAACTCCGCACTAACACATATAGTCCCCTCATAATAACTAACTAATTCCTTTTATATTAATCTTAAGGATTGACTCAACATTATGTCATTGATGATGGTGGTCTTTTCGCTGAGGTCCGATTCCATAGGGATTTTTTTTTATTTGCTAAAAGTTTCTATTGTTTTCCTATCTGACCGTTGTTTATACATTTAAATGCCCAAAGCTAGTTTACTAATTAAAATAATCATTTCCATTTTACAAAAGATTAATTAATTTGTTTTCAAACTTAAACATATATTTTTATCTCTAAATCTTTTCTGAAAATTTAGTTTTAAACTACTCTTTTTTTAATAAAGTTTTATTTTAATAATTATTTATCTGTGCGATTTTATATATATGCGAGTTTAAGATCATTTTTTTAATTTTCAGTTTTTAATTCTTAAAAAAGAAATTTTTATTGGCGAACTTTTTTTTTTATGTTTACTAATAAAAAGTAATGTAACGTACGTATGTGCCCGTTACAATATATATATTGAATGTTAATTTTCTATCTTTTTTAAATGATTATCATTTGATAATATTCATTCTATCTATAATACATTCTATTATCTTGATATTTTATTATTTCAAATATGAATACAAAAACCATTATTTAAACAAAGCACTTATTTACCCTTATAAAAATATCTAATTGAGTTTGATCCAATAACCAAACTCTTCTTATCCTTTGAATAAAATGATGGGAATTACCATCATAATATATATAATGCATTTCTTTGACAATATAGTAATTGTTTTGTAATACCCTTTAATGCATAATATATTGATTTTAATGAATTATTTACTCCATGTAGATATAAACTATTGTCATCAATATAAGACATAAATGGTAGTACATTAATAATTTAAACATCATATTACTTCAACAAAAAACTCAAACAAAAGAGCTATTATTGGTTTAATGAAAAACTGGTTTGGCCTCGGATATTGTCAATATGTAATAATTGATAATTTATTAGTAATATCAAAGGTTAGAGGTTATTTCTATTTACATGGATATTATATCGTCAATTTTATTCTTTATTTAAATCAATGTATATATATTATAACATTTTTGTTTTGCATTTATGATTAGGTCTTTATTTTACATACTATAAGTGCAAGTCAATCAAACTATGAAAAGAAAATGTATTCCGATCATTTATGAATCTAAATATTTCAAGAACATAGCTATATTTCCTGATTAATTAGCCTATTATTTATTACAATGTACATTGCCCGTGGAATCAGTTTTTTATTTATATGAAAAAGGCACCAGGATTATTAACCCATTAAATTCCAGCACATCACATCATCATTTATAAAGCAAATTATTAAAAGATCGGAAGTTACATTTTTTTGTCATTTTAAAACTTTTATATGAATCTTTCCTGGGGCTTCACTAAAAAAACAAGCATATTGACAAAGGTAATGTATACATATAAAACACTAATAAAATAAACAAGTAAAATTAAGCACATACAAATGAAAGAGTTATATTAAAGATAAATATTTTATTATAACAAATTAAAATATTTAAATGATAAATTATTAAATAAAATTGGAAAGAACATGCACACTAATCCAGATATAAATGTATATCAATTAATAAATTCCAAATAGTTCACATTTGAATAATTAAAACAGTTCATCAGAGAGTAGAACAGTAAATGTCTCTATTGGTATTATAAGCTTATAGTTTACATTAGTTTGCAATCATTTTAAACCACAATTTAGAGTATGAATAATCTTAGTAGCATACTGGTAAGTTTGTGTAGATTCTTATAGTATACAGATATTCTTGGGATCCCAAGCTCACTGGAAGTTAATTGATTTCTCCTGATGGCTTTTTTTATTCCTGATCTGCTTTAATGCTGGTCTTGAAGGCATTTTTGGGGAGAACTCTTATGATGAAAGAAGTTGTTTGAAAAAGCTCCAAACCACTCTTGCATGACAATTCAGTCCAGCATGGAGTAGTACAAGATACATTCTGCATCTTGAACCTACTGAAACTGTCAGCACAAGACAAGACCAGAACACTTGAAGTTATTTGGGTTTTATACCCTTCTATCAGTTTTGAGGTTTCTGTGCATATTATTATCTGAATGTGTAATTTGATAATTTTATATATTTTTTTTTCTTTTTTGTTACAAAGTTTTCTTTTTTATAAATGCTTTCCACCATCTTTAATTAGTGTAATCTTTCTTTTATTTATTTGGATTAGTAACCTGCATCTCTTTTTTATTCTCTCCAATATTAATTTTTTTTTATTTTTAATTAAATAAATAATTTGAAACAAAGATAATTTTCATTGCACATTATTCAAAAATAAATCATATTAACTAAAAAAAGAAACAAACCAAATTGCATCTTTTAAAAGATTTTTAAATTTTACTTTTTTTTTAAGTTTTTTTTTTAAATATTACTAAATGCCAATATATTTTAACCATATATATGTAAAATGATTCAATATATATATATATATATATATATATATATGAATATATATCAAAAACATATATTAATATATATATATATATATATATATATATATTAATAAATGTTTTTGATGGAAATATTTAATATCTAGAGTTATCCATTTATAATTAACTTAATTAGAAAGCACTTAACCTAGAACAATAATTAATTAAAACTAATTGCTCCAGACCAAGGGTTTATTTAAAACTGACTGGCTGACTGCATTCAAAAGAAGAATCCTTTTTAAATATAGATAACAAAGCACTTCAGCTTACATTTATAAGTGTAAGAAATCAAAGTACAGCAAACTTTTCATTTTTTTATTCATTATAATAAATCCCTCCATGGGTAGGTTATATATATATATATATATATATATATATATATATATATATATATATATATATATATATATATATATATATATATATATATATATATATATATATATGCATAAATTTAACAGAACCATAAAATCTCAACAGATGAGAAAGTTGGGGATTATGCATCAATAAATGTTTTTAGAAGCACAATCATTCTTAGATGTCAGAGGTTACCTGCTTTTGTTTAATTTGCATATATACTATAGGCTAAGCATATTTAATTTCTATATTATAACAAAAACATGCTAATTACAATAACATGCTTTACAGTTAAATTAAATTATCACTTTTAAATTAAGTTAGTGGAGTTTGTTATTTCAAGCAGAGGAGTTAATATGATTAATATTTTTATATATCAACCATACTAAGTGTCAGACTGAGATGATATAAATATATAACTTGCATCCACCTTTAAAGACCATTGCACTCACTCTGTGGCTGCAAGAAGCAAACTTCTTCTGTGGATATTTTATGTGTATTGGAAATCTCTTCTGGGCTTCATTTTACCTGTCTATTACAAAGAGATGAAAAGTGGCTTAAATACAGAACAAGTATATTCCAAATGCACATATAAAATTAACTTTAAATTTACTTAATACTATTATATGGAAATTAAAATGTTATATGGTGAGGTATAGATAGAGGGAACCAAGCCAAATTAACAAATTAAAAATACCAGGTTTATTTACACACACACCAAAAAAAATGAAGTAGATTAATTATGATCTTATTTGCTAAGAATTAGTCTATTTCTAAAATTTAACTATAGAATTTCAAAAGAATAAGTTTGTCTAGACATGGAATTTGGTATATTTTATATTTAACTACATTTTTGTTGTAGCTCCATTCCTGGAATGATCACTTCTCTCCTCATTGAAGATTATGGAGTTTAGATTTTTTGGCAGCTGTTCAGTCCTGTAGTCTAGGTTGGCATATATCTTGGTCTTGTTCACAATAAGGTCTATATTTACAGGCATGGATCTCAGCAATGGTAGACAAAGGTTTTTACTATATGTCAGGCATCAGAGGTCAAAGAAACTGGGTGGTGAAATCCAAATGAATACTCCTCTGTGGTTTAGCAGTGTATGATAAGATGAAGATGTTGTTAAATATTGCTATGCATTCCTAATGGATGAATATGAAATTTTGTATAGCAAACTAGCAGCAGAATGATTAACAGGAGTATTACTTACTTAACAGCAAACTGACAAACTTTTTAATACAAAATTCAGCAAAACTCTGCAGACTTCTCACATCAAGTCTTGTTAAAAGAATAATACAATAAGAAATTTGTAGCTTTTATATCTTTACCATTCATTGTGACTACCCATTTTATCAATTAGTTAAGTAATTAATCTTCTCTTCTTACTTTTTAATTACAAGTTGATCAAACTTATTATCTAATCAATTGAAAATACTAATTTCATAAAGCATTGGTGGCCGAGTCATTAGCACATCTGCCTTACAAGCAGTTGTCTCGGGGTTTGCTTCCCAGCCAATGCTTTCACACATAAAAAAAATACTAATTTCTAATAAAACCAAATTCCCACTGATCATATAATTTACACAAATTATGGATCTTTAATTAGATCTTAATTATCTAGTTTCAATTATTGTTTATACAACAAAATTCTTTTACTAAGTAACTTTATAGTTACTTTTACATAGTCAAATTTATAATTTATTTATTTTTGTTTTTATAATCTACTCAGTTAACAGAAAGCAGATAAGTGATTTTTTTTTAAAGTATTAAATGAAATTCCTATTTTTTAATAGACTTTACCCTGCTTTTTGATTTTATTTAAAGAACATATATTTCTATTTTTACATATTAGCTTAATTGTCTTCTTTTATCTTTCTAAATTTGATTTTTAATTCGTTCTGTGTAACACATTAACACATACATACGTATGTATCACAGTATATATATATTGGACCAGATCACAGATTTTTCATCAGCTATTTTTTATATTTATATAGATCCCAGTTACTAAAGGGATTTTGAATCATTCATACTATACATACAAGTATAAGAGATTAACATTTGTGATATGGCCAAATTGCTTCCTTCTTTTTAATTTAATAAATTAATATTAGGAAAAATGTGATTATATTTCCTGGTGAATATAACCCTGAGAATTTGTTAAAAATCATCCTTACAAAAATATTTATTTGAGTTATATGGCAGATGTTTGTTGATTCATCACACCATAAACTTTGAAATGCACACTTTTGTAAATCATGTTTTACTTGTGCTCTGATGTTTTAGACATTGCTTATATTCTCTAAGTGACTTAATTTTTGGATAACTGCACTTCTTATACAGTGAACACAATTTTATATTTTTAAATTCTTGAAATAGTATCTCTGATGCAGAAAGCATTTCCTTTTTAATTATTTTGACATTTTCAAATGGTTTTTTGTGCATTGAAAGTATATATGCAGCTTTAAATGATGTAAAAGTAGCAGCTTTAGTTTTATTCACAGTCTTGATAAACATTGATTGTTGGGTAACTAATATAGTTTTCAATTTTTTCACTTTAGAATTTTTTAAATTGCTGTTAGAAAGATATTCAGTATCATATTGTTCATAAATTGTTGTAAAATGTTATTCTCTGCAACAACTTTTGAATCAAAAATCAGACAAGTACATTTGTTCTTAAAATCAATATAAAAAAATTTATCTTTCCATTACTCATGAAATGATAGTTTTTAAATGAAACATAGCTCAATGTATATGTAAACAAAGAAGGTAAATCATCCACTTCCAGGCTATGACTTGACGCACTCTAAATGGTGAACTGAAGTGGAGTGGATATATTATTAGAAGAAATGATAAGAGTTAGACTGTTGATGTTTTAAATGGGAACTCAAAAAATTGTAGAAGACCTAGAAAGAGACCACATTGAAGATATATGGGTAAAATAAAGATGTTTGCTTTAGTTATGTAGCAAAAAGAGGCTATGAAAATGAGAAACTGGATGAATAGAAGACCTAGAAAGAGACATTGAAGATAGATGGGTAAAATAAGGCAGTTTGCTGAAGTGATGTAGCAAAAAGAGACTATGCAAAGGAGAAACTAGAGGGAAAAGTTTATTCTGGAGTACGATTGAAATAATGATGAATTTTTTTACTCAATGTTTTTTTTATAAAGCTTGTTTTATTTAATAAATTACCATTTATTTTTTATTCTATTCCATATATTATTCTACATTTCCACATACCTTTTTTACCATTTCCTATAGACACTTTATAATTAGTGGTTGAAACGTAGGCAACGAAGGAAAATATTATATTGCATATATGAATAAAGAAGACTATTTTGGTTAATAAAATGAAGCAAGATTTATAAAGAAAATTATGTGGAGAATTGTTTTATATAATGGAATTAATGAATCGCTCTTGGAAAAAAAATAGGAATGCTTAATGATGTATTTATTTATTAAATTATATTTGACTACATTATTTTCTAAGTTTAACCGCATCACTATCTATATACTCATAAAAAACACTGTAGCATTAGAATTATTATGAATTGATTTTCTACGTGAAGGCAAAACTGTCCTATTTTTCAACCTTAAAAATACAGGGTCTGCTATCTGCTTACATATATGTGTAAAGCATGTCTTTAAAATGTATACATTACATTTTATTTCTTTTATTTTTATGAAAATATTATTTCTTGTAGAGAAAAACTCTTACTATTAAAACTTCACTCAATCTTCATCAGAAAAAGAACAATGTTGAAACAAAAACCTTATTATCACTGCTTATCTATGTCATCACTTTCACCTTCAATTAATTGTTTTTATATTAACAGAATGACTTTAAGTATTTTTCTTTGCTATTATAAATATCTGGAATATTATTAATTATCCAAGCATGTATACTTTTTTTTCTATTGAAACTGAGTTATTGATAGAATTATTGAACTTGAGAATTTAAAAAAAGTTAAGTAGTAGAAAATTAGATCTTAGCAATTTCTCATTACTCTAGCTTTTCATTTATCAGCTAATTGTTTTTATTAATTAATAAAAGCATTATCTTTGAAGTGCCTTGTAAATGAAATTTGATAATTTTATTTAAAAATTAATAAATAAATCTTTTATGTATGTACTACTAAAATGACACTTTAATGGTTTTATTTTAAAACATATAATATAAATCCTGGGAAAGATTTTGGGATATTTAATTTTATGATTTACTATCAGATTAATGTAAAACTGTCATATCCCACATTACGCATGAGACTGTATAAACCAGTTATTTAAATTTATCTATTTTCGTCTTTCATTTTTTTCTAGAATAAATTAATATACTTATTTGCAACTTGAATTTAATTTTTTTATATATATATTATTTGTTGTTAGAAGAAATAAATAAGGTCATGAAATGGTTTGAAAAGTGTATTTTTTTTAAAAAAAAAAAAAAAAAACAACTTTCAAATCTTATGAGTATACTTATATAGGAAGATCATCTCGGATATGATTTTCCATATACTTTTTTATTTACATCTTTTTTTAATAACTGAAATACAGGCTTATTATATACCTGTATCAATATATGTAATACATAGGGTATATGAGCACAGACTTTCACACGACCAGTACTCTCCACTCTATCTCATGTCACTGATACAATTGAACATATATATATATCAAAAAGATAAATAATCACCAATATAAGTATTTCATGCCAAACCAGCAATCATCAGTTGGTCCAGATTATTAGCTCTACACATATATGCAATGAGGGGGCAGATTCACTTTAGATCAACATGGGTGTGACACGAATCTCGGCCTCAGGGTGGCCTTTGAGCGTTCTATCATCAGATTTTCAATTGCATGGACGATTGAAGATTTGGAGTGTGGAGTGGATTGAAGCCTGTCCATTAAAGTATGAAGATTGGATATATATATATATATATCTGAGCACTTGTTACATATATGTGTAGAGATGATAATCTGGACCAACTGATGATTGCTGTTTTAGCATGAAATACAGACATTGGTAATTATTTATCTTTTCAACATATATGTGTTTAAGTATATCAGTGTTGTGAGATAAAGTGGAGAGTGGTGGGTTGTATGAAAGTCTGTGTTCATATATCTTTTTGTTTTAAAATGTGGTTTTTGAAGGTGGTAAGTTTGTATTTTTCAAACATGATGTATATACTTGCATTAATGGACCATCTTAAACCTGATTTTTTTTTTTTTGATAAAAATAATAATTGAATGACTTTTTGCTTAAGTGTTCACATAAAGTTTGCACACCAGAAGTAACAATTGATGTTAATCTCTAGAATCTGCCCCCCCCCCTATTATCGTATGGTTTAGTGTCAGAACTCTAGAATATAAGCATATCTCAGACTGATTCCAGTTTATGCACTTCCAGTGTTCAACCTTTTTAGGAACTCTTAAATAATAAAGCCATTCAATAATTTGAAGTAAATAGTTACAACTGATTTACAATGCTTCAAATAAAGGGATTATATTGCTAATATGTTTATAACACAGTCAATAATACACCAATTGGATTTTTTTGTGTGTATGTTTGGCAAAATTTTCAGGGATTGTTTTAGGCTATTTAAGTATTTTTATACTGTTAAAAACCAAGAGGAGCAATAAAAAATTACAGTTATAAAAATAATATTTTTAATGCAGTCTATCTAACTTAACCAAATTGTCTTAATATATGATAACTATCTAGCTTTGGGACACATCAAATATGATTAATAGGTTTGATATTAGAACAAAATAATTTGCAGTATTCACATATCCAATTAATGTAGTACTTCACATTAAATACTACTATCCCTTACTTGTTCATAATTTATTGGAACATATTTTTGAGAGTAGTTACAGTGGCTAGTAATATATATATATATATATATATATATATATATATATATATATATATATATATATATATATATATATATATATACAAACAAGGATGAGTGTGACTAAAATAATATAGCTATAATGTGTTTCAAATATTCAGATTATATGTGAGTTAATTATCTTTTTTGGAGAGTGTATTTACATCATAAAACTCATTGAAAGTTTATTTCTTCCTGTTAAGTTATATATATATATATATATATATATATATAAAAAATTTTATATTTAAAAAATAATTATAAAAAAAAAAAAAAAAAAAAGAAAAATTTTTCAAAATTATAAATATTTTTTTTTATAAATTAAAAATTTTATAATATCAAAATTTTAATATTGATAATTTTTTTTTATATATTAATATAATCAAAAAAATAAAATAACGTGAATATTTTTTTTTAATAAAAAAATGTGGATTGTGAATAATGAGTATTTTTGATGTTAATTAATATTTATAATATAAATATTAAAACACATATATATTAACAAAATAACAGAAAATTTTTTATACATAATAACAAACGAGTGAGAAAAGAGTTAGAAAAGAGTAGGAAATTAACATCAACTAAACAACACTAACAATCCCCCCCCACACCATTAAACATCACCATGCCACACCAAAAATAAAACCATCACACAACTCAAACCCACCTACAGCCAACAAAAACAAAAGCAAAAACAAAGAAACAATAAAAAAAAATAAAAAGCACGGAAAAAACAAAAAACCAAAAAAAAACGTGATGCACCATCTACAATTTTTTAAGAAATTTATCTTTAAAAATATATTAATTATTAAAATTTTTAGTATTTTAATTTTTTATTATAATGAAATGTTTTAGAGTATCAACCCCATCCCACCCCTACCACCCTTTTTTCCATCTGTGTGACGTTGTAAGGGGAAGGGAAGGTGTGGGAATTTATATAAAATATGTAACAAGGAAAATTCAAAATATGTTTTTTATATATACACACGTAAATACAGTAGTATTTTGGTTCATTCATTCATTTGCATACATCAACATTCATAGAATGTCTAATGTTTACTATAAGCTGTATCCAAATAACAATGTAATGAAATCTATCAGATGAATTTTTATTTACAAAATGATACATGCTTCTTTTAAAACTATTATGTAATGAATAATATTTCTGCAGTGTGATTTTGACTATGCCATTCTCATGCAATGTGGGGAATGGTTTCTATCTGCCTTTAACATGTTGTGAAGAGGTGTAATCAAAAATATATGTCCAAAGACCTGTGAAAAGGATTAATGATCCCTGACATGCACATTTTGTGCAGAACTAGCACTCATCAGTTGTCCCAGATGACAATCTTTTACCCATATCTCTTTCTGATTATTCATTAAGTGGATAATCTCTAGTCTAAAGAATGACTAATAAAAATTATTAATCATCATATACTGTTTGTTAATTTATTTCAATCCATTTCTTAAATCTTTTGTGTTACGATAGACATATTGATTAAGACAAGCACTAAACTATAAGCAGTATATATGTGGCTTCATTTCTGAAACAAAAAATCAATAAAAAAATTTAATTTCTTTTGAAGGTTTCATACTTAAAAGATTTACAATTTATATAAAATGTCATTACTGTAGAAATCTATGATGTCTTAGTCTATAGCTTATTGTCATTTATATATATAAATCCATATGGAAATAATGCTTTTCATGGATGAAAGATGTGAACTTATATTTTGGATTTATTCATCTATACAGCTGTTCATCTTTCAGTTAATAATGGACATTCAAGCTTACACAAGTTTTTTGATTTTTGGGAATCTCTGCAATATTCTTGAATTATCTTCATCATTCAAAAGGTGGTAAGTAAAATGCAATAAAAGTGTTGAAACAATACCAATTTTAACAACAAGGAAATCTAAACATGGATATATTCAAAATAAAAGTTCACAAATATAAAACCAAATCTATTTGGTTAGCAATGCACTTCTCTTGAACTTAATATGAATCTTGAATTATCTCTCTGTACAAAAATGTTGTAATCCAATCTTTCTCACTATGCATTCTTTTCACAGGAAACTCCCATTTATCATGTGAGCTAAGAATTCAAAATATCTAAACAGCCACACAAAACAGCAGTTTTCAATGAAAGCATGTACAGTGTGAATGATTGATCTGAAGAATTTTACACTGGATGAGATTTAAAGATTTAAAACAAATTTAGAAAGAATGTTTCACAAATATAAAAGATTTGGGTTGTTCATGGATAGCCTACCAAGTGCATTAATTAATTTATTTTATATATATATATAAACAACACTCATATATCAATAAATGCAAAGAATTTCATTCTATTCTTTATATTTATTGACACATGAGTATTATTTATGCATAGTATCTGCAAATATTATTACTTCCTTTAAATTAAATAATAATCAGAAAATAATAATAAATTCTTTACAACAGTTATATAAATCTCAGTAATAATATTACACATAAAAAACCTTTTTCAGCATCTGGTTTGGTGCCCTTTTCAAATGTTACTAATCTGTTTAACATTAACAAACTATTTCAGACATAAAACCATCTATTGTTCAATAATGGAATTAAAACAAGCAATAACAATATAAATCATTAAAATAAATCGAAGCTCTCATATATAAATCCAGTAATTACAAAATAATTGACTACATCATTACAATATATTAGATAAATATTACATTCATTTTATTTTACAATTATTTATATATATCATTTTATATAATTTTCCATTCATTTTTAATTAACCAATTGTTAATTAAATTTATAGAAATCTTGTAAATATTTATACAATTACTCAAATTATTTTTAATATAATATGTTTCATATATTTGTCTTCTTTTTGAATCTTTGATATAATTTAAAGGTTTAATACTTTTTGTAGCATCTATTCCATGCCCATATTTCAAGTAATGAATGCATAATGCAGATTTATCATCTCTTCTATTAATTGCATTATTATATTGTTTGGCTCTTACCTCTAATTATTTTCCAGTATACCAAAGAAAATCATTTTGAAAATTTCACATGTAATTTTATATACAATTCCTTTTTTGTACTGTATGTCACCGCTTAAACTATAATTGCCTATTAATTGACTGAGATGTTTATTATTTGACTAGC
This sequence comes from Epiperipatus broadwayi, assembly GCA_028023455.1. NCBI lineage: Eukaryota > Metazoa > Onychophora > Udeonychophora > Euonychophora > Peripatidae > Epiperipatus > Epiperipatus broadwayi. The sequence continues at coordinate 331,120 of JAQFVV010000249.1, forward strand.
CAATATTTATATTCTCCTCAATATAATTTTGGCTATATCTTAATGTATTATATATCTTAGGATAAGATGAGTGTTTAATCCATTTGTTAGTAGTTGATAAAATTGAAATAAGGGTACTGATAATGGTAACAATGAATCAGAAAAGGAATTGTATATAAAATTACATGTGAAATTTATAAAATGATTTATGGGAATATTGGAAAATAATTAGAGGAAAAAGCCAAACAACATAATAATGCAATTAATAGAAGAGATGATAAATCTGCATTATGCATTCATTACATGGTATAGAATAGATGCTACAAAAGTACAAAAGACAGAAGACAAATATATGACACATACTATATTAAAGTTAATTTGAATAATTAAATGAATATTTACAAGACTTCTATAAATTTGGTTAACAATTGGTCAAATAAAAATGAATGGAAAATTATATAAAATGATATATATATAAATGTAAAAAAATGCATGTAAAATTTATTTAATGTATTGTTATGATATAGTGAATTATTTTGTAATTATTAGACTTATATATAAGGGTTTTGATTTATTTTAATTATTTATATTGTTATTGCTTATTTTAATTCCATTATTGAACACTAGATGGTTTTATGTCTGAAATAGTTCATAAACATTAAATAGATTAGTAACATTTGAAAAGGGCACCAAACCAGGTGTTGAAAAAAACTTTTTATGTATAATATTATTACTGAGATTTATATAGCTGTTATAAAGAATTCATTATTATTTTCTGATTATTTTATGGAAGACAGCATAAAGATTTTTTTTCTTTTCCAATTTAAATTAAGATTTTTTTTCTTTTCCAATTTAAATTATATATATATATATATATTACAGTATCACAGCTTTTGTATTTAAATAGATCAATCAAATACCTCATTTCCTGACTAATTGTATAGTTGCATTGGGAACAGATTGCTGATATTATTTTATTAGTTTATTTAACATGAGAGCTATGGTGATATAAATTTACATATAATAATTAGTTAGCTGAAGGTATTTATGGTTTAATGTACTTATGAATGGCAAAAGACTCTCAGGATCTCTTAACAAAGAATTAATAAAAAATGAGACTATGTACTAAGCTAATCACCTGCTGGATATTTTTTTCTGAAATTGATATACATCTAGGTATACATTCATCAGCCAACATTAGATATGTAGATATGTAGCTGAGCCAATTAGCTGAAAAATCATATATTAATCTATAGGAAATATTCAACTATTTAATTTTTTATTATTATTTATACAAATTCAAATCCCAAATTATGAGTATTGTAAGCCATTATGAGATTTAAAAAAAAAAATCTATCCATTGATTAAGATTTTTTTTAAAATATTTGGAATTTGATATGTTAATCAGATTTAGACAATTAACTTAAAATTCTAGATTATAAAAAACCGTGCAAATGGAAATAATGTGAAGCCATATAAGTGATTATAATAGTTACAAAGAAAAGTATTTAAAACAACATTATTTATAAATAAGATATTAATATTGATTTTTGTAATTACAAATAATCAGCATTATTTGCAATTAATATTTGTAAATCAAACGTTAGTTGGCTTTAAAACAAAATTAACAATGAAGGAAACTGAAGTTATATGGATATGAATTCTATAATCCATACCTTATATTTTAAATACACTGAAAAATATTTATAACATTTTTGATTATGGATAATTTTATCTCAAATCTATATGATTTAAAAAAAAAAAAAACCGTAAACAACAAAATGAAATTTAACAAGTTAAAAGAAAAGCAAAATAGATGCCTTTTATGAAATTGTTGAATCCAAGAACATTGATAAAAATAAATAAATATAAATAAGAATGTTGAATGATCTACACAGATAGAGCAAATGATAGAAAATAATGAAATAATAATGTTCAATGATTTTTGAACATGTGAATTAAAAGAAATTTTTTCACTGAGAAGTATAATGATTTTTAAATGATGTATAATATTCCATTTAGGTTATGGTTGTAGAACAAACTTTAAATAAAACTATGAAATAAAAACTCAAAAGTTAATATATTATAATGAAGATTATAAAAGCAATATAATACTAAACGCTATCATAAAACTAATAAAAAAAAAAAAAAAACAACAGATTTCATTACTGAGTAGAAATAAAAAATACAAGATATTTGGAAGTAATAATTAAAACTACTTACAACATTAATCAGAAATCTAAAAAATAACTACAAAAAAAAATACAATTAGAGATTACAAAAGAAATCGATATGATGGAAGACATATGAGAATAGCTGAAAAGACAGAGTTATAACATTAAGCAACAATGAAGACAAGAATAATAATAATGGATGTTATAAGTTGATGAAACGATCATAAAAAATAAGAGAATGATTGTCAGCTATCATGTGAGCAATTACAGTCCAAAAAAAACAACAACAAAGAAACACTATTCCAAAAAAAAGTTAATACAATAAATGTAAAAAAGATTATAAATCCAATAAAAATAAAGAAAGACAATAAAAGAATAGGGAGGGGGGGTAGAATTTAAACATTATTTTCAATGTTTCTGCCATAAAACTAACAGTTAAAATGAGTTTAAAATATAGCTGAAATTGTGGGGGTTTTTTTTACAAAGATTTTTACTTTTATTTATTCATTTCAATTTGTTTTATAATAATATATATATTAAAATAAATAAATAAATAATTAGTTTTATTGCTCTGGAATTCATAAGAAATTTGAGCACTGGAAATTTGAGAACCATATGCTCTACAATCTGACATTATCACTGCACTAACCATGTATTTTTCATTACAACCATTAGAACGTTTATCAGTTTCCAAGCGCATATTTGGGGGATTGGGGCAGATTTAATTTTAAACAACTATTTATTAGCTTGCTGAGTGTGGTAATACGTATAGTGAGTTTTGCCTGTTTTAACAACAGTTAGTTATACACAAGCATAAGAAGTGGTGGTCATGTGATGTTTATTTATTATCCTGATTGAGAATTTTTTTTAGTAAAGTACAATCAGTGAAAAATCATTAAATTTTAAAAATATTAGTATGTGCCAATAAATATGGAAATTATTTTTTATATTTTAAAATTAATGTATATGCTTTTGTAGTGTATTACAAAAAAAAAAAAACATTCAACCCTGATATATAACATTAGACAAAGTATTACAAACAAACCTTATTAGCTATATTTTTGACAATAAATGACTTAGAAATGTAAATATATATTAACATAATATTGTAAACTTTATTCTTTTAAAAATGTATTTTTAATAAGATAGACTTCATATCTGTCAGATTTTTCATAAGATTGTAAATTTGTAATTTATGTAAATTTATAAAGAGTTAAATTTTTGGTGTCCAATTAATTGGAGAATTGTTATAAAAGTGGTCCTGCATGATTTACTGCAAGAGAGGAATAATGGAGTCTCAAGATCCATCATGACTCCTGCTCTACAACTCTGGTGTTCAAACCTCTTACAAACTCCCAAGCTATGGAATATTCTATTATTTTTATTGTAATATAAAAATCTATGAAATATTCAGTGTTTCAATATAAATATAGGGGGATTTGATCTCAGACTTTCAAGCATCCTTCAACTATCCATACTATCTCATACCACTGATGCACATGACCACATACATGTAGAAAAGATAAATAATCATCAATATACGTATTTCATGCTAAACCAGCACTCATCAGTGATGTTTACATTTATTAATGCTTAAAAAAATCAGATAAAATCAACTGCAATTAGAAATCATTGCTTACCAAAAATTTTATTTGATATTATGTCCTATGCAGTTTAACCCAATGGTTGAATAATGACCTTATGAACTAAAAATTTTTTGACTGAATCTCGGTTTATCATTTCTGTTGTTTGAACATAGATGGCTCCTTGAGTGACTAACTGCTCAAGTATTTAATTATTTACTGAGACTCAAATTCATAGTTAGGAAAAAAATACTACCAGATTTACATATATATAAATATTTCACTTTTTACTACATCAATTATCAAAACATGAGAAATTTCAAAACTACTAATTTATGACATTAAATCAATGAAGGGTTGATAAGCCATTACATGTTCATATAAATCCCATTAACATGTGTGAAGGGATTAAGTTTAGTGGTTTCTAAAAGAATTTTAATAACAAGATTGTCTTTTTCCAACATGGTAGTGGAACCTAATTTGAACAGTCAGACTTTGAGGTACTGCATTTATTTTACAGTGCAGACAATATTTTAAACAATGACTTCTATTTTTTCAAGATGATAATGATCAAGTAAGTCATGAAATCAAACGAAGATTTAAAAAAAACATGAGTAGTATATATTTCCCATTTAATTTCAATATGACTTGAGCCTGCATTAGCTGTTTTGAACAATGCATGAGCAATGAATATTCTACATTGACTTCTTTCAGAGAGCATGGAACTTTTATTAATGAAAAAATAGCTTTACTTTTGAATATTATTAAAATGTTATAAACTTGTACTTCTCATGAAATAAAAATAATTATTGATGTAAATGGATGTCTTGAAATATGCTAACAAAATTAATTAATCTTTTGTTCTCTTCATTTTATCAACTTCTGTAAAGTATAATTTCATGTAACAACATGAATAGACTAATAAAATATAAATCTCGAATTGATATGCCGATAGTCAGTTTAACTATATATTATATAATAAATAAATCCTTATTATTTTGAACATATATATAAACACATATAAAGTTACAAACGCTTAAAGTATTTGTTTACTTCAATTGTTGTTTTAAATTTTGTTGAAATACTGACATGCAATCAGGAATAAAACAAATAGTCTAATCTTTCAAATTTTTGTCCAAAAACGTTTTTTTTTTCATCTCTCTTTCTTTCTGACTCCCCATCTCTTTTTTATTTTTGTATTGTCAATCAATTGATATTGTTATTCAGAAACAATATGAAATAATTGGTAGTGAAAATATTGCTTTGTTAGTTCGTATAAGAAATTAGATTTTCCATAAGGTAATCGACGACGACGCAGAGTTAACGAAAGGTTTCCGGAATTAACCCTCTTCTAACTATAGTTTAAAAAGATAAAATTTGCTCCAGGATACGTGATGCTCAATTTTATATTTAATCGTAATTATAATAAAGCATATTTATGATAATTTATATTCTAAAAGTATAATAAATAATTTGTTATCTAAACTAAAATGTATAGTTCAGAAAAAAATTGAGTCAAACAAAAAAAAAAGCATATTTAGTTATTATTTATATATATGTCAAAGCGTTGGCCGGGAAGCGAACCCGGGCCAGTTGCTTGCTAACCGCTAGGCCATTAACGCTTGACTGGTTATTATTTTTAATAGATAACAACAATTGCAAGTAAAATAACCATAATGACAATAACAGCCATGCATGGATTTAAATTTTGTGCTATATATTTAATTTTATATAATCTAAGTGTGCACATTACTAAAAGGTTTAAATAAGCCAATCAAATTGTGAGTAGTATCATACACTTATTACCTTTGATGCTACACAAAAATAGCCAGCCAATCAATTTCTCAAGGATAATTGTTTCTTAGCTGACAATATTCCTCATCAGCTGCCTGTAGGGTCATAGCTGATATTTATTTGTATAAAGAATCTTGGTATATAAATATCAAATTCAAGCTAGATATTTTTTAAAAATATGAAATAACCCCAATATGTTTTACAATATTCAACTTTTAATTAAATACTGCACTGAAATAATTTAAAGCAGAAATGAAATCAATTACAATTTAGTCCAAAGTTGAATATTGTTAAACTGGAATTAATGCATAAATTAAGTATTCAAATAATGTTTAAATAAATCATCAATCAAATTGCCATTAAACTTTAACATCATGCAAAAAAAAAACCAGCCAATCAATTTTCCAAGACAATTGCTTTATGAGTAATAACATTTTTTGTCTATTGGTGAATGGTATTGTAAGGTGGAAACATTTGTCTTAGAAGAAATACTCAGCTGACTGTTTTAGTTTGATGGTGATATTAAAAGTTGTATATCTGGCAATTTGATTGGTTGGTTTGTTTAAAGTTTAAGTAATATATATATAATAAGAAATGGAAAAAAGACAGCTCAAACCAAAACTAGAACTAGATTTAAAAAATTTTAAAAGTATGTTTTGACAGTGGATTTGCAATAAATGAAAAACTATTGTTAGTAAACCTATAATTTGGATGGCAAGAGGAATTCTGTAAATAAGCATTGAAAAAAATAGAAAATGAGTAAACAATAGTTAGAGAATAACAAGGCTAGAGAAAAATAGTTTTAAAATATCAGTATTACCATTTGAGTTTAGAACTGTTCTGTCACGACCATGAAAAATAAGATCAGCCTTGGCATAGTTACTTGAAGTTTTTTTTTCTTTCAAGATTCTAATGTAATTTACCATTTAAGAGGGGAAGACATTCAATTAATCTCAAAGGAAACTACATGACTATTATAAGTAAAAGGATCCAAAAACAATATGCATTTATAACTATCATCAATCATATTTTCTAAATGAACTATCATAAGGAAGCTTGGCTGTACTGAAGTATGTAACACGATGAATAACACTTTAAATTTTTGGTTAGAAAAAATAGGAAAAGATCCAAAGCAAAGATTCATTCTCTGGGTTTGAAAAATAAGTGAAATAGTTCATCATTTTATAGGAACCTTTTTTAGAAATTTTTTAATGAATGATGAAATAAGGAACAATCCATAATAGATATTATTGAAATGTCTTAGCGTATCAAGAACCCTATCTACATTGTGTTACTTGTAACCTTTCTGTGGGAAAAAAGTTACCATTATTGTCTCACTGTTGTAGCTAGATAAGATTATGAATGTTAACTTTTTTATTTTATTTTGAAGAATTTATGGGTTATATTCTACAATCTATTACAGAGTTATATCTTTTTTTGCTTGTGTGAAATTCTTCTTTGCTTTTACTTGTATAAATTTAATAACTGAAACACAGGCTTATTATATACCTGTGTCTATATATGTAATATATAGGGTATATGAGCACAGACTTTCAGATGACCCATCACTCTCCACTCTATCTAATAACACTGATACATTCAAGCACAAATATGCTGAAAAGATAAATAATCACCAATATACATATTTCATGCTAAACCAGCAATCATCAGTTGGTCCAGATTATCATCTCCCACACATATATACTATAAGTGCTCAGGTATATATTAATATAGACAATCTTCATACTTTAATGGACAGGCTTCAATCTACTACACACTCCAACTCTTCAACCGTCCATCCAATTGAAAATCTGATGATGGAATGCTCAAAGGCCACCCTGAGGCTGAGATTCTTGTCACACCCATATTTACCTAAGGTCAATCTAAATCTTGGCCTCAGGGTGGCCTTCAAGCATTTCCATCATCAGATTTTCAATTGGATGGATGGTTGAAGAGTTGGAGTTTGTAGTAGATTGAAGCCTGTCCATTAAAGTATGAAGATTGTCTATCTTAACATATACCTGAGCACTTATAGTATATATGTGTGGGAGATAATAATCTGGACCAACTGATGATTGCTGGTTTAGCATGAAATACATACATTGGTGATTATTTATCTTTTCAGCATATAAGTGCTTGAGTGTATCGGTGTTATTAGATAGAGTAGAGAGTGATGGGTCATCTGAAAGTCATATACCCTATATATTGTATAAATTTAAGTAATTTTTGATTTTTTATAATCTTGTTTTTTTATTACTTATAATTAATTGACAAAGACTAAAGTAAATAAATTTGCTGGTTGTAACTAATTCAAAAGCTTTCTGGATTGAGGCTTAATCTGTTATTTTGGTGCTTAAATGTCACATGACTTTCCACAAGTAATTAATTACTGTCTACATTTGTAATGATAAAATTTTATTAGTAATTATATATTGGACTACTTTCCATTGTCTAATATTTAATAGTGATTGTCTTTAGAAAAATTCAAACAATTTTTAACTTTCCAAGTACATTCAACTGTTAGTAGTAACACATAAGATAGTATATAACACAATGTTTGAGTGATATTATTCTTCTCTCATCATCAACTGTTGCTGGCCTGAGCAGTGATAGTACTAGAATGGGATACCTGAATTTTTAAGAAACTCTAACCAAATGAGTTACTCTGCTAAAGGTAACAATCAATAGAAATTTCATATACATTTCCATAAAAGTCCTAATTTCTCTATTTTTTACCTATGAGCAAGGTTAATTAGTATCCAGATATTATGCATTATTACATTAGGTTGACTTATGGGACTATTTGACAATGTTACTCCTGATTAGTATTATTCTCATGGAAGAATTAAAAACTATAATCATTAAATACTATTCCATGTCCAACTAAAGCTTGGCTTTGCTATGTTGAAGATACATTTGTTATATGGACACATGCTGAAGAACTATTACAAACATTATACATGCACATCAAAAATGTATCTTCAATTAAATTCAGAATAGAATCATAACAGTAATAAAAACTGACATTCTTACATGTTCATGTGATAAGACTCCCTCGTGGCAACATCAAAACTGCAGTTTACAAAAAAAACACATATACAGAAATATACTGAGTATGTTGTGCATTCAGTCACATCAGAAACACAAAACATGGGTTACATTATCACTATGGTACAGAGCAAAAAAAAATTTGTTCAGAAACCAGTGATTTGGAAAAAGCAAACAGCTATATAAAACAACTCTCATGAAGAATGATTATAGATCAGCTGTCATTAAAAAAAGTTTAAATAAACAACAAAGAAAAACATCCAAAAAAAAACCTTTATTGGTACTGTAGTGTACTCCCACTTACCAGGATTAGCAGACAATCTAAAGAAAATCTGCAATCAATGTAACATCATAATATCTTTACAAATTCATATCACACTATGAAGAATTCTAACAAATGCTGAAAAACAAAACTGCTGCTATCAAATACCATGCAAATGTGGATAGATGCATATTAATAACATCAATCAATCCCATTGAATAGCAATTGGATGAGCACAAACTGATTATGAGAAAAGTGAAACCATACATATCTAAAGTAGCAGACCATGTACATAACAATAAACAGAACATGTGTTTGATTAAAAAATACAAAATTATTGAATAGAGAGGAAATAGTACAAAGAAAAAAATTCAAAAAAGCTGATCACATGACAATGGCAAATAACTCCATAATCCAACCTACTGTAATAATACATAATGTATTGAAGTGACTAATTGACCTTGTTCTTAGAAAAAATGAAGAAATCAGGAGGTCTTTCATAAAACAGTATATGAAATTTCTATTGACTTTAGCCATTGGGAGAATAATTGTGCTGATTATGGTATTATTTTAAATTCAGTATTCAGAATTTAAATGTTCATGTTTAATTCTCATGCTAGTACTGTCATTGGTTAAGCCAAAAAATTAATACCATTTAATGTGCTGTGTTATGTATTAACCCGTGTTCCATTACTAACAGTTGATTGTATTTGGAAACTTTAAATAAAGTCTGAATTTTTCTAAATACATTCAATATATAGTATCAGATAATAGAAATAGTCCAAAATATAATTACTAATTAATTGCTGGATTATTTTTTTTATTTATTGCTACATTTAATATTGTTTTGAGGTTTTTAGTGTGTGGAGAGTGTGTTGGGGGAGGGGGGGCATAACACAATAAGAATGAACACAAGGTTTAAAAATAACAAAAGAAAGATTTTCATATGGAAATCTGCAATGACTATAATATATTTCAATTAGCATATTTTGATTCAAATTACTTGTGGAAACACTATTAAAAATAAAAACTGAAGCAGAAAGAATTTGTAAATTGGAAAAAAATATTTCAGAGTTTCTGGATAAAAAATCACATAAATATTAGGGATGCGACCGATAAAAATACATTCAAATAAAATATGGGAATTAGTTAAAGAAAATTTACTGCAATAGAGACAGAGAAAAAAAGTGAGTGTAGAGAAATCTTGGATTTATTATGATACTATAGATATAATGGTAAACAAGCAAGGAAAAATGTGAATCTCATAGAAAATAAATATATATATATAAATATATATTGTTATAAGGCTTAATAATAAATTGAAAAGTAAAATAAATAGAAAGTATCTAAAATGAAAATGTAACGAAATGAAAGTACATAAAAACGCATGTATGATTATATTTATAGTAAAAAAAAATAGTGTGGAAAGAAATGGTACAGTCATAATTGTAAAATAGGGAATGAAAGTAAAAATAATAAAATTGTAAAGAAAGTTAGACCTGTTCCTATGTAAATGATTGATTTGGATTTCCAAAAGATAGGTAGGCAAAAACTACAATTGTAGTGTTCAGAATAGATGTTGAGAGGTATAGAAAGAGAGGAAAAGAGATTATTGTGTTACTGATTTTAAAAATGCCTGTAATAAAATAAAATGGGTTACTTTGATGAGACAAAAGATGTCAGAGTATATATTTAGAGTTAAACAGTTTTCTTATAGAAGATACTAATTACTTGTAGAAACACTACTGAAGCAGACAGTTGTCTATTCCCTGTTAATTTAATATATATTTAGATGAGTTGTTAAGCAAATATTTGAACAAGAATAGAGTTAGCATTGATGAATAAAACAACTTTATTTTATTTACTCATTGATATGCAGATTATGAAACTGAACCCAATAAAATGTTATATAGAAAATTGACAAAGATGAAAATAAATACTAATAAGATAAAAGCAATAAAATAAAAGAAAAATTAGAATAAATCCCAACACTGAACAGAAAATCATAGTGCTATATAATGCATTTATATATTTGGTAAGTATTGATTGACTGATTATAAAAGTAGCTTTTTTAAAAAAATCAGAATGAAAACAGCTTTGAAAACGTTAGTAAACAAAAATGCTAAACTTGCATAGATATAAATGCAGAAGGTAAAAAATAATGTTTATCTTTTTCATCACTCTATTAGATTATTAATTAAAAATAATTATCAGTATAATTGACTAATTTTGTAAAAAAAAAAAAGTACAAATGTTAAAAAAACACAGAATTCTAATACATAAATCATTTGATAATTTAACATTTAAGCAATGACAATTATTTAATCAGAAAAAGGATGTATATTGGAAATAAAATGTTAAATTAAAAATCCTAGTTTTAATCTCATGTGTCGTTTTTGCTCATTTTATTATATTTAATAAAATAAATTTATTTTTTATCAAATATTAATGTTTAGGTTTAATATTGTTAAAGGGAGTATGTGCAAATAATAAAATGAATCTTAGAAGTAAAACATCATCTTCAAAAATAGAAAAAAAGTAATAATAATGTTAACAACAGAAAGAAACCCATAAAAACATTCATTTTAAAAAATGTATTTAATGAAAAAATATATATTTTTAATGAAATTTTTGTTTTAGTTAAATTTTGCTAAAAGCATATTGTCAAATAATGACACTTTACAAACAATATTAAAAAATCAATTTTTCAATTAAAAAAAAAAACAAGTTATACCACTAAACGTCACATGATCACCATTTTTTATGCTTGCACATAACTGTTATTAAAACAGGCAAAACTCTCCATACAGTAGTGCCACTCAGTGCCAGCCAGAATATTCAATGGGGATATTGGATGAGTAAGCACTAGATGGGGATTTTATGTACAAGCCTTCTGGCATCCATAGCTGGCACTGGGTGGCACTACTGTATGAAGAGTTTTGCCTGTTTTAAAAAAAAAAACAATACCATATTTGTCTGATATCATAAATATTTTTGAAAGATACATTTTTTTCTAATCATCAAAAATATTTTTAAAAAGCTGTATCCTTAACTTCACAAAGTAATTAAGAAATAAATTTTTAATAAATCTTACAAAAAAGGGAAATTTATAAATAAGTATAAAATATAATTATTTTTTTGTAAACAACAATGAAAAAATAATTGCACGATTGCTGAAATATATTTTCTTCCAATGAGAAATCCATCTTTTTTTTCATTATGTGATGCGATGTAATGTACTGTGACTTTTTCTTTTTCAGAGTCAGGAATCTCTTAGCCACTATCCCTAGCAAAACACTGTTGGCACCTTTCCCTTCTTTTTCATTCCCCACCCTAATTTTTTCCCATATTATTCTCTATCCTGCTCATTTCCACAACATAATCTTTGTCAACTCTATAGCCTTTATATGTAAATCCTTATCTTTTTCCAAACCCAGCATAAAAACTTAAGAACCCACTTTTAGTATAATCACTTTGTTTATATTTATTCTCCCACAGCTTCATTATTTGTATGCTTTCTGCTTTCAGGCATTTATATTCAATTAACAGATGCCTAATATTTTCTATGCCTTCCTTAGATAACTTGCAGACTAAATCATCCATATTTTTCCATTTATGTGTATATTCCCTTGTTGCTAAAGATCCTGTTTGAGCCTTAAACAGTAAACTATTTTCCTTAATATTATTATAAATTAACTTGACCTAATATTCTTTTTACTTCTATATTTAAACTTGTTTTACTCTTCATACTAGTTCTTCATCCCACTAACTCTCTATCTTTTATTAAAGAATCTATTCTTCTATTCCATTCCTTGCCACCATAACATGCAACAATTCTCCTAACACAATCATCCCATCTTTTGTATAAGTATATTGACATAAATTCTTCATCCAAATCTTATGCATAATGTACTACCTTTCTCACCTATCTTGTTGCCTGTCCTTTACTCATAATCCAATTAAATACTATTTTGGCTATTACCTTGCTATTCATAAATTGCAATCTACCAAATATTTTCATTTTGCTTTTTGCATCTCTCATATAAAAACTTGACTATCCCACTTCTCCTTGAATTGTCAACATTTCTATCCACACATCTGTATCTAAAACATGTCTTCCTACATCTCTTTGTACTTTGTCTAAGTAATCTAATACCCATTTACTAACACATAACACATCATTACCATAATTTAACCCTGCTACTGCCACTCCCTTCCATACAATTCTAGCCACATCATACTTATTATATGAAAACACTGTTAATTTCTTTATCAGCACCTTTCTTTTATTTGTTTCATTTATCAATTTTTTCTTCCATTCACATAAGCAATTTTTCTGACTACTTAAGATGATTCCCAAATAGTTATACCTATTCATCACATTTAACTTTATATCCCCCAATAAAAATTCTTTTTCATTTCTTTACCCAGTATTTATTATTGTTTTTGATTTTTCATCACTAAATTTAATTCCCATCTTTTTACCTATCCTGCCACATCTTCAGCATAACTTTGATATCTTTCCTACATTCTGTGCAAAAAAGATATCATCTGCAAATAAAAGACTCGATAATGTATATACTGCTTTGACACCTATTAATGGTATCTCTATCCTCTTCCTATTCTTTTTAATCCTCTCTCCATTTCTCTCAAATATAATAAAAACAAAATAGGTGACATAGGACAACCTTGCCTTAGTATCACCCCTTTTTTAACTTAAACTGATTCCATATTTCCTAATTCATATGTATAATAATTATTTTCATACAGTCTCTTAATAAAATCCATTAAAGCTCCATTCATTCCCAAATTTATTAAACTAACCTATAATCTATTTTTATTTACTCTACCATATGCTTTTTTTCTATATCTATAAAAAAACATATATAACTGTCTATCTGTATTCCTACTTATATCTACAAGTTGTGTAACTACAAATAAACTATTTTCTATACACTTATCTGATCAAAAAACTCCTTGCATTTTGGCCTCCATATTATTTTTTCCATCCATTTTGTGACCCTTGTGGTGTGATGTGATGCACTGTGACTTCTTCTTTTTTGGGGTCAGGAATCTCTCAGCTATTATGCTTGGAGTCAGGAATCTCTCAGCTATTATGCCCAGAAAAACCTGTTAGCTACTTTATGTTCCCTTTCCATTCCTACTCTAACTTTTTTCCATATTCTTCTCTATACTGCTCCATTCCATTTCCACAACATAATCTTTGTCAACTCCATGGCCTTTAAATCTAAATCCCCCTTATCTTTTTCCAAACCCAACATAAAAAGCAATAACCCACTTTGTGTATAATCACATTGTTTATATACATTCTTCCACAACATTATTTGTACCCTTTCTGCTTTCAGTCATTTACTTTCAATTAACAGATGCCTAATATTTTCTATGCCTTCCTTACATGAGACTAAATCACTCACATTTTTTCATTTATGTGTATATTTTCTTGTTGCTAAAGATCTGTTCAAGCTTTAAACAGTAAACTCCTTTTCTTGCTATTATCATAATTTAAGTCACACCCAATATTTTATTTACTTCTATATCTATTTAAATTCTTTTTACTCTTCATACTAGCACTCCATCTCTCCAACTCCCTATTCTATATTAACTATCTATTCTTCTAACTATCTATTCTTTTATACCATTCCTTACCACTACAGCACATAACAATTCTCCTAACACAATCATTCTATCTTTTGTATAAGTATATTGATATAAATATTTTATCCAAATCTTCTGGGTAATGTACTATTTTCTCACCCATCTTGTTGTTTTCCTTTAACTCATAACCCAATTAAATACTATTTTGTCTATTCTCTTATTATCCATAAATTGCAATCTACCAAACATTTTCATTTTGCTTTTTGCATCTTTCATATAAAAACTTGACCATCCCATTTCTCCTTGAATTGCCTCTTTTGCCTTCCACACATCTGCCTCTAATATATCTTCCTATTTCTCTTTGTCCTTTTTCTAAGTAATCTAATACCCCTTTACTAACATATAACACATCATTACAATATGTTAACCCTGCTATTGCCACTACCATAAGATTCTAGCTACATCTTATTTATTATATGAAAACACTATTAATTTCTTTATCAATCCCTTTTTTTGCTTCATTTATCAATTTTTTTCCCATTCATCCAAGCAATTTCTCTGATTACTTAAGACAGTTCCCAAATAGTTATACCTATTCCCCACACTTAATGTTATATCTCCCAATAAAAAATTTTTGTCTTCCCTTTCTCCAGCATTAATAATCATTACCTTTTGATTTTTCTTCACTAAATTTAATCTTCATCTTTTCACCCACCCTCATGCATGTCCTAAGCATAACTTCCATACCTTCCCTTATTTCTATGCATAAGAAGATATCATCCTCAAATAAAAGACCCAATAATGTATATACTCACGTTCCACCTATTAATAGTATCTTTTACCCTTCTTCCTAGTCTTTCTATTGCTCTTCATTTCTCTCAAATACAACAAAATAGCTGACATAGGGCATCCTTGCCTTAGTACCATTCCATTTTTAACTTTAACTGATTCTATAGTCACCCTTCCAGATATGGTTGCTGATGATATCTGGATAGAACATTTACAACTAAAATGTTATCTGTTAAATTGTTTTCAATTATGAAACTGACTAAAACATCAAATAATTATTAAGATCTTTTATCATTATTCTGGTAATTGACATTTATTAATGCAGATTGCGGTATCAACAGCAGACTTCCAGGATCCTACAATTTAAGGATAACATTAAAGAAATCATGTTTGTAGTATTTAAACAGAATGCCAATAACTATATTTGATATGAGATTACTTTTCTCTCAAAGCAATGGAATAATGTTTGTTGAATCTGAAATACAGTCCTGCAGAGATTGGTCAATTTTTCTTATATGTAACAATGAATAAAATATATAATTGTTAGATAAAAATTCAATTTTTTTGCTGCTTCAATGTATATATATACTGAATTATAACATGATAATATATTTTATAATAAACCACAGAAATACTTTCCGCTAATTACTTGGCCTTCTTCAACTTAAACCCATTTAAATTTAAGTCTAGTGGAAGTAAATATTATATCATGTCCCAATATTCATGAATGTTAACATTATCACACTGTCCGTTAATTAAATATATCCTATTTTTATTTATGACATTTGCCCTCTTAATTTTTATTTTCTTATGGTTTTTCTCTTCATGGAAAAGTTTAATATATTCCAAATCCAAATTGAAATTCAAGATTAAAAAAAACAGATGCCATTATTAAATCATTATTACTCTTACTTTTTTATATATTTAAAAAAAAAAGTTGCTCTTTTAACTTTTTCTTAAGATTATATTTTGCACTTATATAAAATTTGACACACAATATTGCTTCTTTCTTTAAAAAGTATAATATTTTTTTAATTATTTACCAATCTATTATCATTAGACCCAAAATGAAACATTATCTAAATCTTTATGTATTTTTTTAAAATTATAATGAGCATTTGAAACATATTAAATAGTTATCCATTTTTTATCATTAAGTCTAGTGGTTTTAAGTTTCTTCTCCTTTAAAATAGTATATTTATTTTTAAATTGACATAAAGTATAATAAATTTGTTTAATATTATAACAAACATCAATCAACTTTTTTGCAAATATTTCAGAATTTTGTGATTTATCACTTTCATAACAACATAATTTCTCATTGTCAAATGAAAAGATCTAAGACTTGCCATCTCCTGCATAATTGGTACTTTATTATTTACAATACATATAACCTCATTCTTGTGAAGGTTTATAACCCGATTACAAAATGTATCCCTCTATCTATTCAGGTTAACTCACAGAAAATTATGTACTGTGATGCATACCACCTAATTAATGAAGAAATCCCCCCAATTCCATCACTGCTAACCCTTCCCAATTATTCAATCAATAAAAAGTATAAACAGTGGCATCTCAAACCAAAATTTTTGATTTTTTGATTAAATTAAACCTGAGTGCTCGGCCCACATGCCATTTTCTATTCTATCATAGAGGGTTCTCATGCTTGGACCCAGTCTGCCCTTTATGTAAATGGGATGATGACACAATAGTACATATTCTGAGCCATTGTACATCACTCCAATGAGTCAGAGACTTTATTGCATCTATATACAAAACTAGAGTGCCTCTGCTCACCGGACTAATTTCTAGCATATCCAACAGGATCTTTCCATCCATAAGAATCATAACTTTTCTGCTGTTTGCCTATTGGTCAACTAGGTGCATACTCATTTATAGCTATACCTTGGGTGACTGAAAGAAATTACTACTGGCAAAATTTCAGGCCATCAGAAACAGAGATGAAAAATTAGCTCCAACATACATCAATAATGCTACATGGAGCCTTGTAACAATGGACAATTTGTGAATGAACAATTGATTTTTTATGCCCAGACAATTAGTATTGGGTTATGTAACCTTTATTATAGTGTCTTCTAGCAATATAACTCTGTTATTGCAATAATGTAATTCTTTGAGCTCACAATAAAATTTCTTGATAAAAAAACCAACTGCTATCACTAGCAGAAGTACAAATATAGAAAACAGATCTTATCACCGTCACCTTGCTTTTTAATTTTAGCACTACTGTCTGTGAAGAAAATATGCAGTTAGATTAAAAAATACCTAATAATAAGTAACTATTCATTGAAGAAATAATTTCCTTATTTTTTTTAAATCTAATATGCATTAATGTAATCTGTTCCAGGTTGGTTTATCTGTATAAAAAGAGCAGTAAATATTTTGTGAGAATCGTTAAATGTTACTGAGCTGAAATATTTATCCAAAAGAATATTATCTCCAATAAAAGATTAAGAGATAGACAGCAGATGTAGAAAAAAATAAACACGTTTAAGAATAAGCATATACTCAAAAATGAATCATTTCGCGATAATATTAAGAAAATAATATCATCTTTAAATCTTGGTGACATGGCAACATGAACATATATTTATCAATTGGATTATTTTGAGGGATTTGTTTTATAAATTATATTAAAATGCAGAAAATATTAGCCAGTTAATATTAGATTGTAGAAACAATCAGAATGGATAGAAATTATGGATTTATGAAAACAACTGGATTTTGAATTACATGTTGAGATTTAGTAATGCTTAAAAAAGTTTGAAAATTAAGGTTATTAAATATATGAAGATAGGAATAAAATTTTAGAAGCTATATATATTTAAAAATGATAAAATGAGAAATATAATAGTTACCATGAGTTTTGTGTTGGGGACTGAGGTGTTGTTTACTCAGAAATTTCAATAGAGGAAGAGTTATGTTTCATTGCACTTTATAAGAGTCAATTAAATATTTGTATTTATTTTTAATGTAACTTCTTTTTTAAAGCTGCATTTCAAAAGACAAATTTAATTCACACGTATTTTCTGTTTTAAATGATATTATTATATATATGTGTACACATATATTTTATAAAATCTGCTTTAGTTACAATCTCAAATTGATTACTGATACTGAAAAATACTTCCAGACATTTCTCCATTGATCAGTGTTATATATTCTTAATCAATAAATTAATCAATGTATTGATAACACTTTTTTGTACTTATACCTTTTTTGGTCTAAAATTTTAAAATTAGTTTCAGATGTCATAAATACAATTGTATTTTTAAAATGAGACTATCAACTCTCATTTCAGCTAAATAGTTAGTATCCTATGTCTAAATAGAAATAATTAGTTGTTCTAATTTCAATTCACAAGTTAGTAAGATTAAACATCTACCACCACATATAACTGAAAGTAGCAAGATAATGAAGTATCAACTAATATAATGACAAATAGTAATAACTGAATAATTAATCTGCATGTGATAGGAATGATCATATACATCATAAAATTTTTGCTTTGAGGTATGAATCTTCCATCACATATTTTCGATCTCATTATACATAGCTTTGTAATCACATGTTTTTTAAAAACACACTGACAGATAAATGATTTTTGTACATTGAGCTTTTTAAATTATAGTGCTTTTTATTATGATAAGCTGATCAAAAAATCCACAAAAACTGCAATGTTACATAAAGAAGACATGCAGTAAATCTTACACTGCAATTGGAATTTTATAGTTTGAAGACTTATAAAAAGAAAATTAAGACCCAGATGGCATAACTCTCCATACTGTAGTGCAACTCAGTGCAAGCCAGAGTAATTGATGGATGCAATAATGTTTGGGCATAAAATCTCTATCTAGTGCCTACTCATCCAATATCCCCAGACTAGTTTCCAGGTTGTAGCTTTCATCAGCAAGGAACCTTGGATCTGAGATCACTGCACCTATATCTTAGGATCTAATGCAACCCTCCAGCAGCCACCTTTTATCTTTAAATTTAAAGTTGAAAACATAATACTATTTTCAATCCAAGCTCATTAGCTTATATAGTCATATGGATCTGAACTCAGTTCAATACCCATATATTTTGGTGTCTTTGATTTTTAATAAACATAACCACCACTATCCTATTAGGCAGGATTGGTATTAAACCACTAAACATCAAATGAACACCATTTCTTACTGATGAAAGCCACAAACTGAAAACTAATCTGGCAATATTGGATGAATAGGCACTCCATATGGATTTTATGCATAAACCTTCTTGCATCCATAGATTACTCTGGTTTGCATTGAGTGGTTCTACTGTATGGAGACTTTTGCCTGTTTTAATTAATAGCTTTAGAAAGCATAAGAAATGGTAATCACGATCATATGAAGGTCCAGATGGATAAGTAATTTTAGAATCTTTTCAGGTAAATGACATACATAATCATCTAAGTAACTGAAATTGGTATCTAGTTATTTTTTCTGCAAAATAAATATTGCAAATTAATTTGGGTTGATCAGTTGAGTGTCTACAAAATGCTCTCTTCATCATCCATGCTATGATTTACTTTGCACTATGTATTACATACATAGAAATATCGCATTAAATAAGAAACGGAAAATAGTATAACATTGAAATTTCATTTTGAAAGAACTTTAAAATAAATAAATATTTTTTTAAAGAGGATTATTAACCTATTTGATCTCTTATGGGAGGCATATTATTTATTAGAACTCTTGTTGTATTTTTATACGTTTATTGTCATAAGTAAAAAAAAAAAAAATGTGTTTTTAATGATGGCTTTAGATATTTTTTTTTTAACAAAAAAAGAAAAAATAACGATTCAAAAGATTTTATTTTTAAAACTTTTTTTTTTTTTTTTAAAGAAATAGATTTTAAAAACTTTAAATCCAATAAATACTTTTAAATTCCTTCTGAAACATTTTTATACGATTGGCAAAATATTTCAGAAAAAAAAATTAAACTAAAAAAATTGGGTTTAAAATATTAAAAAATGTTTTACAAGCAAAAATTATTATAAAAAAAAATCAATATACATAATTATACTTTTGAGTTAAATTATAAATATAAAAACAAATTATTTTAAGTATATTGGAAGTGGATGATTTTAGAAATAATGATTTCTTTTTTCCATATGTTGGGATAAAAATACCTGGTTATTATTGTATTTTTTACGTTAGATTCAAATATGTTTGTAAAAAATATTTACTGTAGTTCATGAATGATATTAATTTTCAAAACCCTTACATTTTCATGAATAATTATTAAAATCATATTAAAAGAGACAAACATGTATTTTAAAATTTAACATAAATGGATACACTTCTGTAGTTTGCCTCTGGAATGTCCTTTTTTAAAATAGAGCAACTGTATGCTGAAATTCATTAATATTGCTAATACTTTTCCGTGTTACAAATATTCTCATAAAAACTCAGCAAGTATTTGCTCATCTCATCCAGGTTTTCTAGAAATACATCTAAATGAGAGTTCAAACCAATAATTTTTAAGGACATATTATACTCTGAATATCATTGATTTTTGTTAGAATAGTTTTCACCTTTACAAAACTCTGTTTTATAACTTTTTCACCTTATTTAACTCTTTCTCTATGTTTATTTAATGATTCTCTATTCAACAGTTTAGATCTAATTATCTTTTTATACCTGCTTTTTAACTTTGCAAATCAAGTTTGCATTTTATTTACCAAGGTAATAACTTTTTCTAAATCCTAGTTTGATGTGCAATAAAAAAATATGCACTTTTCTATGTAAACTAGTTCCACATATTCATGTGGTGATCATAACCATAAGTTCCAATGATGGAATTATGTCTTTACAAAACATTACTTTACCATACTCATATAGAAAATAGTTAGAAAGAAAATATAAATAATTTTATTTGTTTAAACTTCTACTGCATACTCATTTAAATTTATTAGACTAAAATATTCACATCACCTTTTTTTTATTATTATTATTATTATTATTATTATTATTATTATTATTATTATTATTATTATTATTATTATTATTATTATTATTATTATTATTATTATTATTATTATTATTATTATTATTATTATTATTATTATTATTATTATTATTATTATTATTATTATTATTATTATTATTATTATTATTATTATTATTATTATTATTATTATTATTTCATTCCAATATCAGCCTTTCAAGCTAATTGAGCATGCGCCTTTTGAGAGTGTTAAATAAATGAATACTCTCCTCTTCAATCCAAGATATAGTATTTATGCAGGAATAAAAAGAATCCCTCTTATTCCTATGACTCAAATTATTATTATTATTATTATTATTATTATTATTATTATTATTATTATTATTATTATTATTATTATTATTATTATTATTATTATTATTATTATTATTATTATTATTATTATTATTATTATTATTATTATTATTATTGTTGTTGTTGTTGTTATTTCTACTACTACTACTATTACTAACACTGCCACAGCCACTACCACTACTACTACTACTACTACTACTACTACTACAACTACTATTACTACTACTACTACTATTATTATTATTATTATTATTATTGGTACTTGTTAAATAGCCACTGTACATCACTTGGTGTGCTGTTTTTGTGTAAAAACACAAAATATTACCACTTTTATGGCTGAATGTATGGCTAATACACCATTACAATCGTAGCAGTCATTTAATGGTCATGTGATGCAGTGTATGTGGCTGAAACTATGACCCTACCAATCAGTAAGAGCCATTTATTCTGCCACATCCGAACCTATGGCCAATATAACACTATGATTGTAATATCCATTTAATCATGCTGTGTGATGGTGTCACTTTCTATGTGTATGCACAAAAATATTCCACCCAACTTTGTGTGGCTTTCTATGTGTATGATCAGTAATGGCACTTTGCTACCATTTAATCTGAGGCTGTGTATACTAGAATGTCTTAGAACTGTTGAAATGTTGTTCCAAATGGTTTTCTCTAGACCCCAACTGATGTAGTATTACCTACTACTAATTGTCAGCATATCAGCAATGCTTCCCTACACAGTGTAGAAGTGTTTTAAATTTGAAAAATGGCTTTTCCACAGCACAATTGCAGGTGTTCATGAAAAAGTTCCATTTTGGCCATGACTTGTATGAGAAAAACAAAATGGCTGAAGGCAATACTGTAATGATTCAACTGTGGGATGTCCCAAACACAGAACCTGACACAGTTGCCTTTCTGCAGGCTTGAAACATCCTGCCACATGTCAATCAATGTTTATGTGATAAAGCTATGACACTTAGTAGATGAACTTGGAAGTTTGTGTGTGATCACTAGTCTCATTTCTGGCTGTTCTTTGAATTGTTGTAGGTAGTCAAATGTTGTTCAAAAGTGGTAGACTTTCCAATTTTCAGCCAAAAAAGTTTTCTTATTAATTACAGCCATATCATTAATAAATTTATTTTTTCAATGAATCTGTTTTGTCATTGTGATGAATTTGTAAGGCAATCTATTCCAATGTTTTTTTTTTGTTTTGGTGTTGTTCATTTTGGTTTTTCTTTAAAGCTTTAAATTTAATATTACAACCAGACTGTCAGTGTTGAAGGATAGGGGGTGGAGGAAAGTAGGCCAGCCTAAAACAAAAAAAAAAACAGTCTTTGATTCTTTATTGTAAATAAAAAGAAAGTGGCCATTTTTGGGGTAACTACTGTAATAAGAAGATAAACAAAAAGGAAAAGTGAAAGCAGAAAAATAAAAAAAGCCAAGTCTGATTAATTACTGGAAAAAAAAGTCCACTTTTTAGAATACATTTGTTGTACTATTATTTAAAAAAAAAAAGAAAGAAAGCTGCTCTGCTTAATTACTATAAAATAAATTATGCTTTTTGGAACACATTACCTGAACATTGTAAGCTAACTTACTGCTTTTATCAAAAAAGGTGTATTATTAAAAAGAAAACACATACCTCTTTTTTGTTAAAAAAAAAAAAACTTTTTTTAAAACATGTAATATAATTACAAAAAAAAAGCTGCCACATAAGATAATTAAAAAAATAATTACAAAAAAAAAAAAACACCGCTTTTTAAAAAAACTTAAAAAAAATAAGAATAAGGTACTTTTTAAAAAAAAAATAAAGGTATATTATTTCAAAAAACACCACTTTCTTTTTTTAAAAAAAAAAAAGGGGGGGGGAAGACAGTTTTTTAAAAAACCAAAAAAAATATAAATAAATAATGTTCATTTTTAAGAAAAAAGTCATACTAAAAAATAACGTAAATTGTTTAAGAGACAACAGGCCCAGGAACATTATATCACTATGTTTTTGCACAGAAACAGTGT
Organism: Epiperipatus broadwayi; assembly: GCA_028023455.1. Classification (NCBI taxonomy): domain Eukaryota; kingdom Metazoa; phylum Onychophora; class Udeonychophora; order Euonychophora; family Peripatidae; genus Epiperipatus; species Epiperipatus broadwayi. The sequence continues at coordinate 354,734 of JAQFVV010000249.1, forward strand.
CACCAAGTGATGTGCAGTGGTTATTTAACAAGTATCTTTTTTTTTTTTTATTATTATTATTATTATTATTATTATTATTATTATTATTATTATTATTATTATTATTATTATTATTATTATTATTATTATTATTATTATTATTATTATTATTATTATTATTATTATTATTATTATTATTATTATTATTATTATTATTGTTGTTGTTGTTGTTGTTGTTATTGTTGTTGTTGTTGTTGCTATCATTATCATCATCACTATTATTACTACTGCTACTATACTATTATTATTACTACTACTATTACCACCACCAGTACAGTGAGGAAAAGAGATTGTGTGATGTTATTCTTTGAGAAAAACAAAAGTTAATTTTGCTGTCACTTGTGATTTATAACTAAGAAAAATTTTTGTTGTTGTTGTATATGAATTACTTATTTTGGTATTAAATATACATCACTAAAAATACAAATGTTTTATTTAATTTCAAATTTATATGAATATATATTATATTATTATCCTCATTTGCATTATATTTTTAAGCGAATAACAACATCATATGGCTTTTTCAAATACGTAATTGTATGCTTCAAGAATCATTAGGTTCAATTTATCTTAAAACTATCTATCACAAACTTAAATAACCAATGTACACTCGCTCAATACAATAAAATAAAAAAACTTAATTATTTTTTAACTGCTAGTGATGCTCTAATACTTCTAAAAAAACAATTGCATTTTCAAATCATATGATGTATTTTTTTAGTTTTATATTGTAAAATAGTTACACAGACTTTCCATGAAACTGCAGGGAAAGTTTTCGTGTAGTACTATAAATTCTTGCTGAGTCTTCATGAGAAATAAAAATATTATCACAAAGGGATCCCAGTTAATAAGATAAAAAGACATTGTAAATTTTTGTATAATCTGTCAATTAATTGTAAAATCTTAAATGAAAATTGCATCTCCACATCAACTGCCTTTAAAAAATAGTTAAGATATCTTAAGTGTATATATCCCAACATTACTTACATTTGGAAAAAAACGTGAATTTATTCCCTTCATTAAATACTAAAATATCTGACATAAATCCAAACATTATAAAGAGTATATAACACTAAATATGCCATAATCCGGTTAATGGTTTGATAGTCATTTAGTTTACAGATTTTAAATTAATTTTACGATAAAACTATTATTTAAAAATAACACATTACAATTTCACTTTTGATTGTTTGAAAATAAAATTTAATTTATAAGTAATTTGTTGTTTGTTTGTTTTTTACAAATTGTAAAAATCGTTTTAAATAAATCTATACTGCGTTTCTAATGAAGGTGAACAAAAGCCATTTTTTTCTCTTTCTTATCTATCATTAAAAAATTAAAAAGCTTCCTTATCCAAAATGTTGCTCCAATCAATTTCAATTTTTATTTACATTAATGATTTAAAATCCTCCACGAAAATATGTTTTGATTAACAATTTACATCAACTCAGTTAACGTCAATTCTGTTTTTAACAGAATCGCATAACCTTTAAAACTGTATCAAACAATAACGATCAGGTAAAACGATAAGATATTAGTTCAGTTTATATGTATTACATATTTTTATACAAATTTTTTAATACAAAAACAAATATATATATTCATAAAATGGGCTTTACTGAGCTAGAATAATAATGTTATTTCATAGCTCTGTGCCTGAACATTTTCAAATATTTCTATTTTTATTTTTATATATACAAACACACATATATATAAAACATAAATTAAATTCTCATTTTATTTTTCTACTTGATTCTCATTACGTTATAAGTTTTAAAAGCATTATATAGTTCAAAGTCATTCATCATCATTAATGCCAAGGTTTTTTTCATATTTTTTCTACCACAAGCTTTCACATGTTCTATGTTTCTGACTATACTTTTGGATCATAATTCAACACTGCACACGCTTAATTGTGATCCTATGCGCAAGCTTTATGATTGTTAAATAGTTTTAATAATGTAGATTCTTAAAAATAAAACAACTCTCACACACGATATCCTTAGTTCATTTTTGACTGCTACCTTGGCGATTTAGTAACTCATTTTACAGTCATTTTTGTAAACTGGAGTAATCAATAAACATTATATAGTGGTATCTTTCAAATAATTAATATGGAAATTCAAAAAATTACTCAGATTTACAATGGATGACTTGAAACAAATATCACACTCCTAATTCAAAATAGCAAGATATTGTAAAGAAACCATCTTCATTTACTACAGCTTATTAAATTTTAAAAAATGTTTGTGTTGTTTGTATATACATTAATATAAAGATTGTTATGGATAAAACAAATAGATGTTTATTTTGGATTCATCTCTGAATAAATTTGTCATTAATATTTTCATTTCCATTGGATCCTATCAATAACCTTCTAGGTAATAGACATCACTCAGGAATACCTTAAGGATTGGACCTAAAGTTAATATTCCAAATGAATGTCTTTAAATATGTATGTTTGGTAATATACATTGTCAGTGCTCATTCAAATACAATAATAAATTATATTATAAAGTTGTAATCAAATTAGTAAAAGCAAAAATATAACAATATATTACATTGATAAACAAAACCTAGCTATGTACTCAATCTGATATTTGGGAAGCAGAATGAAATATAAATTTAAAGCTAAATATTTTGCTGGTGGAGCCAATACATGTTAAACTGGTAATCACAGATATCTTTAATAACAAAGAATGACTAAAAACCCAATAATTGGTCTAATTATTTAATTCAAAGTATCTGGAAGCAGGCTATAATATCATCTAAAATGAGTGTATAATTATTGTGATGATTTTAATGAAATCCAAAGTAAAAATAAACTTGATTTATTTAACTTTTCTAAATTTTTGATATATATTACTTTTAATTATATGTTGAACTATTTCCATGAACTAACTAAATTGTTAAATGTTTTTCTTTAAATTCAAACTTAAATTATTCATTTATAAATACATTCAACTGTTAGTAATAGCATTGTTATTTTTATCTATTCTCCAGTGTTTTGGGCCTGACTATTGTCAGCAAGCAAGGGCATTGAACCAATGATCTTTGTATTCAAGAATACTAAATTTAAGGTAGTCCCCTAATCAAATTGTGTATCATATAACACTAAACTGTCCAAGCACTTTACTACTGTTACACAATACTTTATTTGCCACCCTTTCTTACAGTTTACAGTTTTGATTGCTCCAGCAATCTTCTTCAGAACTTACAATCAAATTTTTTAATTGTAACAGTTGAGGTTAGAAGTTATAAACTTCTGAATAAGATTGCTGGGGCAAAACTGTAAACTGTAAGAAAGAGTGGTAAATAAAGCATTGTATAACAATAGTAAAGTGCTTGAACAATTTAGCATTATATAATATACATTTTCCAATGCAATAAGAAAGAGTAGTTACTATACAAATTGTATGTATTGTGATGTTTATTTAAATGAGTCTTGATAAAATATTGTTTCACATTAATTATATTCATTGTTTTAACTCATAATTTGAATATTATAATTTATATAAATCATACAATAAATAAACCCTAGTAATATGTGTTGCCATAGTTTTTTAAATATTACCTTGTATGATGTAAAAGATAAAAGAAAAACCTTGGCTTCTGAACTCATAAAATTGTGACACTTATTTCACATGTAAAAAAACTGAATCAAAGTTCAAAAATGTTTTGTCTTATAGACAAAACATTTCTCTGAGTAATTCATATTCATTATGATTTTATGCTTCAGTTATATATATTACATGTGAGGCTTCTTTTTTTCCTCTATAGGCATTAAATTCAAAAACTGACTTCACTTGAAGGCACAATTGCATTGAAAGTAACAATATTAAACTTAAAAAAAAAATTAAATCTTTTTTGGTAATGTCAAGATGGTTTCAATTAATAATATCAATTAATTTTCTGACTCATCAACCCAAGAACATTTACATGGACATGGTGTTATAGTTATTTGACTTTGTTTCACTCTTCTTTGGAAACCTTTGGTGTTATATTTACCTATTTAAACTCATTTTGCAATACAAACTTTGTATTGATTTATTAGATTAAAAAAGTCTGAAGATGTTAGTAGTCCATGAAACATTCCAAAAAAAAAATCTTAAAAAGTTTCAACTAGAACTTTCAAGGATTCTAATTGGTCAATTCTCTGATTTTGGGTATATTGATAAACTTGTAAACCTAAGCTTATTTTATTGTTATTTATGATCAGGAAAAAGTACTTTGCTTCTGATGATTTAAATATTTATGATTATTTATACAAAATATTTATATAATTATTAAGAATAATATATTTATGTTTACACTTACATTTTTTTAAAATATGTTTCATTTTTAAAAATAGTACTTCAAAGTAATCATAAAAGGGAAACTATGTTCATTCCACATCATCAATTACTATCATAGGTAGTTATTAAAATTTTTATGATATTCTAATAATTGTAAGTGGAATTTCAGACTTTATAACAGGATTTTATAAGGTTATCATGACTTAACAATAACTTGCTCAGGTTTGACAAATCAAATTCAAATAACAAAGATTTTGTAACAATAACATTAAACAACCAGCCAATAAATGAAAACCTATATGATTCACTTTATAATTTTTTTTACATTTACAAAACTCAAATATGATTTTTTTATTATTTTTTTCATTTGTAAATTTATATTTCTAACAAATCAAGCCCAATTTATTGAATTCTCATATAAAATAAAAGTATAAATATTAAAATCAATTATTGAATATTGACAAGAAGTGCCACCAGGAAAAATATTGGAAATGTCATCCTTCCAAAGGGTTAAAAAACATGCATTAAAAATTATAAAAAATAGCAAGATTGTTCATTTTCTATTTTTTGTGTATGTTTTGTCAATCAAAAAATAATATTATAATAAAAGAAAAATGATGCTTTCATCTAGTTTATTGATTTATATATACAAAGTTCATATTGGATATTATTTTTTAAAAGTCAAATTTATTCAAATATAAAGAAGCAATTTACTTTCATACATCACAGCAGTGCTAATTCCAAAGTACCAAATACAGTAGCAGTCAACTATTTATAGTTTGTAATCCATGGTTTGCAAAATTATTAAAAAATATAAAAATTGGAAATTTGTAAATTTAAATTCATTGTGCACACATGCATGTAAGGGCATCACCATGAATCATCTTGCAACAGTCTTTTCATCATCTTGAGCCCAATCATGTTATTGTTGTTTTTTCTGTCTCTTGATTTCTTTATTACATTGACTTTCTCCTTATTACATACATCATGTTTTTATTAATTTTTTTCCGATGTAGCAATAAATAGTCTTTAAAATCAAATGCTTTAGTCAAGCATTGGTGGCCTAGTGGTTAACATAGCTGCCTTCCAAGCAGCTGGCCTAGGTTCACTTCCTGTCAATGCATTTGACATATGAAAAAAAAATGCTTTATTGTTTGAAAATTCATAAAAAGTTTGAGCATTGGAAATATCAGTACCAAAATTGAACGCTAGATCCCCAATCTCAGAATCTGATACTCCATCACTGCATTAAATGGCACAGAGCTAAAATCAAATTGTAATGAAAATGTGTATACATGTTAAACATGTATATTGTAATGAGTTTGCTATTTTCCATGATTTCAAGTAAGCACAGAAAGACTTACAACCAAATATGATAAAAGCAGAGAGATCAGTAATGATTTCACCAAATACTTATAAGCATAGAATATTAGAATAAAAAAAATCAAATCCTATTGCAGAGGAGATTTAAAAGAATCTAGGTAATCAAATACTGATCTCTATAGTGTTCAGTTTTTTATTAGTATTTGTTCATAGACAAATACTTATATTAAAGCATATGCAAAATTCATTAAGAAAATTATTTCTATAATTTACATTACTGCTAAGGTTGGGCAATAATTAATTACAAGTAATTTGAACAACTATGTTGTCTTTTAGATAATATATTATAAAACAAACAGTGATTAAAAAAAAAACTTGGAAAAATAAAAGCAATAAAACATATTAATAGCTTAAATGAAATAAAAACCACATTCCTTACGGCAATGATTATCAACTTCTTGGAGAATCTTTCATTGATGCATATTTTAAATACTAAAAATAAAAATAGCGATAAAGTCAAAGCTATTAAATTGATTTTATATTAGAATGTGTGTAAAAACATTAATACACATACATACATACATAGATATATAAAGTAATCTACAGGATACAAAAACACTAATTTGATCCATAAAATAAAAATAAAAAGATGACAACATAGACCAAAGATATATATATATATATGTGGGGAAGGGGGATAGATATGGCTTAGAAGTGTGGCCTTTTAATATTTCTATATACAAAGCTTTTTATTTATTTATTTATTTAAATACTTTATGAAAAGTAACTTTCTCTATTAATAGATAAATACAATATTAAAGTCTATGTCAGTTATTTATATTAATAAGTCTAAGTCAGTGGAAAATTTAATATGCATTTAGTTTTATATATACATATAGGTGTGCATACCTTATTAGTTTTATAAACAGGAAAGCGGACTCAGACATTGAGATATTGCACAGATTCCAATACACTGCTTCTGGGTTTTAGAAGTTAGAAGATAGAGTATTTCATCATAGGTAAATTATTATTTTAAACTGAATTGATTAAAAATAAAATTTCTAATTTTACTTAATTTACTGTATGGAAGTCATACATGAACATCCCATTAACAAGTGTAAGAGCTTTTAAAACGTTTTATTTAAGGGTGCTCAAAAAAAAAATATTAAATTCAATGGTAAGATCATAAAGACAATCAAAGCACACCTTCATTGAATTGAACATGTAAAATGATTATATTCTACAAAGATTCTTTTAAAAGGTGTTTTATGAGTGAAATTGAGAAAGATTTATAGGGAAGAGATTATAAACATTATTTCAAAAACATTCTAATGTAGTATAATGCTGATTGTTACTATTGTGAAATTATGGCGGAGACTAGAACACATTGGAGAACTATAATTACGTATGGTGTTGAAGTACTTCAAAAAGAAAAAAATTGTAGAAGAATTTAAAAGTGGTATTGCAAAATAGCAGATAAACAGAAAAATGGACCATTATATTATATATGTGGATATATTTCTGTTTCACATATTGATTTATGCAGTCAGCTCAAATTCATCTCTATGATTGTTTTTTCCTCTCTTTTCTTCCTTGGAGCAGGAATAGCCAATGCATTTATGAAAAGTTGATGTTGTGCATATATTCTTTTGTGGGAGTAGTAGGTTTTGTGATTAAAGTAGATTTACATTAATAAAAAAATTCTGTTTTATTTGAGTTGAAGCTGTTTTAGCAATAATGTAAGCACTTCTCCAATGAGTGAAATGTGACCAACTAGAATCTCTAAGACCTAAACAGTCATATAAACAAAATTAAAAAACAAAACATACTAATAAATGGTAAGAGTACTTTTAAAAAAGTGAACCTAACAACAATAATATCAAAGCTCAGGACTATAAAAGATTAAGAATAAACAAAATACCTATTTCAATTAAAAAGCAGAGCATTACTTGTCCTTAAGAATATATCTATTCATAATGATTGAATCATCAGAGATGACAAGACAACATACATATTTCTTAATTAAATGGAAATGTGTGATTAATGGCCTTGTTATAATATGTGACCTTGCAATATTTGTGAAATAGATTCATTTCTGTCTGTTCATTAGTGTTATCACTCACACTTACTGACAGTTTCATGTTTGAGTTCAGTCACTTTCTGTTTTCTTGCACTTTTTAAAAATCGTTTCCAACTGCTTTATAAAAATTAATTCAGCAAAATCAGTGAAATAGTTATCAATGCTTTATAATTTCATTGTTATGAAGCTTTCCTGGTGAGGTGGTTACCAATATTTTCAGCATCACTTAACAATAAACTGCTGGTATATTAATTAATGGTTGAAATTAATCATAAAGTTAAACTTGGTTGGAGTGCTTTTGGTAGAAATAACTTGATACTAAAAAGAAATATGCCTATGTGTTTGCAAAAGAAAGTTTTTATTAAATGTATTTTACCAGTTCTTACTTATGGATATGAGATTTGTACACTTAATATAAGAGTTACAGAGACTTCAGACTATTCAAAGAAGTATGGAGAGATGCATCTTGGGAGTAACAAGATCAAAAATATAATATATGGGTAAGAGAACAAACAGTTGTTACTGATCTCATTGAAAAAATTAAAAGACTGAAGTGGAGTTGGGCTGGACATATTGCTAGAAGATATGATAATAGATGGACAATTGAAATATTAAACTGGATTCCAAGAGATTGTAAAAGATCCAGAAAGAGACCACATGTGAGATAGATGGATAAAATAAGAAAGTGTGCAAGGGTGGTGTGAAGAAGAGAAGCTAAAGATCAGAGAAGATGGAAAGAACTTGGAGAGACCTTTATCCTGCAATGGAGTGATAATGGTTGATAATGATGATGATGGCTTTATAATATGACTAATGATCATTAGTTAGACATTTCTTGCAACGTGAATGCATCATTTGCTTGACTCTGAATTCCATGATTTATGTCCCATAAGGATCTCAAAAATCTGTTTTATCATAGTAATATTTTTGATCAAAAAACAAATAATACAATATAAAAGATAGAATAAAGTAACACCAACCTTTCATATTTTACAATAAAGCAAATCACCTAATTAATGTATTTTTTAATAGATATATGAGTATATATCTCAAATATATTTGTAACTAGCACTAATATAGCAAGCAAAGTTTTTAATTTAGTCAAAAATCAGAAGTTAATTTTGGTCTAATTAAAGCGTTTTATTGGTATTTGCAAAAGATGATATCAGATAAACAAAAAAACCATTTGGTTAACATTTGAACTAATTAATTAATTTGGATTGTAAAAAAACAATTTGTATTAGTGAAAAGTTCACCTGGATTTTCACTGTCAGTAAAAATAGTTATTCTGACTCCAAAGGATAAAAAGAAAAGAAAAAACTGCTCTAAAAGTAAATTTTGCATTGATTCTACAATCCAATCAGTGAGTCATAAATATGCCCAGATAGAGAACATGCTGATCCATTTTTCTGTTTATTTTGATATTTTTAATTTCTTCAGCAGAGGAGTTTTCTTCTGAAATATTTTAACACCATGTCTAATTGCAGCCCTTTACAATGCATCCCATTTTCTACAAAATCTGTCTGATGTAAACAATCAACATTGCACTTCTTTAGAATAACTTTGATCTAATCCTTATAATGTAAATGATGTCTATCTCACCTATAAAATTATTGCTAATTTTATTATAAAGCATCATTTATGAAATGTTGTTGTGTTCATTTATTTTACATGTCCAGTTCAATATATATGTCATTTTACAATAGTTCATTTCATTGCATCACTTCCAGCAAGTTGAAAAATATTGATTTGTTTTAATCTTACCATAATATTTATAAAATTTTTGAGCATCCTTAAATAAAACTTTTCAAATGCTGTTGTGTTGCATTGATACAGTATCCAAGTCTCTCTTTGATTTTAACAAGTTACATAAAATAATAGTTCTATCTATAGGTAATTTAGTTGCAGTATTTCCCTGTTATGAAATATTCTACCTTTTAACATGCTAAAAGCAACAGCATCACAATGCAGTCTGTGTTGTACCTCAACACTGAAATTGACCTTACTACTTAAAAACCTATGAAGATATTAAACTGACTTACATTCTCAGCTTGATCACAATCTAATAAAAGATGCTGAGGATTTATCTTCGAGCACTGTCTGATAAAGAACTTGAGTTTTTTGACCTTTAATTAAATAAACCTAACTCCTTAAATGCTGAATTCAAGCATGAATTCAACTGTCAAAATTAATTCAATCAATCATCAGCATATCGTAAATACAGAATTCAAGAAAATATTGTTCTTGTTTATTTTTTCTCTCGCTAAATTTAAATTAAAATTTCCACAATCTAATCTGTATTGCATCTTGATCCTTACTTCATTAAGCCATCTATTGGCAATTTCAAAGATAAATATCATAAAAATTCAAACAATTTTGAAGCAAGAACATACACATAATTCACACCAGTCTTCATTTAAAAATTTTCAGATTTTCACCTGTAGTAAAAATACCTCAGCTTACTCCATCATATTAGAAGTGATATAACAAAAATAAACTTTGGTGATCAAACAACTAATTTCAAAATGTGCCACAAATCTGATAACTAAATAAAATACCTTGACCAAATCAATAAAAGCAATATATATATAGAGAGAGGATTTGAACCCAGCCTTTCAAGCTCCCTTACATCATTTACTCTACATGACCAAATACATGCAAAAAAGATAAATGGTCAATATATATATATGTATTTCATGCTGAACCAGCCCTCATCAGTTGGTCCAGATCATCATCTCTCACACATATATAATCTACTTGGTTCATATTATGATAGAAAATCTTCAAACATGAATGGAAAGGCTTCCCTTCTCTCTACTTTCTATCTCTTCATTTGTCCATATTATTAAAAATCTGGTGATGGCATGTCCTTGATTGACAATTTGGTTGTCATATCCATGTTGACTGTAAGTTATTCTGCCCCCTCATTTGCAGGACCTCAAGCCCATTTAAAGTCACAGAAAAGGAATAGGCAGAATACAGGCTGAATATATGATATTCAATTCAAGTATATTATATACACTTTGAATGTCTGGGTTCAAATCCTCTCTAATTACATCTAGATTAAAAGTATATACAATATACTTGTATTTAAATATTATATATAGCACTTTTCATTCCTGATACTTTTTTGCAATTGTCTGAAAACCATACCTGTAATAATTTTTGATTTTATAAAACACATGAGTCTCTGATAATTATTCATTTGTGAATGGAAGCAATCTATCCAATAAAATCCTTGAGAGTACCTTAGATATTGTGGATAATAATGATGTTTCATAATAATTACTGCAATTTTGTTTATTTTCTTTATTTCTAAAAATTGGAATAATGAAAACATTCTTAATAGCCTGTGTGTTTATATACTTCTAAAAATATCATTATTTATAAAGCCAATATATCATCACCATATTCTTTAGGTATTTCATCAGGATTTGCATTGTTTTCATTATTAGGTTTACAGAGACCTGTTTTGACTTTGCTAATGAGTTGATAAAATGGATACATCATTAAAAACCATAATCTCAATTCTTATATTATTATTCCAAAAATAATCAAATACTCCTTCCACTTGTTCAAAATATCATCATCATTATCATCACATAAGAGAATTTCATTTCTGGATTTAATAGGATTGTGATAATCTGTATATTGTTCTCAAGACATCAAACAAAGATCATAGATCAAAAAATGTTTATATCTTCTTTACAATTTTAACCCATCAATTACATCTGATAATCACTGAACCTTTGCCTTCGGATTTCCATGGTTACACATTTAATATATTATTTTATAAAAGAGAAAATACCACACATTTTTTAATTAAATCACTACTAAAAAGGTCATTGTTAGAAAACCAGTTATATTTCATCTTTTTAATAAATCCAAAAATGAAATTTATATGAATCTAAAACATACTCCTTAAGAGCATTCCATGCTTCAGGAACATGACAATTCTGAATGTCCAAATTACCAATTTCAGTGTTTAATATCTGTTGAAAATAATAAGTATACTTTTAAAGAATCAATATTGACTTGCTTTTCAATATTATTGGAATAAGTTCTACTTTTTGATGCATCTATTATTTTAATCTGTAGCATAGTAATTTATTATCTTTCCAATAATCTGACCTTCTAATTGTTCTGTAATATGAACTTTTCTTGTATTCTGATTTCTAATTATAATATAATCTTTTAAATGCCATTGATTTGGTTGTGAGTGCACATCAATGTTCTATATAGCGTTTCTTCTGCCTAAACAAAATATTTGTAATGGTCAATCTGTATATTGTTCAAAATTTTACCAATAACAAATCATTTGAATTTATAGAACCAATACCATTATTTTTAATAACTTTTGTTTGAAGTCAACTATTTATACTATCTTATGCATTAAGATATGCAAAAAGAAATAAATTGCATTTTAGTGATATTGTTGTAATAATGCTATTCAATAAGAATAAAAACTTTGCATTTCTGAACTCTCTGAATCTAAGATTGGTGCATAGGCATTAACAAAATGAACACTTGTGTCATTGTGCAAGACAAGTTTTAACATCATTAGTTAAGTTTTTCAAGAATCATCATGCATTTTCTTTTGACTCACTGATATGATATTTCAAAAAACTTATAGCCATTCTCCTGTTCTATTAAATTTTCTTATTCTGGAAAGTGCAATGCTCTGTTTTGGTTTTTAAAAAGTGTGTATCATGTCCATATACCTATCTACATTTAGGAAAAAAATAAATTTTTAATATTAATCTTTTTTACTATCATTGCCTCTTCCTTTACCACTTCTACTAATATTATTGCTATCATTGACATCAATAAAGCCAGACAGTGTAAGACAAACCATTCTTATACCATTTTTTCTAGGTTCCTTTCACTTCCATGATAGGTCAGGGATTCCTTAATTAGAACTGCCTAAACATAGAAGATTTGTCATCTAAAACTTTTGTCTCAAATTCAATTTGAGAATAGATTCATTGCACTGCCTTCATCAAAGATCATAGCTGGAAACTGTCAGACTATTAGTCTGTTTCCCCCATTGCTTTTTTTAATTGTTGTATGCTTAAGCTAAATAAAAATGAGAATTAGGATTCAAAATACTAAATATATAATTTAAAGTGTAAATATGGTTGTACAAGCACACAATCTCATTGTCACAATTAGTATAGAAAGATGACAGATAGTATGAAAAGCTTATGACAATTGGATGCTACACTAACCCAAGAGATTCATGAAGAAAAAGAAAAAGATGGATAAGAAAAAACTGTAGCAGAAACAGTACTTAATTTTTGATTAACCAAATACTGGATCTTTCACTTTCTGTTTGCCCTTCACAATTGATATCATTTCTCTACCACAATTTAAAAAGCCAACCAGTAGCCTGATCCTAGCATCGAAATATTTTTCATACTTATATTTAATATTGAATATTCATTACCTGACTCCTTTTCATTTTTTATTGACATAAACATCTATGATATTTAATAATAGATATGTTAATTTTTCTTTAATAAATGTAAATTCAAAATAGGGTACTTAAAGTGTATTTATAATCCCTTTTATAAAAACACATGCAAACACCTATATATAATTAAATATACAAATAATTAAAGTGATCATATATATTTTCATGAGTGTGTGAAATTATATTTCTATAATATGCCTAAATTTATTTACTACTATCATTAGAACTTTACTAGCATTTTAGCAGGATTCCACCAGCCACTTTTTAAATACTCATGGTTATTGAGTGTGAGTGAATGATTGAATTTTAAGCTATTTCAAATATTTTCCCTATGAAATTTTTTTTTATTTAAAATATATAGTATAATTGTATTTATCATGTTTTAAGTCTTTCAATTTTTTTTTCATATGTCATAGCATCGACCAGAATGTGAACCCACAACCATCTGCAACCAACTACTTGCTTGCAAGGTGGCTGCGATGACCTCTCAGCTAACAATGCTTGACAAGTCTTTCAATTTGCTAGGCAAAAATAAAAGAAAATAAATGAGTCTTAGACAAGTTTTTTTCTTTGTAGGAGATCTTCCAAATGTATTAAAAATTGATAACAATCTAAAACAGATAAGAATTTAATAATTTTTATTAGTCATTCATTGTATTAGAGATTTATCTTGCTTTAGATTTGTGCATTGAAAATTACATTCACCATCACCCATTATCAATCCCCTGCAAGATGAAGGTCTCTCCAAGTTCAATCCATCTTCTCCGATCTTTAGCTTCTCTTCTCCACAACACATTACAAATTACATTACAGATATATTATTCAGTAATCATTTACTTTGGCAAAGAATGCTTTTAACAAGTAATTTATTAATTCTAAGAAATAAAGTATTGTTTTTGTTTCCAATTCATAGTGTAGCTATTTATTCATGTAGTTATTTTATTTTTATTCTCATATTTATGACATAATTACAATATTCCACATAAATCTTTTGCTTTTATGCATTAACTATTTTAAGTTATATTGAATATTATTATTTTTTTTAATAAAACAGCAGAAGAAAAAATATGCCTTTATGGTAAATATGTTTATTAATCTTGGAAAAATTATAAATATGAAGGTGATAAGCTATTTTTTTTTACACTCTTTATTTTCATTTCCTATGAAAAAAAATAAAAAAAAATTCTTTTTGAACAAATAATTCAGCAGATATCAAGAGTAGTTTCAATAAATGATATAAACAGTTAGTATTTTATTTAAATATAAAATAATAAAAGACAGCAATAGTATATTTTTAAAGACATTTGTTTAAACAGTAATAACTTAATTTTCTAATATCAAGAAATTGTATTTGTAATTTTTACCTTTGCTAAAAAAATAATTTTGTATTAATTAGATAAAAATTTAAAAAATGATAGAATTAAATAAAGATATGTTATGTGATTATTATTATTATTATGATTTCGTTAATCAAATTTTATTAATATTGTTAAAAAAATTATTATCATTATATCTTATTTATTATAATTTTTAAATGTAAAATTATAGAGTAAATAATAACAATAATAAACAAAATTATAGCACCAGCACACACACTTATCATTCTAAAATATAAATAAATAGCTTTATTTATTATAAATGTTACAAAGAGTCATTAGATGAAAGTTAAAAAGTAGAACTACAGATAAATACTAAAATCATTAAAGCAATGTTCAATTGATTTTCTCAAGAAAAAATACAGATCGATGATGACGAATCAGAAGAAATTAACAATTCCAAATAACTTGATCATATTGTTAATACAGATGGAAACATAATCGTTGAAAATAATTAGTAGAATTAAACCTATATGGAACACTTTTTTTTATGTATCAAAGTGTCAGCTGGAAAACGAACCCCGGGACAACTGCTTGTAAGGCAGCTGTGCTAACCACTCAGCCACCAACCTTTGACTATATGGAACACTTTGTCTAGAAATAACTTGAATATCAAAAAGAAATATGTCTATATGTTTAAAAAATGTTTTCAATAAATGTGTTTTACCAATTTTTTTTTCTAAATCTGTGACTCAGACTCCTAACAGCAAATATGGAGACTTTTGACCATTCAATAAAGTATGAAGTGATGTATGCTAGGAGTAACAAGAAGGAATTGAAAGTGAAATATATGGGTAAGAGAACAAACAAGTATTACTGCCTTCATTAAAAGAATTAAAAAACTAAGGTGGAACTGGGCTGAATATATTAGTAAAAGTGATGATAACAGATGGACAGATAAAGTTTTAGATTGGATCCTAAGAGATTATAAAAAACCTAATAAGAGACCATATGTGAGATGGACAAATAAAATAAGAAAGTTAGCTGGTGTGATTTAGAGAAAAAATGTTAGGGATTGAAGAAATTAAATTTGGAGAGACTATCATCCTCCAATAAATTAATCATGTTTAAGAATGATGATGATGATCATAAATTAATCTCATGATATGATGTAGATCAATCTTTTTCAAGCAGAAAGCCTTAAAAGGTATTGCACATTGTAAATGAGGCTAGTACTACTAAAGAAATTTTTCATAAATTTCATATTTATTACAATATGTGACAACATAAACTTAATTTTTAAAGAGAATTGATGGCTTTTCAAAATTAAGCAAGAAATTATTTATTATTGGCAGAAACTGACAAAATTTGAATATAAAGTTATGGGTTTATTATATAAAGTAATGATAACATAAAATGTCATATGTTATTCAATGTTATAGATTGCCTGCAGTTGTTAACATAGATTTTTTTAATTTGTTAATCAAGTTTATTACATACATATATACTACATTTATATATATATATATGTAAATCGCGTTTGTATATATATTTGCAGAAAATATTTTATCAATATTCTAAATCAAAGCAACTCTATAAAGATATATAGGTATCTCATATAAATATAAACTTTGATTGAAGTCATATAAATATAAATAGCCAAATAGATTTAATGTTCTAGAGATCTTAAGGATGTTTGAATCCGATATTGACGGCACGATTGTGGACCATACGCATTCAAAATCTGCCATTCTCCGTGAATCAAATCAGTCAAAGTAATTAATACCACAAATTAATTCTTGTTAAACTTATTAACAAACAGATATTACAATCAGGGTTTTTATGATACTGAAATTATTGATTTTGACTTATATCCTGCATGTTGTCCGTAATTAATATTGTAAAATAAATTTTAACAACTTTCATTCTTAGAAAATTTGATATTATCAAATCGCATTTATTCTTTAAATATTTTACTTGTTAACATTTTAATTTATTTGCTTTGGTTCATTTACTTAGACGAATTAAAAACTAATAAAATTAAAAGCATTTAAAATAATCCTATCAATTATGTCATGACCCACTTATTTTTATGTTATTTGAAAAGATATGTGTTTTTAAGATATTATAATAAACTCAGTAAGAGAAGATAAATAACGAAATAATAATAACTGTAAATTAATTATAATTTTTGTTTTGTTTTGTTTTTTTTTAATAGTAAGTATAATCTCTTTTCGGAGTAGTGTTTCCTTTGGCAAATTATCAAATTTAACTTAACCTATTTGCTAAATTTACATGTCATTTAAAAATATACTATTTTTATGTTGTTATTTTCTCTTTTCGAGTAACCACTTATTTCGTTCTTATTTTAAAAAAAGAAATCCCTCATAAGATTAAAAATATTCGAAGAATTACAAGCTGGGAGGTAAAATGATGGAATCATAATTAATTCTTTTTAATAAAGATATAATTTTTTTTCTGAAATAAAATAAGACAAGAATAAAAAATATATTTAGTTTACAATCTTCTTTTTTTATATTTTTAATGGATAAACTTATGTGGTAGTAATTTATTCTTCAACATACGCCAAAAAAAAAATATTCTTATAACTTTACAATAAAATTATTGTTATTAATTAATCATTTAAAATGAAAGTATTACTTTGAAAATTGCTTTTCAATATAGTGTAGCAACAGAATTATGATGTAGCATTATCCATATTTTTTTAATTGAGCATATAGCATTCAATTTATATATATCATTATTTTCAATCATTATTAGTCCACTACAGGATGAATTCTCCAAGTTTAATCCAGTTTCTCCGATCTCTAGCCTCACTTCTTCCCATCACATCATTAAACTTTTTATTTCATCCATCCATTTCACATGTGATCTCTTTCTAGGTCTTTTACAATCTTTTGGGATCCAATTTAAGATTTCACAATATCCATCTACTTCCCTCTTTTTTTAAAAAAATTTCATTCAAGATTTACAAAGAAAATTCGATCAACAAAGATTTTATCAATTTCCAATAAGAAAAAAAATTGAATGTTCTATTTATGTATTTCACTCTATTACACTTTATAATTTGTTTCCTGTATTTGAAAAGTTCAAATATGATTTTATAATATGCTTTTGTTTGTAAATTTATATTTTTATAAAATCAAGTCCATTTTATTGATTTTTAATATAAACTAAAGGTTTAAATATTAAAGCCAAATGTTGAACGTTTATTCAAGCTTTTTTAATGTGTCAAAGTGTCCGCTGGGAAGCGAACCCCGGGACAACTGCTAGTAAGGCAGCTGTGCTAATCACTCGGCCATCAACACTTGACGTTTATTCAACTTACTGCTAGGATTAACAAAGAAAATATCTATCTGCTAAATGGTTAAATCAAATCTATTTTACACTTTTCACTCACAAGAATTAGCTTTATTTAGTTAGTTCTCAGTTCACTTTTTGAACGCATTTTTATCTTCAATCTCTTTATCCATTCATATTCTTTTTTATACTATGTTATTAGACATTTCACTATTAACTTCAAATCAACATATTTTTAAAAATTTCTCTTTCTCCCTCATTTACAGTTCCTTTTAATATATTTCCGTTTTCAGTATTATTGTGAAGATATAGATTAATATAAAAAAATTGTTGATGTAATATAACTGAATTTTATAACAATAACTCTGATGCCGAGTTCTGGCCCAATAATTTTGATTATGACAACAAATTTAATTTCGCCAAAGCAAATAATAAATAATTATTCTAAGAAATAGTAAATAATATTCCTTCCCCAATTGCATCCCAGTTTGCTCAGTTCATTTTTTTAAATAAATATTTATTTATAATAATGTTAGATTTCATTAATTTAACGATTTAAATAAACATAAATTTTAGACTTAAAATAAGAATGAAATGTTAATTTTAAAGTAACGTTTATTTTATAACACGGTTTTAAACAACCTACCACTCACCAGTCTATCTAATAATACTGATACACTTAAGCACATATATGCTGAAAAGATAAACAATCACCAATATATGTATTTCATGCTAAACCAGTAATCATCAGTTGGTCCAGATTATCATCTCCCACACATATATACTATAAAAGCTCAGATATATATTAAGATAGTCAATCTTCAAATTTTAATGAGCAGGCTCCAATCTACTACACACTCCAACTCCTCAACCGTCCATCCAAGTGAAAATCTGATGATGGAATGCTCCAAGGCCACCCTGAGACCGAGATTCTTGTCACACCCATGTTGACCTAAGGTCAATCTGAACCTCACATGTACAGGACGTAATCCATTAAATACATATGCAAGGATGGTCAGACATCTCTACAATGTAATAACTGAAACACAGGCTTATTATATATACACCTGTGTCTATATATGTAATATATAGGGTATATGAGCACAGACTTTCACACAACCCACCACTCACCAGTCTATCTAATAACACTGATACACTTAAGCACATATATGCTGAAAAGATAAACAATCACCAATATATGTATTTCATGCTAAACCAGCAATCATCAGTTGGTCCAGATTATCATCTCCACACATATATACTATAAGAGCTCAGATATATATATATTAAGATAGACAATCTTCATACTTTAATGGACAGGCTCCAATCTACTACACACTCCAATTCCTCAACCATCCATCCAAGTGAAAATCTGATGATGGAATGCTCCAAGGCCACCCTGAGGCGAGATTCTTGTCACACTCATGTTGACCTAAGGTCAATCTGAACCCCAGATGTACAGGACATAATCCATTAAATACATATGCAAGGATGGCAGACATCTCTACAATGTAATAACATACCCTCTATATTAATATATAGACACAGGTGTATATATAATAAGCCTGTGTTTCAGTTAACACGGTTTTAAAATAAATACAAAAATAAAGTCATTTAAAGATGAAAAGTACATTGTTTAAAAATATTCCTTTTTATCTATGAACCAAATGAATCATAATATCTAAAATATATACAAATCTAAAGCTAATAATGCAAAAAATTACATTTCACACTTAATTACAGAGTATATATTTATAATAAATTAATATGGTCACTATTTCCAAAAAAAAACAAAAAGAACCAAAAGTAAAATGACAATAATAATACACTAGATATTAATTTTATGATGATATACAAACAATCTGTGAATTATAAATGCATCCACAACATACAGAACAAACGCCATTATTCTGTTTATGCAATATTTTAACTACTCCATTTTTTAATTTCTGTATCAGTTTTTTTAACCTTTGCAGCATACTAAATTTGAGGATAAACATATTTATTATCTGACTGTAGTTCTCAATTGAATTCTATGCTCATTCTTATTTTTTCAATAAAAGCAATCATACTTACATTTCTTTAGAATGTGCTTGAGATAATCTTAACAGTGTAAGTTCTGTGTTTCCATGAAAATCATACTCACATTCATTGAAATATATTGTTTATTATTATTCATTTGTTTCACTAATAGAGATGTGATTTTACAGTAAAACTTTATAGTATTACTTCCAGAAAGCTGAAGAATGCATTGACATCTTATGATCTTACCATTATATCTTCAGAATTTTATAGAGCATATTTAAAATAAATTTTCTTACAATATTTTTTTTATATTGATACGAAGCTCAATTCTCACTTTTATATAATCGACTAGGCAAATGCCCTATATGGTTTAGAAGAGATATAGACTCTAGAGGTTAACATTCTCATTTTTGGCATTTGAATGATTTATGAATACCTGAGTGTAGAAAAAAGACTTTATCACTGCAATGAAATACTCTACCTTTTAATTTGACACTCTCATTTCTATTGAGAATTGTTGGGTGTTTTTCTCATAAAAATCATGGTAGATTCCCTGCTTTTAAATTACTGTTTTATCATTATCGTAACACATATCAGCATTGGATTTTTTTTATGTAGATTCTGCAGAACTGCTTTCACTGACTTTCTTAATATAAAAAAATTTAAAAGATCAGTATTTACAGACAGTCAGCAAATACAAATAGCTTTTACTATATTGTTCCCAAAGAAAATATTTCTTTTAAGGGTGTTCCTTTCTTCTTGACCACACTTAACGTGAAACTCATCATGTAACATTATGACCTGTAAAAATTAACATGATGGTAAAAAAAATTTAAATATTTTAATAATTACAAAACAAATATCAGATTTTAAAGCAAAATTTAATAGATTTATCATAAATCCACATTCATTTGTTTGCATTAATTTATTTTTTGAAAAAATTATTTACATTAACATCATTGATGATCTTTATGTCTGTTGTTCTCATTTACAACTCAGTTTTTAAATATTAATAAAGTTCAAATATGACTTTTTCAGAATATTATTCTTTTATAAGATTAAATTAAAAAGAAATCAATTCCAATTTATTGAGATTTTCATATAAAACAAAGATTTTAGATGTGAAAGGTGAGAATTTTCAAAACCTTCCATCAGGTATTACAAAAAAAAATGTCTGAATTTGAAAGGATTAACTTACTAAAAACAACAGCAGATTCCTGGACATTATATTTTTAACAATTATGCCCACCTTTTTACTTAAAAAATTTCCAGATATTAGTGTTCAAAAATTATGTGATGTAAAAATAATGTCATAAACAATTGAAAAAATATATATTTACTTTTATCCAATATCTAATATTTTACTTGTTTTTTTAATTTAAAGTGTCTGCTAAATATAATCTGTAATTTTTCAAATTATTCAAAGGCTAACTGGATAAAACAAATTTTCATTTTACAGAAAGGATGAGTGATTTCAGTGTTCTCATTTGATTCCCCATAGCAAACATAAATAAACATGTTTTTAGAACTCATTTGCATAAACAATTTGCGGACTTCTCTATGATCAGTTTCATCTTTCTCATTATTACTTAATTAATTTATATGAATGGTGAATAAATATTCTTTTTTACATAATTTCTGTATTGTTATTGAGATTGAAGATATATTTGGAAAATTCATGCAAGATTTATTTTCAGTCACTATTATTTTACTCAATTTTAATTATTTGTATAGAAAAATGCATGTTTAGATATTATATAGTTGTCGTAACCCTTGCCTATCATATATATGTTAAAATGAAGGTTTCTATGGGTAAAATTTTATATCTTGATACAAGCAAATTTTTTCAGCACCTCTACAAGTTGTTTCATGATATTCATTACCCAGTTGATGACTGTGAGACTTAGTTAAAACAGTGGTATATTAGTACAATAAATCATACATGGATGAGCCTGAATAATATATCATATATCAAATGCATATATGGCTAAGAAAGTCAGAACCACTCTCTGTGGAGTAAATATATGAATATATTAGAGTCTGCATTTCAAAAATAGCCAGTTCAAAATGATACCACTTTGAAACTGTATGCCATTAGATCTTAAATAATGAAACATTAACTAATTCAAAGAAAAAGAATGAAATGTAAATAAATAACAATCTTAATTTGCTACTAAACAACCATGTTTACTACTCTTATATAAATGCAAACTAAACATTAGTAATTTTAATCTTTAAACCATCAAATACAATTATATATGAAAATAATCCTAATGCATAATGCTAAATTGGAATAAATATTCGAATATCAAGTCACCACATATGGTTAAGAAATTCAGCACTACCCTCTGTGAAATAAATATATAAATATATTAGAGTTCATATTTCACAATAACCAATTCAAAATGATACCACTTTGATAAAATCTAATAGTATACAGTTGTAAGGTGATATCCTTTTGAACTGGCTATTTTGAAATATGGACTCTAATATAGTTATATATTTATTTCACAGAGGAAAGTTCTGAATTTCTTTTCCATGTGGGGTGATTTAATATTTGGATATGTACTTCACTTTAGTATTATGCACTGGGATTATTTTCATATATATTAGCAAAGCCAAAAAGGATACTCTGACATCATTCCCACTTTTAGAATGTAAAAGGTTACTTGATCATATTTTATCCTTAAAAAGATAAGATTAATTTCTGAGAGAATAGTAACAGAAAATAAGAGAAGCATGCAAACTTAGTATTTTTTAGGAAATTTAATAGTGTTAGTGTTTAGTTAACTGTATTTGCAAACATGCACAATTAAAAATAGAAATGCATATGTTCTATTACATGTTCAACAGGGTAGCATTAGCCTTAAAAAAAATAATCAGTTATATAATATTATTTATATTTTGATTATGAATAGTTTCATAATTTAATCACATTGCAAGTTCACATTAGAATTATCGAAATAATTTTATACTATCATGCCACCTTTTCAAACTTAATCAATTAAGGTTATTTAATATTTGTAGTGTTATAGGGATTTCATTCTAGTCTTCTCAAAATAAAAGCTTATTGTTTCTGATATTTTAGCTGGTAATCTTTTATTTGTGTTGTTAGAATTTATTCATTAACAATTTATACTATATTGCAAAATGATAGCAATTAATTTGTTTAATCGAGTTTTCTACTTCTTTTCCTATGAATTGATTTTTATTATAACATATCATACCATTTACACCTTTATTACGCTTTATCAATACTTTTATTTGTATTATTTGTATTACACTAACAGTTTTGACTGTCCTGCAGTCATCATCAGAGTTTTTTTGGGTTTTGGTAATAGAATCAACAAGAACTCTGATGATGACTGCAGGACAGTCGAAACTGTTAGTGTAATACAAATAATACAAATAAAAGTATTGATAAAGTGTATAAAAGGTGTAAATGTTAATCATGTTTACATGTGGTGCTGTGATCACTTTGCATAGTAGCTTATCTAGCTGATAATCTTACCTTAAAATAAAATAATATTATCATGCTAAAATATAAGTCTTCTGGAAATTATAGCAAAATAACTAACAATTTCAAACAAATGAAATATCCAAATTTTACCAAATTTTAAATGAATATAAAAAATATGAGTTGAATTCCTGAAGAGAAAAAAGCTATGTTGCAAAATAAATCACAAAATACTTTTTAAATGCAATAAAACATAATATGTCCCAGTGAAAATGTGATTGGTTCTCTCTTTAAGTTGCCTGCAATGTCAACTCAGAATTTATATATGTGTCATAAATAGTTTAGTTATTTGCTACAACAGTTTTGAGATACTAGGATGTCTAGATCACAACATGAAATGTCATACCATTTACAAATTTCTCAAACACTTTAACCATACTATTTTTTATATCAAAACTTTATTCTTACAGTTTCAACTGTCCTGCAATCATCATCAGAGCTATAACATCCAAATATATAATTATGCAATTAATAAAAGTTATACACATATTTATATACATAATTAAATACACAAATAAAAAAAATTTAACCTGACCATTATAAATAATTATTTCCTATTTAATACTTTACTCTTAATTAATTTTATCCACATTTATTTTATATTACTTCCTTTATTTTTAAATTATTTATTATAATTTTAATTTTTTAATTTTAAAAAACTTTAAACTCTTTATTCTATTATTTTATACATATTATTGCGTTTTTACTTAGTCACATATCTTAACTTGTAAAATCTCACATTCCATAAAAAATGTTCAAAATTTCTTTAAAAAAAATTGTTGTTCCTATAGCTTTAGACCATAGTATTAATATTAACCTAAGTGGTAATAATCTGTATTTTTTAAAATAAATTTTAACATAATGCTTTTATTGATATTCAAGTTGAATAAAACTCTGAAGAGGTCAGCATCTTACGAACTGTGGCTAAGATTCAAAACATTTTTTCTTTGTTCTTTTGACAGAAAAGTACTCAAAGAGAGTTTGTGTCCTTCTGGTCTAGTTTTCATATGAAAATTTTAAAGTATGATTTAAAATGATTTTTTGTTTATTTATCAACCATTTTTGATTGTTTTTACACATGAATTGATTTCTCATTATAAAGAAATGCACAGTTAAACTTTCAATTTATTGATTTATGTTTTATTTCTAGAAATAAAAGTTAATAAACTTGACCATAATATAAAAAAGAGAAACAAATGTCTACTGTGTCATTTATCTGTCAAAATTGATTTGGTTTTTAAATCTTTTAAAATATTCTTTTAAAGCAGAATTTGGTACAGAGATCATAAATCTATCTTCATTTATTCACATTAAACAAAATACTTAAAAATAAAAATGAATTTATTAATTTTTAGTATGATTGTTTATGTAATGGTGCATTGTTATATTTACAAGTCAGTTTTTAAATATTTAAAATGGTCAAATATATATTTTTTAAATATTAACCACATATAAAATTTAATTAAAAGGAAATCACACCTAATTTTTGAGTTTTAACATAAAATAAAGATTTTATAAAAACAGAAAATTTGAGCATTTGCAAAAACTCTCACCAGAAGGAACAATAGGAAATGTCAAAATGCAAGAGAGTTAACCATGATGGAATAACATGGTAATATTATATTTTATTTTAAATTGAACAAAACTTCTACTGAAACATTTGAAATGATTCAAACATTGTGCAGCAATAAAATCATAATGTTTTCAATTAGTTTCCAAAAACTTTTTATTATGAAATAATTTTATGTGTATGTTTCAATGTGATATTTCAATATAATAAATAATAAAAGGTGTTGCTGTAGGGTACAATTTATCTACAAGATGGAGCCACATAAGTGAAACCAATAAGATTGTTCACTGACATATTCATACATATACATTTACTTATTTATTATTAATTAAACTAAATGAATATTGTTATAGCAATAGTAAGCTGCTTGAAATAAATTTTTTCAATTATATTTTTAGTCTTTAAACTAGTAAATATGAATATATAATGACTTCCCCTTTTGTCAGCCATCTTAATAACTGGTCTTGAAAAACGTCCCTTAGCGATTCACAGTTTCAGGAAGACAGGAACGATTGTCCCCTTACCTTTACGTCCTTTATTCAAGGTAAATCAGTTTTTAATCATTATATATAATGGAAAGTGGTAATATAATCGATAACACTCAAAATAATGTAAGCCCCAATCTCAGCATTCAATCCACCAATGCAGTCATCGGTCGTAAATTTTATAGCCTTAGATCCAATCTAAATGCATCTAAAATAACTTCTACAATGAATAAAAACCCACAAACCAGTAAATCAAAAGAAAATATCATTGCAAATATCAACAAAAGTTTAGAAAATATTCAACTTACCCCTAATATAAACAATAGCATAAGTATCTCATCAAGCGGAACTATTGAAATCCTTAAAAATTCAAGCGAAAATCAATCATCTAGCATAACTATCTCATCAAGCGAAACTATTGAAATCCTTAAAAAATTTAAGCGAAAATCAATTATCACCTCTCCGAAGCCTTTACTCATCCTCAGAAGATTATAATGAGCAATTTCCTTTGCCCAATAATACACTTAAAACCATATCTGAAAATAATAAACAAAAGTTCCAACAAGATGATACGGTGAAATTTTTAAACTAAAAAACTTTCCATCAGAGGTCGACAAAACCAGTGCTGTAACATCACAGTTTGTCAACAGTAAATTTAAAAATAAAAAAAAAGAAATAAATTATAAAACTGATAAATCTCATTCCAAAACAAACAAATATTATAGCACAGAACAATCCATTGCTACATCAGCCAACTTACAATCTAAACCAATTTCCTCAATACCAATATTGAAAAATTCCTCTATGTATGCAAATATCATAAGGTCTAAAAATTCTGAGAGTATCTCCGAAAATATTAAGGTCGATAATTTCAATGAATTATATTTGAATATCCCAGAATTAGACATAGAACAAGAATCAAACATGCTGGAAAATGTCTCATTTAATATAAATGATCTTAACGACAACATGTTCCTTAAAATAAACAACGATTTCAACAAAACGATACCCAACACTCTATATAAATCATTTGCAAACTATTACAGCGATAAGTCTTTAATCTTAGCCATAAAAAATCAACAATGTGCTTTATATAAGTTTCCTTTAGAACAACTATACATTCTAATCAATCAAAAGCAATTAGGCAGAGGCATTCACATGATCCTTAATCAGCTCAATGACCACTATGTGATCGTTGAATTTAAAAATGTGGGTGGACTGAATGAACTTTAAAAATAACTACAGATCTTTAGGAAATTATATACATTGCTCAATAAATATGAACCATCCAGTTACACTATCCGGCAGAATTCAAAACTGCCTTGCCCACTTGAATGAACAAGAACTACAAGACATTCTTATTAATTATGGTTCAGTTAGTAAATTTCAACACCTTTTAAATCTTCACTTTGAAGAACAAATCCTGTCCAATACAGTTATCTTCACACTTACATTAAAGAAAAACATTATACCCACTGACATACCCACTGTTATTACAGCAAGAGGTTCTCCTATGGTTTTGACATTCAGGGCAGTACAACCACAATGTTTCTTCTGCCTTCAAAGAAAACACCTCATTAAAAATTGTGCAGCAAGAATATGCACACACTGTAAGTATTAAAAAGAACAAAATTCACAGATGTCCTGGTAGACCTATTAACATGTCTATCACATCCTTAAATAGACAATTACCACAAGGGCCTAATTCAAACAGCAACCTCACAAACCCAGACAATCTGATTTAAATAAACCCTCCAACAAATCCTTTCACATCCAAACCTATATTTCAAAATGAAAATATTCAAGAAAGAACAAATGCCAACCTTTATACTAATAGTAGTGAATCAGAGAACCAAACAATAACATATATTGCTCCTAAACCAATCACTCAAACTAATAATACTCAAGATCAAACATATGATACATGTTATACTAATCCCTGAGAAATAATATTAGGTCAAACTCTTTCTACAAAAGAAGACAATATGACCAAACCATCTGAAGAGAGCAAGGCAAACCCAGGTGATGAAAAAAATACACTTAAAAATTTTCAAAACTATTCATCCAATACAACTCCCACCCAGCTTAAAACCATTGATACATCATCATTCGGGCCACCTATGTCTAACAAACCTAAACAAAGTGATCCACAAACTATCTCCAATTCTTCAACTCCTGCAATAATTAACCTTCCAGATGAAAAGATTCATCAAACACTCAAGCCGAAAGTCAGCATGATTAATGTTTCACAACAATTACAGCAAACAGAAAATGACTCAAGTCTCAAATTTAAACAGAAATCTTATAACAATAAAAAACACTTTTATCAAAATAACAGGAACAAGAAAACAACACTAATAAACTTCAAAACCTTCAAAAAACCGACACAACAAATACCCAAAATGCAAATAAGAAAATTAAAAGAAAATCAATTCACTCAGATAAATCAAGCTCTGATGATGACAGCTGCCACCTGATACATTACTCACCACCACCCTCTAACAAACAAATCTCAGATACATCCAGCTCAAAGCTTTACAAATCCATAGGAAAAAAGAGGAAAACCATGGATCTTACAACCATCTATACCATTGATTCATCTTATGAATCTCAGACAGATTACACTACTTCATCAGACACCAAAGACTTCATGGATGCAATTCCTCAACCAACAAATATATCACCAAGCCATCTACAAGTTCAATCAGAAGACTCTGATTGTCAAACAACATCAGACCTCACTAATATGGAGATATCCCACATTGACTTAGTACACTTCGCTGAGGATGGTTTGGATTAATCTATCATGTTCTGCAAAATTTCTGGCATTAACATTCACGGCATCAACTCCATTGATAGAGTTCTAGCTATTAAAAAACTGACTCTACTCTGCTCCTTACATATACTTCTTATGGGTGAAACCAAATATCACCATAATACTGATCATAAAATACTATCTCTTTTCTCATCTCTCAGATTTACTAGATTTTCCATTGGCCATTCAGCTTCAGGTGGAGTCGGTATTCTTCTTAGGAAGTCAACACCACCAAAAAGTTTTAGCATTCTATTCCTAGATGCCAATTTATTATCATAGAAATAGACTATTGGGGTTAACCGATCATCATAGCTTATATATATACAGCCAAAGACACCTCTCAATATCTAAAAATAATCCATATCCTAAATGCCATCAATGCTAGCAGAGCCTCCCCTACTATTCTTCTGGGAGACTTTAACACCACATATAATGACTTCAACAAGATATTTTTACATCTAATAAATTGCAGATTAATGTGTGGAGAGGGCTTCTTTCCTCCCGAAGCCTACTCTTTCTATACTAAAGCTAAAAAGTCCCTGATTGATCTGGTTTACTACACCCCAGACCTTCATTTCAATCTTGATGCAGCCTTAGCCCCTGTTCATATGGCTCTGATCTTACAACTTACACCAATCTCAATCTCTATACCTATTGATGGACCTTGAAAAACCATGCACATGATCACCCAATCAATCATGACTGAAGCGATAGTGTTTGAGGCATACATCTTTTTCCAAAAAAATAAACATCCTTTCCCTTCCTGCTGAGGAGAGCTGGTTTTCCTTCATCAGAATACCACAGTTCATATTAAATCACCACACCAGGAAAATCAAAGGACCAAATGGCCTTCTAAATGACCTAACAGACATTAATATACAACTTCACACATCACAGCAAAATTTCACAAATACAGAAAAAATTATCTTCCTTAAAAATCTCTACAAAATCAAGCAAAAATCCCTTGCAGAATATATATCCATCAGAAGACCAAATGTTTTTTAGCACAACAACTCTGCTGGATGAGAGACTACCTCAGATGGGCACTGAGGTACAATAAAAAACAAATCACTCCCTTATACATTAAAACTAATGGAACCAATCTTATTGGCTTTCCAGTGATGCAGCACATTAGCAAACAATTCTGCCAATTAATGCAAAAAGATAAAGCTCCTCCTATAAACAGCTGGTTGGATGCTGGTGACCCCAGTGAACATGGCATCACAGAAATCCAAATCAAAAAGGAAGATAACATTTCTCTCTGACAGCGTTTATCCTGGCCTTCACAGCATCCCAAATTTCTTTCTCAAACACCTCAGTCAATTCACTGTTCCAATTATTAAAAAATGATTGATCACCTAGCCTCTGGCAACAAAACATAACAGATCTTTACCCAGTGGCACTCATGCCTTTTATTAAAAAAGCAAAACCACTAAATGACATTAACAGTATCCAGCCAATTTCCATGACCCCATTGCTTATCAAGATTATTGTGTCAGTCATTAAAGATCAAATCCAAACTCAAATTCTCAGCCATATCTCGCCAAACCAATATGGAAAAAAGGGATCATCAACCTCGCATGCTATGTCCAATGTAACTGCACTGTTCAATTATATCAGAGCACATTGTAAATCCAAACCTATTGCTGTCCAACTGGATGTTGCAGCAGCATTTGATTCAGTACAGATCAACACCCTCCTGGATATTCTAGGGAATGCAACATTCCAGCTGTGATTGTTCAGATGGTCAGCAATCTGCTCAACAGCAGAGAGATTTTTCTCTCTCTTGATGGCAAGATCACTCCAGGTTTCAAGCCATACAAGTCAATCCCTCAAGGATCTCTGCTCAGTGCCCTTTTCTTCACAGTATACATCAATCCTCTTCTAATGGATATAGAAAAAAACCTCCCTGGAATATTCCTTCCCTCTCTCAATAAAAACTTCAATGTATTTGCATACATAGATGATGTCATAGTTGTGCTTTCCACCATTTAATACCTTCCTTATCTCATGAACATCTTAAACAGAAATCCAGCAAAACTTGGCCTACAAATTAAATTTTAACAATCTTCCATCTGGAAGATAACGTCTGATAAACAAATTAACTCCCCCTTTTCTGCTAAACCCCAAAGATACATAGGTTTCCCAATCTTCAAACTCCAACTGCAATGGCAAGAGAGATTCAAGATGCAATCCTCCAATCAACTGAAGCCATCACCACTTCACTCTCTAGAGTATACCTTTCATTATATGGAAAGGTTAGCCTTCTCAACATGATCATAATACCAAAAATCTCATATTATCTTCCATTCATAAAAATGTCTAAACAGTTTCAAAATAAAATTAACTGATTATGCACCAAACTTCTCTGGAGAGGAAGGACAGTTGCTATTAGCTTGTGAGATATCCAATGACCATGCAGGTTCAATGGACTGTCATTCCACTCAATACAGGCAATCATTTTACAAAAAACCCACAACACTCTACATAATCTGATTCTCTCTTGTGGATACTCCAACATTATAAAAAAAAATTTACACTGACTGATTGTCCTCCACCCTTTTCCAGTTCATGGATAGCATTGCTAATAGACCACCTACAACTTTATAACCCAATGTCCTCTAACCGTAACCAAAAAATCACCTTATGGGAAGCATACAATCTAATCAACTATAATCAACAACCCATTAAAACCAGCCTAAAAGTAACCAACCAAAGGCTCATTACACACTTCAAAAGATGGAGTCTAGAACCCACATTCCTGGACTTCATCATTAAAATTAATCTTAATGCACTTCCCACAAAGTGGTTTCTTTATCACTGAAAAGGTTTTACTAGCATTGACCCTATATGTGGTTTGTGTGCTCATGAAGATGAAACATAATCATAATCAATTCCAACATAAGATCTGATATGATTTTCTCACTTGGAAAATGCCATTCATAATGGAACCTTTTCAATAATAAGGCTTTCTATCTTTGTCCTTTATTCCATATGGATAGTGAGATGCAAAACTCTCATGGAATTACCCCCACCACAAATCATACCATTGTTTTACCAGCTCCTTGCCTCCGGTAAAGTCTTTGACGACACCTGGTCTTTAACTGCTCTAACCTTTTCCTGATTATCAATACCCACCTACCCAGCATTACAGAATAGGCAATTTTAAAAGAAAATATTCATGTTTATATAAAAAATGCTAATACCATTAAGCAAGTTCTTAGTTTCTCATATTCTACACAAACTCTTCATTATACCTAACCACATAAGTATATAACAATTGTGCTCTAACATAATCTAGCCATATGGCAAACAAAACTTTATATAATCATAAAAAGAAATTATTTCACACTCAGCTGCCTACTATATATATACAATTTTAATGCACAAAGCAGCGCATAACAGCAGAGCTTCTTCAAATTAAATCACAATTTATTATAAACTTAATATAAATTATAATACATAATAAATAATGCCCGAGCGTTTTCAAGAGAACTTAGCTCTCATAATCATGGGTAACAAAGAGTAAGCGTAACAAGGTTGCTATGTGTAAATATATGCAGTTATATGTAAATTAATTGAACTATATGCGTAAATCTAATTAACCTATTTCTTAGAAATTTTATAACACGTATCTTTCCTATTCATAGCCTTATCATCCATGGCAATAAAACATGCCTTTTTCACCTTTCTCTTAACATCATTTCTTTCCCTACAAACTATTCTTGGATTTTCAGGTTCACATGAATGACCAGTTAATTTCTGATGCATTGCGATTATTGAGGTGTAAGCTGGGTCTGCTTGGGCCTTTCTGTAAGAATATCTGTGCTGGGACAATCTTGTTGAGAGAGTTGCTTTCGTTTCCCCATAGTATGATGCCATGCAGTTATTTTCTGGGCATGAGATATTATAGACAGCCTGAAAAATGTTGTTGGGTGTTACAATGTCTTTTGCATTGTTGATAATTCTATTGGTATTAGGGGGTGTGTGAAAACATAGTTGAAAATCTCTATTAAACACTGAGTAAAGTTTTCTATGGGCGTTTGCAAAGTATGGCAACAATATTCTATTTTTCTGCTGCTTAATTGCATTGTTATTTAATTTACTGTAAAATTGTTTAATTTCCCCATCAATACTATTTTGTTTGAAACCGATATTTAATAAATCGTTTCTATATAATATCAAATTTGCCCTTTTGTCTGCTTCAAATCTGCAAAGGTGCTCATTCCTATGTAAGAAAGACATCAATCCTGCGAATTTATGAATAGGTGGTGTGTTAGAAAGGGGTTGTATATGGCCTCTTTTTTCTATAAGTTTTATAATCATCTTATAATTGAGTTGTTGACCTTCCCTTTGTACTTGAATATCCAAATATCTAGTTTTCTTGTCGCAATCTTCCATTTCTGTATTTAGCTTCAGATGAGTACACTCTTGTATGTCCAGCTTGATTTTATCTATAATCTCATCTGTTGCAGCAATAAAAAGGTCATCAACATACCTTGTATATACAATTAACTGAAGTGTTTGTTCATATTTAGGAATAATACTTTTTTCAAAATAATTAAGCACAATACTTGATATGATGCCACTCATGGGTAAGCCCATTGGCCATCCATCATTCATTTGGTACCATTGGTTGTTAAATGTTGCCACACTGTTGTTATTTAACCACTTTAAAAAATCAATAATGAAGTCGATCCTCTTTTGTTCCATATTGTTGTTCTTAAGCTCTTCTTTTATTATGTCAATGGACCTATTTCTATTAATGGAGCCATATAATTCAGTGACATCGAGCACTGCAATTTTAGTTTCTGGTTTCAGTATTTTGTCTTTTATTCTGGCCACAAAATCAAAAGAAGATCTGATTGTATATCTTCCAAAGCCAATAGTGTCAATCAGCCAACCATTTATTAACTTTGCTGTGTTAAAGTAATGCACACCCCCAAAATCAAGCATTAAACGTAAAGGCACATTTGGTTTGTGCATTTTTGCATTTGCGAAAATCAAATTTCTAAGAAATGGGTTAATTAGATTTACGCATATAGTTCAATTAATTTACATATATCTGCATATATTTACACATAGCAACCTTGTTACGCTTACTCTTTGTTACCCATGATTATGAGAGCTAAGTTCTCTTGAAAGCGCTCGGGCATTATTTATTATGTATTATAATTTATATTAAGTTTATAATAAATTGTGATTTAATTTGAAGAAGCTCTGCTGTTATGCGCTGATTTGTGCATTAAAATTGTATTTATATAATCATATTATTGTACAATTTATTCATTTATTTATCCTTTAACAGGATGTAATCACTATTTATTGTTAATAAAATTTTTGTTGAAATGAAATATGAATATATATATATATGATTAATCTATATTAGATTATATTGCAATAAAAAATTTTAGTCTAACCTACTGGAAAAAGCAAATTCACTTTTGCAAAATTATATAATTAAAATTTGAGTCATGTGAAAGAAATACTCATCTACACACATCTTTTATCTCTTTGTTTATGATAGAAATAAGTCTTTTTAAAAAAAAAAAAAAAAATAGCATCTTGAATTTGACGTAGCAAATATCCACATTTTTAAATAAAATTATAAATCATTTGAAACCTTTCAAATCTTCCTTTTTTAGATAATAATAACATTCACTAAAATTAATCATGCAGAGATCTTAGAAGTCGTATTCTTAGGCATATTTAAAAGATAATGTTGATAAATGAAAGTTCATTTCATCAAAAAGAAAAAAAACATGATTTATACATTTTAAAAAAAAAAATTAAACAATTATAATGTTAAAAATAATCAGTTTCTGTTGTTTTAATGATAAAGCTACAAATTAATTAAAATTAATGGATTGCTCTATCATAAAAAAAAACTATTATATCACAGCACAGGAAGTGGAAAGGTTGAGATCCATACTTTGATCCATAGATCTTTAGTTCTTACGTCATCCTTCATTCTGCCACTGCAGTAAACCATGCAAGAAAACATAATTGAATTGTTGGGTGCTTGGGAAATAATATGTCATTCATAGATTAAAAAGGGTAAAGTTAAAATATAACCAGTGAACTGTTAACTATTGAGCCCACAATTCAACCATTGCTTAAAATCACAAATGGATAAATAGTAAAAAAATATACTGCTATGTGTAGAAGAAAAAATTCTTCTGTATAAAACTTCCCATATATATAAATGCAGAAAGTTGATTTTTAAAAAAAATCATGATAGTTATATTTAATTAATATCAGCATTTAAAAAACAGTCATCCTTCGTTTTTGTAAATATATAATAGGTCAGAAAATTCTATGCTATTAGCATTCTTAATCCTGTCAAATTTTAACATTTTCTATTGTTACACATTGTAAAAAAACCTTTTAAAAATGCTCAACCTTACACTTCTCTATAAAATCTTTATTTTATACTAAAGCACAATAAAATGGACTTTATTATTTTTTAATTTAACTTTAAAAATTAATAATATTCTTAAAAATCATATTTGAACTTTATGGATATTTAAAAACTGATTTGTAAAATAAAACAAAAGATTTTAATGTCACTAACAATGTTAATGGAAACATTATTACAGAAAACAAATGAATTCTTGTTTTATTTTCAGTTTTTTTTTAAATGTAAATGAATGAATGTAGATTTGTGATAATGTATTAAATTCTGCTTTAAAATATAATATTTGTTTTATAATTATTAAAGTAGTTAAAAAATTTTAACACCATGTCAATTTTGACAGGTGATGACATTATGTGATGAGTTTCACATAAAGCATTGCCATAAAAAAGAAACAACCTTAATCTTTCCTTTGAGAACAATAATGAAAAACCTATTAACATTTTCCAACTGTTCATAATATACTGACCTCTTCAGATTTTTTTAATTAAAAAATCAATAAAAGCAATATAGGAGAATTTACTGTGAGAGTATGTAAAATTATCACATAATTATATGTATTATATTTTTTCTTACAGTTGTCTTAATAAAATTAAAACAATTAAAAATAATTGTTTTTCATAAGAGAAAAAATGGGCCGTGTAACACATGCTAATTTAAATATCTTTGCATATATTTTTAAGAAAGCTTTGATTATGAGGCATGGATCCTCAAAAACATCCAGCTTATTATTATATTTATTTATAATTTCTTTTTTAAACTTTACTTATAAGTTTTTGTGTTTTTAAAACTATTGTTTAAACTAATAAATTCATTAACCAAGATGTTGACATAGAGCTAATCTTAAGGTCAAATTGCAGCCTAGCAACTAATACAAGGGGAATGAAATTAAATTAAATTATTCATTATTAATATAATTAACAATAATAGTGTAAAATCATAAAAACCAAATGATATATGCAATATATGCTATCGAAAGTTGATTCTACTATAAATACTGAATTAGATAATTTATTAAGAAATTATATCTTTTGCTGATGTACTAGCCATTATGTACAATAATTTTACTGTATTTAAATATAGAATACTTTTAAAAGATAGATTAATAATTTGAATGATTTGCTTATTGATAAAAATTTTATTAGAAAACAAATTCTAATATTACTCAAATAGAAGAATAAATAAAATACTCTTTATTAATATTATTCATGTTTTTAAAATTATATATATATATATATATATATATATATATTATAATTATTAATATATATATAATATATATATATATATATATATATTAATAATTAGAAAAGCTTATAATATCATTCTAATTTGGAATTCTGAAACATCAATTTATATACTCAAACAATTTAAGATTATATCTATAGAAAAATGCATTGTGAGTAAACCCCACTTATCATAGGATATAATATTATTGTTCTAACTGAAGATAAATGTAATTATTTATTCTTAGTGAAATACCTAAAGTTATATAAATTTCATATATATATATATAATTTAATAAAATCAGGTATTCTATGGTAATATCTCACACAAACTCAAATATATATTATTATTCTATTTATTTATTTCTAAAGTGTTTTTCAAAGGAGCTATGCCTTCATTTTCAAAGCTATAGATATATAGCGATGTTCAATTTATTTATTTATTTAAACCAATAGATGCAAATTATTTAAATTAGATCTGCCATTTCTTTCAGATTGCATAAAACCTGTCTCTTTTATTTAATGAGTTTTCATCTAAGTTAATGAAATAGGCCTCCTTGATTTTCCTTATCTCATGTCGCTCACCACACATCACTTGTGGATTATCTTGTATACACGAATGGCCCATAGTGATTTTATGCTGCGCAAAAATAGAAAAGTGGGAAGGATCTATTAGCACCTAATTGTATTCAAGAATGGTACTACATGAGCAGTGTTTGGCCCATGGGTCTTCCACTGAGTGGGATAGTTGCAAACATTGTTCTTAATGCATACGATCAAATAATTATTCCCAGACATTTAAGTGGTGACCTAATAATTTACACATGCTATGTGGATGACATTTTCATGGCAGCATCGGAGGATACACTGGAAGATATAATTACAGAATTGAAAACTGCCTCAGGATTTACAGTTAATATAGCACAAAAGAAATTGGTGGAGGTGTGAAATATTTAGATTTGCAAGTGGGAATTGAGAAGCAATGCATCCAGTATAAAATGTTGATTAAACCTATTAATATAAGAGGCCATATTCATCATCAATCAAATATGCTAATCTGTATAAGCTGGCAGGTTTAAAAATATTTTTGAAAAGAAATGCTAGATTGTGTAGTTTTGAGGCTGACAAGAATAAGAATACTCAAATTTTTAGGGATGATTTGATAAATGCCAAATATAACAAGAGAACAATAGACAAGATAATTAGATGATTTAAAGACCCTCCTAATCTAGGGGATAGGCTAAACAAAACCAGGATTTTATTACCATATATTAAAAACATGTATACAGATTTACAAACAATTTTTTGCAAAGACTTTAGTGTGGGTTACAGATCCCCTCTTAAATTTAATAGATGCATTAACAATTCCAAAGATAAACTACCTCCAATTAACACCCAGCAGGCCATATATAAAATAATTTGCCCAGAAAATAATTGTCATGCAGCATACTATGGGAGACCAAGGCTTCTGTTGATACGAGGTTGCTACAGCATAAATATGCATGCAATAAGGCACTAACAGATCCTTCCCACTTTTCTATTTTTGCGCAGCATAAAATCACTATGGGCCACTCGTGTATACCAGATAATCCACAAGTGATGTGCGGTGAGCAACATGAGATAAGAAGGAAAATCAAGGAGGCCTTTTTCATTAACTTAGATGAAAACTCATTAAATAAAAGAGACATGTTTTATGTAATCTCGAAGAAATGGCAGACCTAATTTAAATAATTTGCATCTGTTGGTTTAAATAAATAAATAAATTGAACATTGCTATCTATCTATAGCTTTGAAAATGAAGGCATAGCTTCTTCAAAAAGCACTTTAGAAATAAATAAATAGAATAATAATATATATTTAAGTTTGTGTGAGATATTACCATAGAATATCTGATTTTATTACATATATAAACAACACAATTTGTTATTTAACAGTTATATATAATTTAAATGAAACTCCAATTAGTAGTAAAATTGTTTGTGGAAGAAGATGTCATCATTATGCAAGAAGAA
This sequence comes from Epiperipatus broadwayi, assembly GCA_028023455.1. Lineage (NCBI taxonomy): Eukaryota > Metazoa > Onychophora > Udeonychophora > Euonychophora > Peripatidae > Epiperipatus > Epiperipatus broadwayi. Next base: position 392,646 of record JAQFVV010000249.1, read on the forward strand.
TGTTTTGGAACAACTGGATACCTTGATTGTCTCTGTGCTGATAAATGACCAAGAAATAAAGAAGTTTATTTTTAATGAACATTACTTTGCAAATATGTAAAGGAATAGGGCATTAATATAAACTTTTATGATATCACGTCATCTTCTTGAATCATCATTTAAATATATTTAATTTTATTTTCTTTGTTATTAAAATCCATTTATCATTGGAATAATTCATTTAAGAAAGACTGAATGAAGAGAAACTGAAGATCATGAAGACAAATATTTTTTTGTTATATATTTAATAAAATTTGCAACTTTGACTGAGGTATGAACTGAGGTATAAAAAGTAAACTTAATATAAAGATAAGATTTTACCATTCTTCATATTGGATTTATTCATGACATAACAGAACTTTGTTGTTACTAACTTAATTAACATGATGTTTGTTTAATTAATAGTTATGTAAATGACTACTATCTTGTATGAAATATTTTTTAATGATGACTATACATAGGAATGGTCCCATGAAATTGGAATTCTCTCATACAGATTGCATAATATAATATTACTATTTATCTACATATGAATTATATCAAGATTAGCTAGTTTCGTATTTTTATAATATTTTTTTGTAAATTATAAAATTTGTTTATTATGTTATAAATTATTTGCATCTGTTCGTGTTATGAGATACATATCTACTATGCGAATATGAAAAGGTATTAATTATTTAATATTATGAAATAGTAGAGATGTAAGTAAAACCCTTATGATAATTTTTTTGTTGTATTAAATAAATTTGAATTGATATTCGTTAATAAATATTGTTAAAGTTTATTTTAAATTTAAAGAAGTTTCTAATTTAATTAATTTATTTAGTCATTTTACGAAACAAAATAAAGTTATATATATATTATACTTATTTAATATTCTAATATTCTGGTTAAAATAAATTTTAAAAATATATTGAGATTATATTAAATATTATTATTCCTGTAAAATTGAAACCCCTGAAGAAAGTTTATTGTTATACCTACCCTGAGTTTGAATTCTGAGCATAATAGAACGATTAATAAAGATGAAGATTTGGTGATTTAGTTTAAATTGTGTCTAAATTTAATATTTGATATTAAATTATTCTATTTGAAATGAATTCAATTTTAGATTCACAATTGCATCGTTTCATCTATGGCAATCTATATGAAGACCCAAAATCTGAGTATAGTGAGATGTGACCACCTTGTTTCTTTCTTATGGAATTCGTACCATTACACTACATTATTTTAAAAAATGTATGCTAACATGAGTTATGAAAACAATAAAACTATCACATTTTTTTTTTGTGAAAAAATCGCTCAATGATTTTTAATGAATATAAAAGTTAAAAAAAAAAATGATACTGAATAAAGCAAACAATTCAAAAGAAAATTATTTCTCTGAAATGAACATATTAATTTAATTTCGAGTATATATCCAAAGTCATTGAATTTGGAAAGTATTTTTATAATTGGTATATGAGTTTTTTAACTTGCATTTTTGTTTATCATATATATATATATATATATTGGTGAAAAGCTATGAAAAAAGAAATAGGAAGATAATAAATTAACAGTGAATATAATGAAATAATCATTATGTTAGAATTAAAAGTAAAAAAGAGTGATTAAATAAAATGTTGATCATGATTAGATTAAAAAGCTTTGCTGAAAATTCTTATTTATTTCCATGATCGCTTCACCCTAGAAATGTAAAAAAGTACCTGAAAAAAAAAAAAACTAATAATCTAAATAATATGTTATTAATAAAGTCAGTACTTATATATTATGTGTAATCTGGAAACTTGTCAGGTGATTTTGTTTTAATTATCCATTTTTAGGGGCCTTGAATAAATCTTGTAAACAATATGGCTGACTACATACTATTGTATTTATTATATCCCTTTATTTATTTTTTAATATGATTATAAAAACAAAAAAAATTACATAAAAGTATGACAATTAATTGTAATTAAAATAAATGAGGACCCACAAACTTTAATCTGTGATTTGTTTTGAAATATTCAAATCTAGCATGGCATAATTCCTAAGTTTTATAGCTCTTCCAACAATTCTGAATAAATAGTAGATCCTTCAGGGACATTTTCTTTGTTTGCATCCATAATAATAGGCACTGTTCTATATCCAACAGTTACAATAAAGCCTGCTGGTTCCTCTGCACAAAAAGCATTTGAAAATTATAACAAAAGATAGGTATGTTTGGGGGATTTGACTGGTCTGAGATGTGGAGCTAGTGATAAGGATGGTGATACTGTTTTATTTAATAAAATGATCTATGATTAATCAGAAAATTTCTTTAAATTTGCTTTAAGTAAATAAACAAACTGTGATAATGAGATTGCATGACATATAAGCTTTGTAAATAAGGTAAATAAATATATATACACTTGAATGTACATATATGTCAATATCCATTTAATAACTATAAAAAACTTAAAATTCTATTTATTTTTAATTATAAATAAATCTGGAAATGTTACTTGTGGAAAAATACCTTAACTGCTAATATTTTAATGCTACTTTTACAGCTTAATATTTTCAATGTCAAATCAAATCTTGAAAAGTTTCATCTTAAAAGTTTCACATTTTTAATTCGTTCAACAATATAAACACATTAATAATTTGTATTAATCATTCATTAGACTAGCAATTATCCAATAATGAATAATATTTCCATAATATAATTTTCACTATATCACTCTTATACAAAGTAGGGACTGGTTTCAATTCACTTTCGAAATCAATAATTCCAAACATTTTTAGATTTGTGAATTTTTCACATTTCATAAAATAGATCTTTTACCAGACATTCTAATCAAATTCTATTGAAAATATAAATAAAACTTAAATTTATTATGTACAGTTTTGTTTGTATATAAGACCATCCTATTTACTATCTTTCATCATATATTTATGATTACACCCCTCCACAAAGTGTTAAAAGCAGATAGAAACCAGTCCCTGCCTTATGTGAGAGTGATGTAGTAAAAATTACCATACAGAAATATTATTCATTAAGTGGATAATCTCTAGTCTAATAAATGTCTAATAAAAATTGTTAATATAATTTCCATCAAATAGTTTGTGTCAAAGTTGTGAGGGCAGTAAGTTTGACACTTATTTATTAAACTATAGTAATTGACTATTGATATATACTGAACAATGGTAAAGATATGTTTAAAATATTGTAATCTAGGCCAACTGATGAGTGCTGGTTCAACATGAAATGTGCATCTTAATGATCATACATCTTTACATATCTTTCACCATATGTTTATAATTACATCATTCCACATGATGTTATGTGATGTGATGTGATGTACTGTGGCTTCTCCTTAAATGAAGACAAGAATATCTGAGCAATTATGCCCAGATAAACCTGTTAGCCACTTAATTTTCCATTCCCCACTCTAAGTTTTCCCATATTCTGCTCCATCCCATTTTCAGTCTCTACCTTGTGTGAGAATGGTGTAATAAAAATTACATTACAGAAATATTATACATGTTGTTTACTGTTTAATTTTTATTTAATTTTGCTTATAAATGTGTGTATAAACTAATTATTAATTATTAATTGAATATGGTTAATGATCACTTGTTAAATTTTTTTTTGGACAATAAATTTTTAAATAATTAGTATTCAGATAAATGGTGCAGTTTTTTTTTTTATAACAAGTACAATAATTCTTAATAAAATTTCTCAAACTTAAAATTAAAAAGTCTTCCACATATAAATCAAATAAAGAACATGGAAGTAAAAACATTGATCAATTGAAAGGAAGGTACACAACCAAAAATAGATGAGCAAATCAGAAAAATATTCCAAGATATTCATAAATGTTTTTGACTTTAAATATTTCATTAAAAACAATCCACTGATTTATTTCCTCAGGAATCAAATCTTCTTCAAACAACAAAGTGAGAATTTGAGCTTTTTATCTAAAAATCTTTAGGTTTTGTGACCCTTCATTATTTCAATACTGCTTTGAGAATTTACTAAATGTAAAGCTAAATTTAAGATAAATTGTAATCTAATAGAAAATTATTAATATTTAAGTAAATGTGTTTTGTGAATAATGTTTGCTAAAAAGATATAAACTGATAAAATATATTTGTGGAGTGTCAATGATTACAAAACAATGGTTTTGCATGGGTTAGTTGCAGTGGTAAAGTGTCAGATTCCAAAGACTAAAACTCTTGGATTGATTCCAGTACAGGCATTTCTGAGACTCAAATTTATTATGAACTCCCAAACAATAAAGACATTCAGTTATTTATATTATATAACAGCAATGAATGATGTTTTGAGAAGTATATAGAACTTGGCCATACAAAAAAAAATCTGGCCAGTATAATTTGCTTAGGAACCCTTAGCTTGCCCTTCCTCTCTATAAGTGATCTAGAAATTTATAAATCATGATTCATTTGTAAAAAAGGGATAAAAGATTAAAAGATGACTATTATTAGTGCCTGCATAAATTATATATATATATATATATATATATATATATATATATATATATATATATATATATATATATATATATATATATATATATATATATAAAAAAAACCAACTAAATTTTTTTTTTTTTTTTAAAAACAACCTTTTATTAATATTATATTTTTTTTTTTTTTTTTTTTTTTTTTTTTTTTATATGTTTGAACTTTACTAAATCTGAAACCTGTATCAGAAGTGTCATGTATAAGTTTATTACACCAGGAGAGTGATGAACTTCAGGGCTGAATTTTCAAGAATTGAAGCTCAATGTTATTCCAATTACTTGAACATGGCATGGTCTTTTGAACAACTAACCAGTAATGCGTTTTTTTAGTATTAAATATCTGAATGCAAACAAAATGTAATCTTTAACCTAATCAATTAATAAATAAATAACAAAATGACTTTTCTGCTCAGGAATTTATATTAAAAAAAATTGGGTATGGGAAATGGCAGAATGATTGCAATCTTTGGACCTTGAAGTCCAGGGTCTGTCATTCTAACAGTGTGCTTAACCATTTAGGGTAATTAATAAATGATCAATTAGTGTATAAAATTGTTACAATCACTACACATTAAAAATATACACCTATAAAATAGTAAGTCATGATAAGTCCAATTCAAGACAAAGTTTTGCTTTACTTTTCTGATTAGGATAACTTTTTTTTTAATGTTGTATCAATTTTTTTCTATCTTATTCTCCCAGTGTAAGTTTATTCTTTTTCAAAAATATTTTAACACCTTGAAATAGTTATCCTTTTTATCAAAACAACATCACTTAACTCTTTCAGTTTACAACAGAAAACAAATGCATTTTTTCTTTACTCTAGTGCTACTTATAGTACGCTTGAATAATCACTGATAGCGTAGTCTAATTCTCATAGTCAGACCTATTTCTAAATTTTACCTATTCTAATGAGGGCTTGGTATTTACAGGAATCATGAATGCAGTCATGCATCTTACTGGTCTTTTAACTCTTTTTTTTTACTATCAAGCTAATAGCCTGACAATCACAAACACAGTTTAAAACTTAAGTTGCATCCCAGTGGCTCAGCTATTTTATATTTTAGCAAACTCAGTTTTAATCTAACAGTAAGTTTTTTACTTTGACTAAAAATGTTAACACCAACACAGCATTCTTTTTCCTTTGTTTATTACGGCATCCTTTTTCCTTTGTTTATTACGGTAAGCAAAAGCATTTTTTCTTCATCCACTCTATCACTATCATATAAGCTTGGCTACTCTCTTCTAGAAAGTTTGTGCCTTCATAATACAAGTTCGTTTTAATTCTTAAAAATAAAAACATTCTACACACATTCATATAATGTCTGCTATCGTATATCATAATAATATTATTGGTAAAATTAATTTTAATTCACTTAAAATGTCCATATCCATTGGCATCAAGTTTCTCATAATGCATACATTTTATTTTTATATTCATTATTTTACCGAGGGAAATCAATAATACTAACACACAAATAGCTTGATAAAACTTTCCGTACTTTTAACTCAAAAACAGACAGTAGACATCAAAGTAAATGAAATTTTTTAATATGCCATTAAGAAAGAAGGATAAAATTACGTAATTGCTATTATGTAACAAAGAATACAAATGTTTTTGTTTTTTTTTTAAGTTTGACCTAGTAAATTTGTAAATCAGTTTACGTTACATGACTATTTAAAATTAAAGAATAAATTTGTAAATCAGTTTACGTTACATGACTATTTAAAATTAAAGAAAATTCCATTATGGTTTCATAAACTGAAAACCCTGATGATATTGCAAAGATAAGAAAGGTTGTTTTGTGAGCCTTAATTTGGTTTTTACTTTATATAAATATTTTTCAAATGCATTTAACGATACACACACATTTAAATGTTTATTGTTTGCTTTGGGTATATTATATTTTGATTTATACGTTAAAGCTGTGCTTTTCACTTTAAAGTCATAACCCGAATGTAAGATTTTAAGAAGGTTTTTATGAATAACGTCGTAATTATAAAAATAATAATAATAATAATTTAAATGTATATTTAAAAGAATGCTAATATATATATAATGATTAAATCTTGATGCATCCAATAAATATTATATAAAAATATATTACAAACTGCTCTCTTTCAACAGATTAATAATATCAGGAACATCACATGATCTCTCATATGCTTGCTTGTATATTTCCTAGAACAGTTATTTTTCTATTATTCTAAATCATATCTGCTCTTGCAAGGATTTAATTTGCGGGTGTGCGCATTAGTAGAATATTTTAATATCAAAGAATATATCCCAAATTAAAATATACTCTTACAAAAAAAGGTATCCCTATGTTCAACTGTGATATAAAAACAATGGGTTCACTGTAATTTTTTTTTTTAAAAAAATAATATTATATAGATTTGGTTTTCCAGAAAGACAGCCACAATCCATGGATCTTAAGACTCTAGAGTCCATAACTTTCTTAGTTCACCAGATTATGTAAAACAATGTGTATTATATATATCATAAATAAGGTAAATGGAGAATTGGATTAAAGATGCTTTAAAAGACTGAAATATTTTTTAATGTTTAATAGCATTACTTGCATAAATTACATTAGTTGATATGATTTTTGTAACATTAATAAAAGTGCTCTTTTTGTGTTTCATTTAAGTTTATGAAAACACCTTATCACAAAAATGTCATACCATGTCCCATTTTTGAATAACTGTTTGCCCCTTATATGATGGGTTTATTAAAATTATTTGTACCTGGCTTTACCCAATATATGAAGAATTACCATGAAAGGTACTGTGAGCAATTCCAATATATTCCATGAACTTTAAGGGCCCTTGTATGTTTCTTTAAGGATTAGTTTGATTCTGTCATGTAAATAGTTAAGTGTTTTTTTCCTATTTTATATGAAATGCCAAGTTCTAGTCATCGATGTTGCAAAAATCCAGTGGATAAGTTTTGTTACAAATGTAGATGATTTATTTTAAAAACAGAGGCTCGATCTATATCCAAGGAAGCTTTAAAAAGCCTATTTTTATATTTTAAGTGCCAAATTGGTGATCAAAATAAAAGTTGGGCTTCTCATGTTTGTTGTGTGAGTTGTCGTGTAAATTTAGTACAGTAGATGCATTGCAAGAAAAATTCTATGCTGATTGCTCTTCCAATGATGTGAAGGGAACTTTCTGAATATGTAAATGATTGCTATTTCTGTATCACTAAAACAGAAGGGTATTCAAAAAAGCAAAGGGACAAAATTTGAGTATCCAAATTTGCCTTCTGCATTAAGGTCAGTTCATCATAGCCAGGAATTACTAGTGCCTATTCTGCCTTTAAATTTGGACTACATTATGTTTTCCAGTGATTCTAATTTTTTTATCAGGATCTTATTACAACTTCCTGAGAATATCAGTAGTGACCTTACACTTTTACAAACTACCAGTGAAACTCACTTAATAACTCGGAATGAATTAAATGATTTGGTATATGACATGGGTCTGTCAAAACAAAAATCTGAATTTCTTGGTTCCAGACATCAACAGCAAAACCTATTAGATAAAAATGTAAGTATTTCAATTTACCAAAAATAGAACAAAACATTTTCAATTTATAAAATGGAAGAATCACTATGTGTCTGTTATAATATTGGTAATTTAATGAATGAGCTTAATATGGAACATGTACCTTCTGAGTGGTGTATTTTCATAGATTCATCTGAATACAGCCTTAAAGCAGTCTTCCTTCATAATGAGAACAAAAAACCATATATTCCTTTAGCCTATTCAGTGGCAATGAAAGAAAACTATGATAACTTAGCTACCACACTAAATCAAATTAAATATGAACTGTATCAGTGGGATATTTGTAGAGATTTAAAATATTAGGTATGGTTCTATAAAATATTGTTGTTGTTTTTTGTGTCTATGGGACAGTGAGCAATGTAAGAACATTTTATTAAGAAAGATTGGTTTAATAGAACTTCTTTTGAACCAGGTACTGCAAACATAAAATATGCACCCCTTGTTAACCCAAAAGAAGTCCTTCTCTCACCTCTCCATATTAAGCTTGGACTAATGAAAAACTTTGTTAAAAGTATGGACAAAAAAAATAATGATTCAAGAACCTAAAAAAAATATTTCCTCAATTAAGTGAGCAAAACTAAAAGAATCTCAAATAAGGAAACTTTTAAGTGATTTTTTTTCAAAAAAAAATTAATTGACAAGGAATTGGCAGCTTAGAACTGTTTTTTAAAGTGAAGGGATTTCTACATAACAGGAAGGATGAGATCTATAAAATCCTCATAGATGAATTTTTAAAAGCCTATGAACTACTAGGATGTCACATGTCCTAAAAAATGCATTTCTTGCACTTACATTTGAATTTCTGCAAATTTGGGTGCAATAAGTGACAAGGAGAGAGATTTCACCAGGCCATCAAGACAATGGAAGTACAATACTAGGGGTGTTGGAATCTATCTATGTTGGGCAACTACTGCTGACTTTTAAAAAGAGATGATTGTTATGAACATAAGAGAAAAAAGTGAAATATTTTGTCACAGTTTGATATCTTCATGTAATATTGATTCTTAATCAAATGTTTTTGCTTAGATTTAACATGTTTTACATATTTTTGTTAAACAGACATCGCATTGCAAAAATATGCCATCTTTTTTTTATCCAACCACCAATCCCTGTTATAAAAAAACTAACATGTTACAGTATTTAGCATACCATTTTCAGATTTAGGACTATAAAAAACTTTATATACAGCTATTTCCATCAATGTTACTTCAAAAGTGTTTAAATTTGTTAATCAGTGTTATCTAAAGAAATTTTTTAAATTTATTTTTATCAGCTATATAAATAGAGGACACAGCTTTTGTATGCACATAACAAGTGACACTCAGATACCATATGAATTGTAACTTTATATATGTGTATACAAGTTTGTATGTCATAGCTGTTCATACATTAAGAAGAACATATACTTGTCTAATGCTTTATATATCTGAGTAAATATCTGAAAATATATGTCTGTGTTAAATGTTAGTTATAAATATATATATATGATAATTTTATACTTATATAACTAATAAAATATTCCCAGTCATATTGCTAGCTGAAAATTCAAATACAAAATGTTCAAATCACCCTTCCAAACATTGTTTTGTCAGCAGCGCCCTCTGTGAATAAATATAAAGTCTGAACTTCAAATAACATAACCCAAAAGAATATTCTGTTGAGGCATGCTGTTTGAAGTTCAGACTTTATATGTATTCACAGAGAGCATTGCTGAAAAACATTTTTTAATAATAATAATAATTATATATATATATATAGTGCTGCTTCTTAATTACTTACATAAATATGCCTAAGTCATAGTGAAATACAATTAAACAAAATAAAATGATATGTGTATTTGTTTGCATATATTGTACAATTAAACTAATGTATTTATTTTTACAATAAACTTAATCACAGCGATATATTTTATAGATTAATATTCTATGGGGTTATAGCAATATTAAAATAATATCTTCCATTTTTGTTTTAGTAATTTGAATTATTTTTAATAAGTAGTAAAATGTGTAGAAAATTATATATATATCAATCATCTTTACAAGGCAATATTTTTTTACTTTCCTTTTCTAAATACTTTATTACCAAACTTATATTATTTATATGCATATGAGCAAATGAATAATACTTAGCTTTATCTTCCAAAGCAACCTTTATTGTTAAAGATTACATAGAAGTCTTCCGGGTATAATTACCTGATGATTGTAAAGTATTCAATGTACAAAACCACAAAACAATTATTAATCTTGTTTACATAATGACATACTCCAGACAACAATTATATCCACAAAAGGATTACTATAATCTTGCCTACTGTATATCTATACATGAGTCTACATGGCCCAACTGCCAAGAAGTTGTCCATTGCCCAATGATCTTACCCCCAGGGTCCCAAGGCAAAGATTAAAGCTTCAGCTGAATAGGTGGACATGTTCAGCATTATGCCAACTACCACAAAAGGCAATGAGGTCCAAGGCCCAAGTCCATGGGACAACAAACCCTTGATCCATGGCTGAGCCATGCAAATACCATTCTGGATACCCCTGTCTCCCAATTTACAGTCCAAATGCACAGGGACCAAATTCAGTCTACCTGCACAAATTGGAAAGTCAACTCAGGAAAGCATAATGAATAATACTTAGCTTTATGTCTTACAATTCTTTTTATGCCACTATATGCATATTACTTTGTTGATAAAATAATTAATTTTAAAATTACATATGTAATAACAAATATGTATAACTGATTATAGATAAATAATTAATATTCTTAACTTAATTCATGATTATTATCAATAACATTTGTAGCTAATTATCATTATTCATTTCTCTCATTTTTTTTCTCCATAAGAAAATGATTATTTGCTAAGTGACATAAATGGTATTTTTTTATCCTGTTCAACTTTCAGCTGAATGTTTTACTGGAGTAATAATTAGTAGAACATATGATGTTTCTGATAAATTTATGGATTTCTTTTTCCAAGAATATCAATAGTTCTCTATGCTATTTTATGAGCATTGTGATAATAAACAGAAAGAACTCATTGAAACTAAGTAACTGCTTTCTGTCACTTAAGATAATATAGAGTTTATGACTTTTCATGTTATCAGCAACTTCTATATACTAATTGTAATAATGGGATTGTATATTCATGCAAGTACATTTCTATTTTACTTGCAAGCACAATAATTCTAATTCCAATATTTTATTTTTTGTTTGTTTGTTTATAATTTGTTTTATCATTTATCATTCTTTCTCTTCACTTTTTTGCTTGTTTTTTTAGAAAATAACCATTATCATTTACAAATGATTGCTAGCAATATTACTAAATATTATCTAAAAAAAAATTTTTTTAAGGAAAAAACTATATATTTTTTTAATTCATTGTATACATACAAATGTATAGTACATATCTATCTGTGCATGGCATATGCCTACAATTATATGTCCACTTGTTTATGCACATTTATACTATGTATATACACTTCAATAACTGACAATAATAAATTTCAACAAGTCAACAAAACTTATTGCCTAATACAATTAACATACCTGGTAAAAATCTGTACTATTTTTGAATAAAACATTTACAGATGTAAAATTAAAGTTCTGAATAGAATTGACAGTACTTGTAACCTTTCACCTCCACTTCCATTCCCACCCTTATTTTTGAATTACTTTTTTAGAAAAAACTAACACAAGTAACAGTATTCACTAAAGCTTTAAACAAATTATTGAATAGCTAATATTTTAAACATTATTTAAAATGAACAAATGAAGCCTCTTTAAAAATAAAACGTTCAAATATATAAAAATTATATTTTTAAAAAAGTATAATTTATACCTTTTGTCCACAATGACTTTTATTAGTACTCATTTACTCTCTGTTTCAATTGACTAATAGCTTTCTTTATGGATTAATTTATATCTATTTAAAAATAAAGTCCTAAAAATATTGTTAACTGCTGAAAATAATAATAATAATAATAATAATAATAATAATAATAATAATAATAATAATAATAATAATAATAATAATAATAATAATAATAATAATAATAATAATAATAATAATAATAATAATAATAATAATAATAATAATAATAATAATAATAATAATAATAATAATAATAATAATAATAATAATAATAATAATAATAATAATAATAATAATAATAATAATAATAATAATAATAATAATAATAAAGGTATTGAAGACACAACAATTGTAACATTGTAATTTTAAAACAATATAATATGATGCTCGACAAAAATAGGTAAATAGATAAACGAATGAAAAATAAATAATTGGAAATAAATAAATACTCAGCATAAAGTTACATACTGTGTGATTATCAATGCAAGTAATTTTCCACGGTTTGCCATTATTATTAAATTAATTAGATGGATGCTTAAAATATTAACTTTTTTATTATTACAATAACTATAGAATGGTGCTTTTCAAAAATAATAAAGAATTTAATGCCAGTGATCTGAGAAAAATTAGTCAGTCTGGAGTGTTATCTTAAATAAAAAGTGATCCATATATTATAAATACTTAAGTATAGTAATGCTCAAAGCTAAATGAGTTTATAAGTAATCATTAAAAACCAGGTAACACTTAGACAATCCCAATATCAATAACAATTAACAATCTCAAACTGTTGTTAAAAGAAGATTGCCTTGACAACAGTTAGAAATTATTGATTGTTATTGATATTGAGATTGTCTAAGTGTTGACTGGTTTTTAATGATTAATTATATTGTATTGAATGAGATGAAGAAAAAAATATTAGTTTATTTTAATTTTAGAATAATATATACATATTTTCATGATTTTATTAATCAATTTATTCCTCATCTCAATTTTACCATTTGGCAATCATCCATCAGTGATGACCCTTCCTCACTATGTATGCAATTCAAGAACAATCTTTGCTCACCATATAAGGGTAAAACATCAAACACCTAAATCTCAATGCCCAAGTTTCCACATTTTTTGTTTATTATCAGTGCACTTTTCATCTTGACTCCATAGTATTACAACCATCCATCAATCAGCACTGATCACCTTTGCTCATCCTTCCATCACCAGGTGAGGTAAAGGTATCAAACACCTAAATTTCCAGTCCCAAGTTAACAATTCAATATAATTGATTATTACACTGTCACATGATTAATCACATGACTTTATCTTACATATTGCTGCTGTAGCACCATACCTTTTCAGCTTTTCTATGCTGCTTACTGTAATCTTTAGTAAGTAGTGATAGATTCCAGATGGTTTTTCTTAATAAATCTTTATTATGTGCTTTCCAAAATTCTCAGACTAATTTCCAAGTTTATAGCTTTCCTTGGTGAGAAGCTCTGAGTTTTCAAACAGTACTCTTGGATTATTAAAATACCTTACAGCTACTATCTCTGATATTGTAAAGCTATCAGTTTAAACTGAAAAACATATAAATCTAAACATGTTTGTATAGTCATATAGATCTTAATCCAGTTGTTTCTATATACTATAATGTTCTTAGTTTTACAATAAGTATGATTGCCTCTATTCCCTGATCAGGATTGATATAAACCAATAAACTATCACATGAATTATCACATGACTATGCAGTATAGAGATTTATTAAGCACTGATATCTGGCATCTATCATTTCTTATTAAAGTTGAATACACTACACAGGCTTAAACCTGCATATATATATATATGTAATGTATGTGGGATTCAAACTCAGACTTTCACATGACCCTCAACTCTCCATGCCATCTCGTATTGCTGACCCACCTGATCACACACATGTTGAAAAGACAAATAATCATCAATATACACATTTTATGCTAAACCAGCAATCATCAGTTGATCCAGATTACTATCTCCATACATATATACAAACAATGCTCAGCTTTATATTAAGATAGCCAATCTTCATACTTTAATGGACAGGCTTCAAACTACTCCAACTCACAACTCTTCAGTTTTCCATCTCATTGAAAATCTGATGATGTAATGTTCAAAGCCCACGTTAGTGCCAAGGTTGTAATCCTACCCATGTTGACACTTAATCATTCTGACCTCTCATGTACAGGAGAATAATCCATTTTTACATACATATGTGAGGGATGGGCAGACCCTTGATGCACTATCTTCAATATGTAAATTAATATAAGGCTTAATCCTGCATATATATATATATGTGTGTGTGTGTGTAAAGTATGCAGGATTTGAACTCAGACTTTCATATGACCCTCAACTCTCCATGCCATCTCATATTGCTGACCCACTTGATCACATACATGTTGAAAAAATAAATAATCACCAATATATGCATTTCATGCCAAACTAGCAATCATTAGTTGGTCCAGATTACTACCTCCACACACATATACAATCAGTGCTCAGATTTATATTAAGATAGTCAATCTTTATACTTTAATGGACAGGCTTCAAACTACTCCAACTCACAACTCTTCAGTCTTCTATTTCATTGAAAATCTGCTGATGGAATGTTCAAATTCCACATTAGTGCCGGGTTGTCATGCTACTCATGTTGACATTTAGTCATTCTGATCCCTCATGTACAGGAGAATAATCCAGAAATGACTGAATATCAACATGGGTAGGATGACAACTTTGGCATTAACGTGGGCTTTGAACATTCCATCATCAGATTTTCAATGAAATGGAAAGCTAAAGAATTGTGAGTTGGAGTAGTTTGAAGCCTGACCATTAAAGTATGAAGATTGGCTATCTTAATATAAAGCTGAGCACTGATTGTATATGTGTGTGGAGATAGTAATCTGGACCAACTGTTGATTGCTAGTTTAGCATGAAATACGTATAATAGTGATTATTTATCTTTTTAATATGTGTGTGATCAGGTGGGCCAGCAATACGAGATGGTATGGAGAGTTGAGGGTCGTGTGAAAGTCTGAGTTTGAATCCCACTTACTGAAGTTCAGTAAATGGGATAGAGTAAGCGAAAAAGTATGCGATTATAACACACTCATCTACTAGAGATTCTATTCTGTCAACTTTAATAACAAACTTAATGAATTTCCTATTATTGCTAACAGGAGAATTAATTAATGTATTTATTAAACTGATTTATGTATATGGTTTGTAGTGTTTGTTCTAAATTTCTGCATTTAATAATTGCAGCTGTATAATTAGTAAACAATCCAACTATAAATTAATTTCTTTTTTATACTGTCAAAGCAATAGTCTATTTACATTCCTAAAAGATTTTTTTATAAAAATTATAAAATTTTTATTTTGTTAAAATAGCAAATACAAGGGTAATATTTTGACATTTGAGATTGTGTTTAAATAAAGTGTTAAAGAGTGTAAAAATGAATGAATACGCTCAAATTGAATAATGAATGCTTTCGTGCGATGATTTGTTTTATAGACATTATTTTTTGTCATTAAAGTATGCTGCTATTTCAATTAGTTTACATAAAGAGATAGAGCGAGAGAGAAACCTTCATTAATGTCGAATAATAATAGTGAAAATGTGCACATTCAGAATAAAAACTTTCTTAATACTTTTGAAAAATATAAATTCACAGTCCAAAATGACAAAAATTTGCAAATAAAAAATAGATAAGAAATAACGCATTTTAATCGGTTATTTGCATAAAGTTGGCAAATATTTAATAACAATAATCTTTTAATAATATCATAAAATACTATCAAAACAAATTAAATCATTTATAAATGTTTTGTTTTTGTTATTAAAGGAAATCTCAATAAATAATGTAATTAACTTTGTAAATGCTTTTATTATTATTACACATCAAACATGTAGTCGGATAATACATATAATCAAAGAGTTTGTTTAAATTCTTTTAAAGATTAAACATCTCTTGAAAAAGCTTAATGGTTTACATAGAATCTTTATGTCTGCTTAAAATTTTATAAAGCAACGACTCAACATTAGAAAATTACAATATAAACATTAAAAAATTAAAAACTGTGTATTTATAATCATAAATATAGAATGCTGCCAATAATCTTATCTCTGAAATGAAATATCCTAATAAGATTAACAAAATATTTACCAATACAAAATAGAATCGAAATGAAAAAAAACCAACTATTCAATTAAAATAAATAAATAAATAGGTAAATATAGAAGAAGTATCACCTACCACAAAAATATTTCAACACAAAAGAAAACCTTCTTGAATTTATATTCAGATTCTAATAATAAACTATGTACATAACCATAAGCAAGGCAGGTTACAAATAAATCCCGTTTACAAGCTAAAATAGACAAATCACAGTACTGCAGAAACTACATCCCTAGTTTGGGCTCACAATAGGCATGTGTGCAAGGCTGAATAAAAGGCTATTTGGAAAAACAACAAGCATATATACAAGAATCAACAATATGCATATGTGCAAGACTACACTGTACAATGAAAATACAAGACTATTAAAAGACAAATGTGTAAGGCTGAGCAATAGCCTGAATAACAATCACAAATGCAAATATAAATGGTAACAATATGTTTAAAAATTAGAAGTAACATGTGAAAAACAAGAATATTGTATACTTACAACTATACACAATAAACAGGTAAGTGCTTAACAATCATAAGTGCAAAATTGAATAAAAAGCATATACCAATGTCAAATAACAAATATTTGTGCCTGACTGTACTACAAAAATATATACAAGGTCAATAATATGAAGATAAAATAAAATACATATGCTCAAGGTTTAACAACCGCTATTTATGCATGACTGAATAACTAGTATATACATATATGTTCTAGAGTAAATAAGTCTTAATTAAACAACAGTCAATATCCAAGCTATACTACAATACATACAAGATATTTATATTTTAAATAAATGAGTATTAAAATAAATCAATTTATATGTAAGCTAATATTTGCATATGTAAATCTATTTATACATAAGTGAGGTGTGCACAAAAACTTTTAAATGTTATGTAAAGAGTTCCTCAATTATAAATTGATTTATATTTATTTATAGCTTAGATATAATTATAAGGGATTTGAACACAAACTTTCAAGCTCCCTTTATCTATCCATTCTATCTCATATAACTGATACACATGCCCACACATGTAAAAAAGATAAATGATCTCTGATATATGTATTTTGTGCTGAACCAGTACTCATCAGTTTGTTCATATCATCACCTCCAATATTGTGTGTGGTCATGTGTATCAGTTGTATGAGATAAGAGTGGATAGCTGAAGGGAGCTTGAAAGTCTGTATTCAGATATCTCAGAATCACATTCATTAACTCAAGAGCTATAATTATTAGGCCCAAGATTCACCTTGCTGCCATTGGCATTAATAAGATATAGAATTCTATTATATTTTTACTCCAGGCTAAAAAATGTAATATGCATTCATCTTATTTATTAATTGGGATACTTTGATTCTAACATTCTATTCTAAAATCATCTATGAAAAAAGATTATGTAATTAATACTATGAAATAGAAATGTTGACCAAATAATCAGACTAGTTTTCAGATATTAACCTTTGTCAATTGTGTGTGTTCACTTATACTAATAAAGCAAATACTTTTAAAATTTCAATGCTCAAATATTTTGAATCCAAGCAAAGTTGCTTGTCTGGCCTTACAGATCTGACTCTGAGCCAATAACTATACATTATAGTAATTTTACTTATATGCTACCATTAGACAATATTGACATTTTGGCAAAAATATTAATATTTATTAAAACAAAGTATGACATGGTTCCTAGCTTATCCTTAATATCTATATTAACAGTAGATATCTGCATATCCACTACTGATGCACATATTATTCAATTCTAGAACATTATATATAACCATAATTAATCACTAATCAGAATACAAGAAATAAAAATAACTGCTGAATATCAGGATTTATGCAATCCAGTTCTTCTAATTGATGGAAACCACTAGTCAGAAACTAGCCAAAAAAATCTTAGTTGTCATTATTATCAGGAATCTATAACTTGCTTACATTTACATACATTGGATCAAAGTGAAGTGATTTAAATCAGATTATCACTATCAAAACACATATTAAACATTAATTAGGAATCTCATGAAATGCTTTGTTGTAAAATAATTTAGAAGGCTATAAATAAAACTAATATATACAGAATAAAAAAGGATATAAACTTGTAATTAATGATTTTAAAGTTGTTTTTTAATTTAAAAAAATAGCCTATTGTAAATGGAAATATATTTCACATCAATTCAGAATATATAAAATAGTTTCCAATGCATATGAAATTTTATTTACTGCAATGTATAAATTGTTTTTTATCATATAGCAATGAACAAAATAATATAGCTAGTACTTTTAAATTGTGATGAGGTTATATATATATATATATATATATATATATATATATATATATATATATATATATATATATGACATAAAATTAATTTAAAATTACAAAATATGGAATAACTTTTACACTTTCTTTAGATTAAAATATGGCTCTTGCAAATATATAATGTTTTTTTTAATATTTAATAATTAAACACAAAGTGTTCCTTCTGTTCTCTCCTTCTTATACACCCACATCTTAAAATAATATTAAATTATTCAGAAATGTTCATAATTATTTTTCATTTGTATCCAGCTTTAAATCACAAATATATATATATATATATATATATATATATATGATATTATATATATATATATATATATATATATATATATGCAATAATAGGTTAAAATAGATGTTTAGCATTTGATAAGGACATAAAACCATGTGCTGAAAAAGGCTTTTTATGTATATATATATAAAATATCTGTTATGTAATAGATATTATAATTGACAATCTGTTAATGTTGAATTGAAATGGCAGTTAAATAACATTAAGTAATTAGTTCTGTGGATTATAATAGTTCTTATAATATATTTTACTGTTATATTCATTATTATTTTTTATTATTTATATATTATAATGGTCTGGGAGTTAGGATCGAAGCTTGCAGTCTTACTGTATCTGCACTACAGAGCACCACTAGGCTACTTGAATCTAGAAAATTTATAGAGTAGGCAGATATGTACTGTTAAAGATCCAACTTTTATTTATTAAGACCGTCAGCCCTTGCCACTAGCTCAGTGGAGATGCAGAGATAATATGTATCTTTATTTAATCTATATCTTAAATATAAAAAAATAAAAGCCACTGCCAGTAATTAATACACAAACATTTATTAATGCACATATATAATATTTAAAATTTAAGGAATAACATTTATTATTTTAGATTTTAATATTAACTTTTAATTTAAATTATTATTTTAAAATTTTAAACCATCCTCACAGATGAATTTAATAATATTTTTTTAAGAGTGTCGAGTATGAATAAACTGCATAGATTGCATTTGAAAAGAAAATATTATATCCCTTATTTAACCTTAGGCCAAAAGTTTGCAGTTAAACTAATGTCAATCCACCTGATACATCGATGTATTCAATGCAACATGATTATGACAATACAAATATCATACTGTCAGGAATGTACATCTGAACAGTATGGTTAGAAAAGACATTGATTCTCATCCAGACAGAAATGTTACATCTGTCTGGCAAGAAGGACAATAAAAAAAACTCCATAGAAAGGGACTGCATTTTCCATCTTACTATCCCCTTCCATAGGCAAAAAGGGGGTGTGCTGCATATAATGCAATCCTGCACGTGGCAGACCTCATATTATATTTACTAATTACACTGATATATCCAATCCATTGACCCAATCCAACTAAGAAACAAATAACCCAAGATTAACCCTCCCTTAATTAATTATTATAACTTTACAAATCTATATAGCCATTCATGCCTGACTTAATTTTAATATTTATATAATTTCGCACAGATGAATTTTATAAAGGTTTGTTTTTTTAATGTTGAGTATAGATCAGCTACATAGATTACACAGTTAAAAACATTTCAAAATAAACATAAATGATCAAAATATAAAGTTGTTGATGAAACTGCAGAAGGAACTTTACAAGAAACCCAATGGCATTCATCATAAGATGCCGCATTGACACCAATAACTTAAAAGACATCCAAATAAATACATTTTAGATACTCACTGTAAGGTATCATTATTTACCAAATGTCTATATATTCTAATCAAATATGAAAACAAAAACATAATTAAACATTAATGAATCTATGCAAGCATCTATACCCAACTTACATTTAATGCATTTAAATAATTTATACAATATTAATAAAAATAAAAACAAAAATGGAAATGATTTTTAGCAAACTCAAATGTATAAAAAATTAAACATTAATAATTAATTTGAAAACTTAAGTCAGATAAAAGTTCATTAAAAAAAAAAAAAATTGGTTTAGCTTGTTACATCTTTAAAGTTCTTAATTACTTGTAGTAAAATTTTTTTATTTATATCTTACAGTAGAAGAGCTCCCGGTTTCTGGTGTCAATTCCCATGAAGTCTTTATTTGAAGACCGGTCTATCAGAGGGTGGCCTTAGCTGGTTCAATCCTGGTATTACAGTCATTTCATTTGAAATAAGTGAGAGAGAGCGACAAGTGTGTCTTATCACCCTTCTCACAAAATCAAGCTGGAACTGTTCTTAATTTCAATATTTTTCCTTTTATACCGATCGTCCGGATTCACTGAACAATGGTTTCCTGTTTCAATTTTTCATTATGGTCTGAGCCTTCATTGCTGCTTCTATTGGACATCTAATTTATTTTTGTTCTCTTATCTATATTTCATGTGACTTTTTTATATAAGATCCCCAAGGGCTAGCTTGCTTTTCGATAATTAATAAACACATCATTTCCATTTACAACAATATTTTATCTTTAGATCTTGTACTTTTTATAAAAAAGTACGTTCAAATTTTTTTTTTTTAAATTTTAAAGTTTTGCATCTGTGCGAATATATATATGTACATTGAACAATTCTTTAATTTTAGCTTTTTTTTTTTTTTTTTACAAACTTAAAACCGTTTTTATTCTAATTTTAAAGTAATGTAATGGCATATACCGTTACAATATATATATACAGTTATTGTATATGATATTTATTGCAAGGAAGTCAAGTCATATATCACCTGACTTAATTTAATAAGCTTATATTAGAAATATTATATAATGATCCAGAGCTAGAAACTGTTCTGAGGATAGAGATATTGTCAAAATCTTGTTAAGAGGTATTGGCAGCTTATTATATAATGATATTTATTATAATTTATATGAGAAAAACAGCATAATTGATTTCATTAATCTCCAATCTTGATAATTTCTAATAGCAGTCATTAATGATGCTAATCAAAGAATAACTACTGTTTATTTTATTTGAAATTTTAATTCTTTATCAGAAAATATATCATTTCAATAAAAATTGCTTAATATGTTATCTAATGACTGTCAGTTCATCTTTTTTTTACTCTCTTGCAGCTATCTATTGTGCTATTTTGTTGGTTATGCATTTTTTTGACACTTGAATTGTTTTTTTTTTTTAATTTCATGCTTCAAGAACAATTGAATGACTACTTGTAAACTCATCTTCTATTGTTATTAGTAATTTGGCAAGTATATTTTCTATATTTTAATTAAATATTTTATGACTATTTTTGCACAATATTTGTATATTCAAAATTTGCAAAAATGTTTTAATGTCTGCATAATAAAAATGTTTTTTCTTTTTTCTTTTATGGTATCGAATCAGTCGAGTACACTTTCAGTCAAGATCACCAGAATCATAGCTCCATGGATAAATAATGTGTCAACTGAATACACTTTTGGTGAAGATCACCAGAATCATAGCTGTCATGAATAAATAATATGTGTTGCTTACTTTATGCAGTCATGTGATATCGTATGCATTTTTATTCAAATTAATCATTTAAATGTTTCACTTAGGAGATAAATGACAAAGTTTTCTTTTTTATTTATGACATTTTTATTGTCGGTGATGAACTATGCTTCTCTGATCTATTTGTTTCTATCATTCCACTCCATCCATATGAGATTAATGGTCTATGGGTTAAAAATGTGACTCTGCAGAGCTGTTCAGGACACCAAATATTTGTATAACATTTATTAAAAGAATACATTTTTATGACTACACTTAGATTTTATTCACATGTGTTTTATTTTTTAAAATACAAATTAAGAAATTCATAATAATGATTAAAATAAAACTAAGATTGATAATGCTCTGTCAAAATCATAGTACTGAAGTTTTATGATACTTTAATAATTATAAATGCAATTTAAATTTTAGAACAGAACTTCATGGGTTTACAATGACTTAACAATAATTTGTTTAAGTTTTATAAATGTAAGTTTAATTAATGAAGATTTTGTTAATTTATTTGCTTGCCAGCAATGCAGTAATCATATAATTATGAAAAGTTATTGTTTTCATTATATATTTGATTTCATTATTTTTTCTATATCTGAAAGTTCAAATATGATTTTTTATGATGTTTTTCACTTGTAAACATTATATTTCTAATAAATGAAATACAACTTATTGATTCATAATAAAGAATAAAGATTGTAATAATAAAAATAAAATGTTGAACTATAACTCAACCACTAGAAGATGATGAAAAAACATTGAAACATGGTTAAAAATGATTTTTACAAAAATAAAAAAAATCATTTGAGCAAAATTTAGATTTAAAAAACCAAAACACCTTTCAAAAAAGTAACTTTTGTTTCTTGGGGTCTTAATTCTATTTCTCTAACTTTTACTACAGGACTATGTCTTCCAGATTGAAAACATCTGATTTAAATATTAAACATTTATTTCAATAAGTGTCATTATTAATAAATATATCAAGTGTCTTCAGAAATAATTACCCAAGTCAAAATTTTAAAATTAAATGGAAATTAATCCGGAAATAAAGCTTACGTTTTAATCATTATACTTAGCTTACAAATAAATTATAACTCCATTTTAATTACATGGTGGAATAGCATTTAATACCTTCTCAATACTAATGTAATTTAATAAAAATATGTAAAACAGAAAAAATTAAAGCTATTTATTTAGACATATACCAATAAAATTAGTTTTGTTATTATGAATTTAGAGTTGTTACTTAAAATTTGATACTGAAATCCTAATACTGTACTAAAAAATTGGGTTTCTTTTGGTATTTGAACACTCACCCTATCACTAGTGTTGTATGCATTTATATGTATGAAGCCAGCAACAAAATTCTATATTAATGTTTTATCATCTATTTTCTGCACAATTTACAATAACTTCAGACTAAAGAAGTCTGCATATTATTGCTGAAAGTAAGAAGAAAAATGACTTTTATAGACAAATTAAACATGATTAATTACCATGCATTTAATGAATATGTTACAGTATTGAAATTTTTTTAAGAATTATGAATGGGAACATTCTCTGGGGATATATGGAGCACATATGTAGCAAGAGTAAAACATGTGATACTCTTAAATCAGATTCTGTATATTTTGGTACTGAATATGAATGAAGAGGCATCAATTTTAATCTCCTCTCTAAATACCAATTAATCGTGCTATAAATCTAACACTGAGAAATAATGAATGCAAATTATTATTATACAGCAAAGTTTGAGACTTAAAATATTTATAAAACAATAAAAGCATTTCCAATTAACTCCCCTCCCAACACACACATTGGGGTTAAGTTTTTAACATTTAAAACAAAGCTTCTTTTATTTATTTATTTTATTTATTTAAATCAGAAATGTTGGCAACAGTTTATCTATTTATTATATTGTTACATATGTGATTGTTTGAAGGGGGGGGTTAAAATTCACAATTAACCACAATAACTAGGACCCTATTGAATACAGAAAATTATTTGCTATATCCTTTTGCTTAATCATGAATCTAAACAAAATGAATAATTATAAAGTAAATTATAAAATAAATGTGACAATGAATAATTATCATAAATTTAATTATAAACTGTGTGCATATTGTGGCCTTTGACAAGGGTTCTCAGCAACCAAAAATGGGCCAACACTAGTGTGGTCTGAGATGGCCAGATGAAGCTACCATTACATTCAACTTTTCTATACTATTTTTCAGCTATCTATAATATATATTTGCTAATTTACAATTATTTAATAACAGAAATTGAAACTAAAATTATTAATTTAAAAAATATCTGAAAATGTCAATATTGTACAGATATCATACAAACATGCAAATTTCCAAATTCAAAAGAATCTAAAATGCCACTGAAAGGTAGTATCATATTACATGGACATAAAACAGTGACAAAGATTCTATATTCTCAGACTGTGGATGAGCTGTTTTCTTTTGTTATTTTGTAAAAAAAAATTGTAATTTTCATCAATTTATTTACATATTTATGTTTACTTATGCAACATATTTGTAAAATATTTGCTTTAAATATAAATAAAAAAATATGTGATTACAGTTAGATTTTATTTGAAAGTGTTTGTTTTTAAGAAGACATGACATTAAAACTATAACTATAATAAAATGGAAGTTGAGTTCAATTAGCTGAAAAATAAATGCTTTCATAAATGATGATGCAGAATTTTTTTGTAATATTTTAATAATACTGAATGCAATTTTAAATTCTAAAACAGAATTTTGTTACTTTATGATGTCTAAACAAAATCTCAGTTCAATTTTAAAAATGGATTTTAAATAAAGAATAAGCAGTTCATTTTTTTTTTTTCAATCAGCAAAAGCATCCATAGACTAAAAAAAACATTGGTCTCATTACGTATTTCACTTTAGTATACTTTGTTCTATTTTGCATTATCTTTTAGAATTTCTTTCACTTGCAAACTTATACTTGTAATAAATCATGTAGATATTATTAAAATATGATACATAATAAATGTTTAATTGTAAAAACAAAATGTTACAGGAATTGCCAGTAGTTTTTGAAATTTAGAGTGGAGGGATTTAGCATTATTTAGTTACAGTTGTATTTAATAATTTCAGTGTTTTCTCTGAATATACAGTAATAACATTGTCTTTACTATATTTTAATAATATTTAGTATAGTTATAAATTAAAATAAGAATAAAGAATATATATAGGGCAAACGGGGAAAACAGCAATAGAAAGAGGAAAAGAGCATAATAGGGCTATTGAAAGGAAGGACATAAATTCAGGACCATATGTTCATTATTTGAATACTGGTCATAGAATGAGATGTATTGAGGATATGAAAGTTATAAAATATGTTAAAGATTATAATAGAAGGAAATATTATGAGACTGTATATATTCAAGAAAATATGAATAAATGTGTTAATTTAGTTAAAGGACCTGCAAAATTGAGTAATAAATGGGCATTGAGGGATAACTGGAAAATTTAATATATGGTTGATTTGTTGTTGTTTTTTTTTTTTTTTTTTTTTTTAAATTGATATATATGATATATGTAAATAATTAGTTAATATAAATAATTGTTAATTATAGATAAATAAGTTTATATTTGAAGATATGGTTAGTAAAAATATATGAGAAATGATATATAATTTAATGTATAAAGTATGTGTATGTAATTTTATGGTGCATAATATATGTATATAATTATTGAATTGTATTTAATGTAATTTTATCTATTGTATAAAAATAATATGTATATAAAATAAAAAAATTGAGGGGAGGGGGATATATATATATATATATGTAAATAGGTTGTGTGATTATGTAAAATGATTATATAAAATGAACGTTAGAGGGAGTATTGATAGATATAAAGGTCATGTGATTATATTAGAAGTGTATTTTGAAAAGGCCCTAATGTAGGGTGAAAACCGGTTCAATAAAGGAAATATTTATTATTTTTATATAGTTGTTTTATTTCAATTGTGTTGAACTATTATGAATAAAGAGGGTATATTGTATATAATGAATCTTGGTATTTGACACTATAATTTTTGCAATATTGGTAGATTATTTTTATTTTTATTATATGATCACAATACTCTTTAAAAGAGCATTTAAAGCCAAATGAGTTGCTTTTGAGCAAATCATATAGCATGTAAATGATATCTATAAACATTTAAATATAAAATACAATTACCAACAATCTGTGCTCAGTTTCTGAGTAGTATTTGTAATATTGAAAGTCACTACCTAGAATTGTCTAATACCTATAGCTTAAAAAAACTATATTTATTTACAAGTGGTTGATACTGTTAGCCTAGAATTAAAACATTTTTTGTTTTCAGTTTTTAACAAATAAATTGGATTTTAGCAATTATTGTTCATATTAAAATTATGAATAGAATTATGCCTATGAGCTTGAAAAGGAAGATTTTTAATAAATATGTTTTACTAGTTTTTACTCATCCATACAAGACTAGAGTACTTCATAAAAATACAATATTGAGATGACAGATGAAACAAATTATGGAAAGATGCTTGGTTAGAGTAATAATTAGAGATCAAAAGTGAAAAACATGGGTTAGAAAGTAAACATTATCATGGGCATCATTATCTGAAATGGAGTAGAATAAATATATTAATAGAAAAGATAACAGAAGGTGAACAACTGAAGACTTAAATTTAATTCAAAAAGGTTATAAAAGACCTAGAAAATGAGCACAAGTGAAATGGTTGAATGGGATAAAGTCTGGAATGATGTTGAGAAATTAAGACATAAAACAACTGGATTAAATTTAGAAATCTTTATCCTGCAGAGAAGTGGTAATGCTTAAAATGATAAAGATAATGAGTAATTATTTTTAATTATAATTAGTGTTAGAACAAAATAAGCTTGAAATATAGCTGCAGCAGCCATAGATGCTTGTTGAAGATGATAACCGGTGTTGCATCTCAGAATCTGCTCCAAATAATTTTGATACTTTTTTTTATCTTATTAATCTTCCATTACAAATTAAGATAAATTGTCAAGCATTGGTGGTCGAGAGATCATGGACAGCTGCTTTACAAGCAGTTGTCCCGAGGTAGCAGGTTCGCTTCCCGGCTGATGCTATGACACATGAGAAAAAAAAATTAAGATAAATTGAAATCCCTTTTTAGGCTTGTTTAATAAGACAAATGTTAAAAAAGAAACATTTTCTATAAAATTTGACAGCAGGTTCGCTTCCCGGTCAACGCTTTGACATATATATACTGTATTTAGTTTTATATCCATTTCTCGATAATAAATATGACAGAACAAAAATGATCATAGATTCATTTATTTTCAAGTAATAAATCAGATGAAACAGTTTTTCAGTCTTTTTTAAATATGGCAATAAATTATTACTAATTATTCGTCGCGTTTACATTTAAAATTTATTAATTTAATACATTTTATTTCTCGAAGACAAATGGAAAACAGTATACTGGCAAATTGCCAACATATTAACACTATTAAAATTACCGGCTACACATATTTCGTGTGATTTTGACAATTTAAAAGAATTAAATGGGAATGTTGAATTGAATCAATATTTCAAATGTCTCATCGCATATATATAGTAATAAAACAAAAATAATATCTTCCTTTCATTCTCTATCTCTTTTTTTGGTAATAAATTTGTCATCATTGCATAATGACACATTATTTAAAAACATTTTTTAGTTTAAATATTACAGCATGAAATAGCAATTTTCTTTGGGTTTATAATTTATTACTTTAGAAAAGATGAAAGCGGCGAATAGAATATAATCAGTGGAATTCTTTTTTTTTTAATTAAATGTCTGTCTCCTTTTTTATTTTGCTATAATCGTTCAGATTCGCTGTAGAATAATTAGTTGTTAATAATAAAATGAAATGTATGAACATCCCCGTGCTGAATAGCATTATTTATTTTTTTTAAACTATAAATTTTATTTTAATTTTCTACCTATAAAATACTACTCAAAGCTGAAATCTTGAATCAAGATAATGTTCAATCTCATGCTAGTCAGGAATTTTGTTTTAAAGATGTATTTAATAATCTCACATCTTAAAAGACAAATGACTCTTAAAATGCATTGGTGGGAAATGAATTGCAAAAAAAAAAACTAATTGGCCAATTATACTCTAAAATAGATCAATATGGTTTACTTACACAATGAGATCTTACATCTCATATGGGACAAGTTTTACAAATCTGCAACTTCAAATTATTTTGCCCGTTTTCTATAATATTTTTCATAAAGAGTTATCCAGTAGAGTAGCTATCATGAAACAAGTCAAGATAATGGGTTTTAGGGACGGTCTTATATATATTCAAAAAAGGGTTAAGATATACATTTTAGAAAGAGTCTTTTTTTTTTACATATTGCACAATAGCTCAAAAAATTATAGTTAGCCATGGAAACAATCGGATAAGCGAATAGATTATTTTCAAGATAGTGAGTTCAAGATGGATTAAGAAAATCCTGAACAGATTATCTAGTAATAAGAGTGGGTAAATTCAAAAGCAAAAAGTTTTAATATAGATCCTATTGAATAAAGATACAAAAAGAAGGAAAATGTAGTTTGATTAATTAAATGCTATTGCTGCATTCAGCCTTTATTTTACTGATTATTATATAATCTCATAAGTAATTCTCATAAACAGTAAATAAATAATAAATTATGAATTATATATCACTCTCATTAATAACATATTTTAAATATTTAAACAACAATGGAAACAAAAGTTATCCTCTTGTTAATTGGTATCAGACCCTTTCAATATCAGATCCTTCCATTATCTGCCAATCAAGAAATCCATTTGTAGCTGAGTATATTTGATGTCTTTTTTTTTCCAGAATAAGAGAATGTTCAATCAAAGGATAGGTCTTGTTTTGAATATAAACATAATGCCTGTTGTATAGAATATGAATAATAGTTGTTTATGTATTATTTCTAGTGCTAATATTGTTTGTTTGTTTTTCACTATATTCTTTGTCTCATTCTCTCTTTTTTTATGAAATTTCATGTTTTTAGACATGATTTACATGATAATTGCAATATTAGGATTTTATGCTTGTGCATTTTACATCATTTAAATGGTACAGCAATTATCACTTTATTCTGTTTGAATGGCTTAATCTAATATCCTTAGTAGTAAGGAAACATCAGCTATAATGCCCTATAAAGATAATAAATTCATAGTCAAGATTAAACCTAGCCTTTACAGTCAGCAATAAATTGTTATTGATAGTATTTGTGACAAGGATTTTTTTTTTGGGGGGGGGGGTGATTTACAATTCTATTGGGGATTACTAATTTTTCCTGCCTGTAAAAACAAATGATATAAAATGAGTGGTCATAAACAGTTTGATTCACAAAATCTACCTAAATCATCATAATTGTCCATTTAAGCAAAAAAAAATAATAGTGGTAATATGTGGTAATTTAGCAAGATTAATCTTCTTTACTCTTTTTTCTTGCTTTCATTCATCATCACCTCCAAAATATTCATTAAAACTATTCTTCTTAATATGTGCAATCCAGTTTCTCTTTCTACCTCTAATTTTCCGAATCAATATTTTTTTTACATTTACTCTTTCTAAAATTTCCTCATTTGTCATTTTATTCAGTCAACTAATTTTTTTCCATTCTTCTTCAAGACTGCATTTCAAAGGTTGTCAATTTAATTCTAATTCTTTTACTCATTGTTCACATTTCTACACATAGCACCTAATTAATTCTCTTTTTAAAAGTTCATAAATTCTTCTCGTTCTCTTAATAAATATTTCCTGTCTCAATGCTATTTTTTTAACTTCGTTTTTTCCACTCTCACTCAACCAACTAAATATTTAAATCCATTCCTCCATTGAACTGTATTATTATTAAATTAATTATATTAAATGTAAATGATTCTGATTTATAATCCCCCAAAAATTCTCTTTCTAGTGAGTGGGAGAGGAAGATTTGTGTGTAGATATGCAGAATGTATTTGATCAAGCTAAACATTTTTTAAATATTATCATAGGAAATTTTAATCTTAGAATTCAAAAGCAAGTAAAAGATGAATGTGTAGTAGATAAATTTGAATATGGAAAGAAAAGACAACTTGTGAAATTTGATTTAGAATTATATTTCTCCTTCTTAAATCGTTGTACTGAATGGCAATTGTGTTCTAGACTGTGCATCTAGAATGTATTAGTGTTAAATGCATACATTTCAATATACTTAATGTCATGCCATCTAGAAAATATGCTTCTAAAGTCAAAATTACAATATTATTGCATGGGAGCCCACAGTATAGGATTTTTTTTCATGTGTCATAGCATAGGCCAGGATGCAAACCCACTAACCCAAGACAACTGCTTGTAAGGCAGCCGTGTTGACCTCTCAACCACCAACGCTGGTAATGCATTTAGCAAAGAAAAAATTTGGAAATATTTTCAGATTCTGAGCCAATTTAATTAGTCATGAATTGCTGAATGTGAATGATTATATAACTATTTTTTTTAGAAGATAAAAAATCTGCATAAGTTGTCAACATACAGCAGCTGGGGAATCTGAAGAGAAATGACTTTTTCAATAATTTTATATTTTACTCCCTTTGTCCTAAAGAGAGTTATTTAGATTCTATACATATATAGATAAAAAAAGATAAAGAAAAACAAAAAAAGAAATTAAGAATTTTTATTAAATATTCATTAGACTAAAAATTATCCAATAATGAATAATATTTTTGTAGTGTAATTTTCACTACACCACCCTCACGCATACTTTCATTAAGTGATTTGTGTCAAAGTTGTGAGGGGAGCACCTTTGACACTTATCCAATAAACTGTAGTAATTTTCTATCTATATATATATATAT
The DNA here is from genome assembly GCA_028023455.1 of Epiperipatus broadwayi. Classification (NCBI taxonomy): domain Eukaryota; kingdom Metazoa; phylum Onychophora; class Udeonychophora; order Euonychophora; family Peripatidae; genus Epiperipatus; species Epiperipatus broadwayi. The sequence continues at coordinate 423,519 of JAQFVV010000249.1, forward strand.
ATATAATGAACAATGATAAAGATATGTGTAAGGGATTGAGGTCTGGATCGACTGATGAGGGCTGGTTCAGCATGATGTCTTTGGTCATAGTTTACGATTGCATCCCTACACAAGGTGTTAAAAGCGGTGAGAAACCAGTACCTGCCTTGCGTGAGAGTGGTGAAGTGAAAATTATACTACAGAAATATTAAGCCAAAAAAAAAGTAAGAAGTGATAAAATTAGAATGAGTAAGAGGATGAGAATTACTATTATTGCTATTATTGTAAATTTCCAATTCTAAAAATTAATTGAATGGTTTCTGAATCCTGATAAAATCTATGATAATTATTTTAATATTAAACTAAAATATTTTTTTCAAATGAAATAACTGATTCAGTACTTATACAACTACCTGTAATGAATTCTAAAATTTCAATCAGAAAGTAAAACGAGACATTATTCTTTATTAAAATTTAACAAACAGGCGTACGGCAATATTAAAAATATATAAAATTAATTGCCAGTAAAAAATACAAAATTTAATTACTGTATTTTCGCGCATAAAACACCCACATAATAGGAAAAATTTTAGATTTTTTTTTTTAAATTATTATAAAAATCTATAAAGACTATGGTCTATAGTAATAAAAAGAAATTAAGCATGATACTTTAAAGAAAATCTCGGTAGTTGACGTATTTAACGAGGATCTTTTTTTTCCTTTCATTATTTAAAAATATCAATAGTAACAATAAACAAAAATACTGCAATATGACAATCAATTTAAACTTTATAAACTATAAAATATATATAAAAACTTTATAAACTATCGTTAAAATGAAGAAGTAAGGAAGTTTTGTAAAAAAAAAAATTACATTATATATATATTTCAGTTATAAGTATACAACAAATGAAGGGAAAGTAAAAATATTGAATTTATTTTTCCATTTTATCAAACATCCTGATTTATGTTTAGAAGTTTCTGTTATACAACTTCTAATAACCTTAATTTTTCTAATTTTTCTCTTGCAACGGGCAAATTCCAATATCCATGTGAGGAGTTATATCCTATGAAAACTTTTCAGTATCTGAATGTTTAGTGAATGAAATATTGCAATTTACAACCGATGTCCAAGACTCTGTTTTACATATAGCATAGAATTCTGTTGAATAGAAACAATGAAACTGAAAAGTCGCCAGAACTTTCTACTCATGTAACAAAACTATCTAAAAAATTTATCTAATAAATTCTAATTGTAAAATTTTAATCAATTTTTCTATTTCATAGAGGATTTTAATATGTGCGGATGAAAAGTAATAATCTTCCTTAAAGCAGTTGTCACGTGTTTAATGAAGGGCTTGAGGAGTGTCTATCATTGAATAGTGGTAAAGATAGAGCAAAAGTAAGTCTGTTACCAATAGTTTTCATTTCATCCAATACATCTACAACTTGATCTAATTCTTTAAAATCAAATGAAATATTTTTTTAATCTTCATGTTTTATCATATAATATTTAAAATGGTGTTAATCTTGTTTTCATGTGTTCTTTTGAACACTTTTTTGATGCATTACTAATATTGTAGGTAATCCATACTCAGAATATTTGTCAATAATACTAGCAGAAAGCCTGAATATCTTATTAATTTATAAACATCATGTATAGTTCTATCTCCAGGTTTTCATATTTTTCCATCTTCTGCTGATTGATTAGCAATTTTTTTACCTTCGCTTCCATGAATTACCAGAACATACAATGCCGCCATACCTCTAACAGTCTAGGAGAATATTCATAAATCTGCAGATTACATTAATATCACTGAGTCCTATAAGGATTAGCACAGTGGTAATGCTATCTAATGCTAAAGATTCCTGGATTGAAGTTCAACTTATTGTGTTCTGTTCTGGACCATCCCATAAATTCCTGATCAATTAACCATACATTTATTTAATAAGTCTAATATTTGACTATCATTAAATAGAAAAAAATAATATTACTAATACAAGTGCTCATTTTTTTAGATTTTAAAAAATGATACCTGTAACTTATATCTATTAGTGAGGTCTTCAAAATAATTTGAAATTTTGTAATATCTGTTCTAAAATGATGCTAAATTATCTTGAAAGAAAGGAAAAATAAAGTAACAATAATAAGATAAATAACCAAATATCATAATTACTTGGGTGTTCACACAAGTTTCAATGCCAAAATTGCCAACTCAAATCACCTTACGTTCTAAAGTTTGATACTCTACTGGTAAACCATGCAGAAGTCAATAATAATCATGTATAATTAATCAGTAGAATAAAATTTCTGAAAAAAGCATTAAGTCACTAAATTAGTTTTACAAATGAAATTAATTATTATTTATAAATAAATGTAATGACTCCAAGGATAGAAAATAAACAAAATATTAGTGGAAGGCTAAAACAAGATGATTTCACCTTAATAAATATAAATGAAATAGTTAAGGAGAAATTTAAAAAGTAATCTAACAACAATATATAATAAATGTTTCCCTGAAGGTTTGTGATGATGGTATCTTAATTGTATTTATTTGTTGGACTATTTCCATCATCTAATATTGATTGAATATTGAATGTCTTTAGAAAAAATTAACTTTATTTAAATTTCCAAATTACATTCCCCTGTTAGTAATAGCACACATGGTAGTATATGCACACGAAGTTTTGAAAGACATTATTCTCTTCTCTTCTTCAGATGCCACTGACCTGACCAGTGACAAGGTCCAGATTTGAGTCCCATGTTAGTATTGTCACTGGTCAGGCCAGCAACACCTGAAGAAGAGAGGAGAATAATACCTCTCAAAATGTTGTGTGCTTATACTAACAGATGAATGTAATTTGAAAATTTAAATAAAATTCAATTTTTCTAAAGACATGCAATACTCAATATTAGATGATGGCAATAGTCCAACAAATAACTACACTATATAATAAAGTATATTTTGTTCATTTAAAATATGTTTAATTACAAGTCTCGATTCGTTAGTCTCCAGCTTAATGCCTTTTCTAAAGTGAGTGAACATTTAATAATCTCTAATTATTTTTATTAATTGTCATATATATTTATACCTTTCTTAAATTTTTTAAGATATTAACTGTATATCTATTATTTATTATATAGATATAACATTTTTAAATAATAATAGTAATAATAAAGCTTAAAACAAAATGCTTAGAATACAAAGATTCACAAGCCATTTACAATATTATTTTATCAGCATTTAGTAGATAAAAAAAATCCAGAACAGGTTTTTATCATTTTTAAATACAAACAAAAGTAAGAAAAAAATTTTAAGTTTTTTCTTTCCAACACTAACAAAAAATTATCTTTTAAATTAATAGAAAAACCTTTCATAAATTTATTAATATCATTTTAAAAATGGATTATAAAAATAATTTCTTGTTCAATTAAATACTCATTCTGTGTGATAAGACTACTTTCAGAGTTTAAGATAGGCATATCCAGAAATAAATTAGATAATGTAGAACAGTGTCAGGGCAACGCAGCATCTTTGTCTAGATGCATTGTTTCATTTTCATCAATAAAGATTCATTATACTTTTGCTCAATGATTATAATATTTTTTTAGAATATCACAGTATATAAATATCAAATAAAACTCTGAAAATGGATCATTGTGATGAACTTTTTTAATTTTCTAGATTTTTTTATCTTTCGGAGCTGATATTTGTAAAGACAGAATAATATATAATGTTTATGCAAATTGTTAGTACATTATAGAATTTGGATTTAACTTCTTATATTTTCTGCGATCTATATCGTTATATACTAATGAACATAAAATTTTGAAAAACATTTAATTTCATTGATTTAATGATAAACTATCATTAGTATGGTATTACTTTGCATATAAGATATCCCCAAACTTAAGACACAGTAGGATTTTAAGCCTGAAAAATTGGGGGGGGGGGATTAAGTCGTGAATTTAAATAGGAAACTAATATAAATACAATAAACTCATCTAATTTATTTTAAATCTTCAGATATACATTACTTTCACTTTCAGAACTTGAATTCTCATTTTCACTATTCCATCAGATACATCATCTTCAGCCACTAAAATTGCAGTCAAATGTTATAATTTCTTTGTCAATTTGCTTCCTTGTAAAAGTATATTTTTTTATTAAAATCTGAATCACTCTTTTAAAATAATTTATACAAATGTTTTCTGAAAAAATAAATATGAAAAAAAAAATCCAAAATATATGTTTCTACTTTAAAAACCAAAATGAAAATATTAGAATTGGCAAAATAATATTAAAAGATTCTAAAACATGTTTTCACATTAAAAATCAAAATGAAAATATCAAAACTGTCAAAATTTTGACAGTCACTCTCTTGTGTATAGAACAAGAACAACAAATAACATATGATCACCTTGAAAAGCAGTCTCTTATCTCATTATGATATTGATTTGTTAGTTGTAAAAATATTCTAAAGATTATTCTATAAAGTTTTTTCAATAAAATAATAGTAAACTTGGCAAAGTAACATTAAAAGTAATGGTTTGAGAGAGTTAAAGCTGTTTATGAAATTAATCTAAAAAAGATATAACACACTATTCTACACAGGTAACAATCATAATACTATATGCATGTATCCCATAAAACAAATATCCACAAAAAGATGTTAAAATTTTTGTTTTGAATTTAAGACATCCATCTTTTAGGAGTCTGAAATTTGAAAAAAAGTGCATCTTATATTCAAAGTAATGTGGTAATTTAAGATTCCACATGCATAATCATGATATAATAATGAATATTATATTCTGATCCATAACTGAGCAATTATTTAATATTATGCATGAGAATGAAAATATTAGCATTAAAATCAGAAAGAACTTGACTAGTCAAGCTATATACCTTGGCCAAATTTTTGAAACTAATTTTCAGTGACAAGGCTCAAATTGTAAATTGAAATGATGTAAATGATGTTGTCTTTGCTTATATTAAATCTTAGATTTTTCATTAGAGTGATTACTTTGCAAAAAAGGAGCTATTATATTATTGTATTATAAAATCAAGAAAATACAGCAAACGGTGGCTTTATAATGAGGGAGGGGGGCTGATAGTAACAAACTAAAATCAGTTTTTTACATAAATATCTACCAAATTATTAGTAAAAGAAGGCAATGTAATGGATAAATTAATTATGGATATAAATTGATTATGTATGTAAACTTACACTTTGAATTGAGTAGAAATAATTTAACATTAAATAAAATATTCTTGGAGATTGAAAAATTATTTTAATAAATGTGTTTACCAGCACATAATTAAATATTGAGGTGAATGTTGTGATTAACAAAAATAAATAAAAGAATAAATATGAAAAATAAAAAAGATTAAAGTGGAATTGAGTTGAATATAATGATGTAAAAAATAAATTATTAGCGTTAATGATAAATCAATATATTGTTATATATAATACATGTAGTATTTTAAAATGCTTAAATGTATGGTTCACAGCTCTGTGCTTACTCGGTCTTTGATTTCAATCCCTGTCTAGACATTGATCTTATTTGAACATATATAAATTGATTAATAGGTAAAATTATATTGTGCCATTTATATCCAGGTAATATTTAATATGAAATTATTATAATAGGGTAGTATATATTAAGGCTACAACCTTAAAACTATGTGCCTGAAAAAACGACAGTAGGTACCTCTGCAAATCTTTAACTGTCGTTTTTTCAGGTGCATAGTTTTAAGGTTGTAGCCTTAATATATATTACTTTAAAGTAACGAGTATGTGCTTTATAAATATAATTATTATAATAGGGTAGATAAAAGATAATTCATGGTAACATGATTTTCTATTATATTCAAATATAAAGTTTAGCACTAATATTTTGTAGAATTTATTTCCATTTTGCTAATTTATTTTGCATATGATATCATTGGACTGCATCTTAAATTTTATGGTTATGGAATTATATTTTATTTAATATATGTTAATAAAATATTGATCTTGCTTATTACTAGAATTTGGCATTTTTTCTACATGATGGAGTGTTTGGTGAATATGATATGATCATAAAGGAAATACATAAAAGGGAGTCTCTTGTTTTTCCTGACCTAACCAGTATTAAAAGAAATAAAACCATAGTAATGGAAGGTGCCTTGCTAGACTAGAACTAGGACATTTCCTGTGTAAATTTCATATCATTGTATAGGTAGGATATGTAAGTAAAATGGGTGTGTGTTATATATTTAGGTCACCTCAGATTTAATGTACTAATCTAGACGCGTCTCCTGGTGAGAGATTCATATACAAACAGTTATTTTATATTACAGTATCTATAAATAAATAAAGAAAAAATAAAAGAAGTGATAAATAAAATATTTCCATTTATTGCTTCTGATTTATAAATATCTCTGAAAACATTCGAAAATTAAATTTCTTTTTCTGCTTTGTAAACCTTCCATATTTTAACATTTAAAGCATTACTTGATTTTTCTTTAACACCTGTAGGAATCTATTATTTAATTTTCAGTGCTGTTATTAGATTAGAAGAATATTTTGACAGTGTCTGAGATTAATTTATTATTGCAGTAATCTATACGCTGTAACCAAAAAAGCTTCAGGATATAAGCTTCTAAATGCAGTTGTAATAATTGTGTTTGCTAAGAAAATTCTGAAATACCTGATAGACATTGAATTTAAGAATAGTAAAGATATTTTTGAATTAACTTTTCTTGAAATGATGTTATAATTGAAAATTTTGCTGAAAGTATATATATATGAATGTTATAAGTTTTTAATAAATCAATCAATACCACAATATTCATCATTATAGTTATAATATATAGGGTATATGAACACAGACTTTCACACGACCCACCACTCTTCACTCTATCCAATAACACTGAAACACTCAAACCCATATATGCTGAAAAGATAACTAATCACCAATATACATATTTCATGCTAAACCAGCAATCATCAGTTGGTCCAGATTACCATCTCCCACACATATATACTATAAGTGCTCAGATATATATTAAGATAGACAATTTTCATACTTTAATGGACAGGCTCCAATCTACTACACACTCCAACTCTTCAACTGTTCATCCAATTAAAAATCTGATGATGGAATGCTCGAAGGCCACCCTAAGGCCGAGATTCTTGTCACACCCATGTTGACCTAAGGTCAATCTGAACCCCACATGTACAGGACATAATCCATTTAATACATATGCAAGGATGGGCAGACATCTTTACAATGTAATAACTGAAACACAGGCTTATTATATACCTGTGTCTATATATGTAATATATAGGGTGTATGAGCACAGACTTTCACACAACCCACCACTCTCCACTCTATCCAATAACACTGATACACTCAAGCACATATATGCTGAAAAGATAAATAATCACCAATATATACATATATATTTTACATATATAGACACAGGTATATAATAAGCTTGTGTTTCAGTTATTATATTATAGTTATAGTAAAATTAAAACAGACGTCACTCCAAACACTCAGCAAACTACTAATAAACTAATACAATCCTGTCATAAACGAAAAAGTACAGAACTTATAGCTCAGATCGTATTTGAACATGCATTTATCAAAGTAAATCTTGGATTCTATATATCAATGTAAACTCAATACAACTATAAGCTATTCTGGAATCACTAAAAACAATAAATTTTAACGTGGTTTATATTAAGCATTTTGCTAATGACAAATCTTAACATCAAAAACAATAAGTTACAATATCTTACAAAATGTTGATATAGAAATTAAGTTATAAATGCAATAAAAGTTATTATTAATGGGTTAGTTATAAATATATTAGCAATCTATCATTTAAAAATAAATCACATTCAAGTGTATGAATAGTTACAAGAGCAACTACACTTCCATATTGGTCTAGGTTAATATTGGCATAAGTGTACTCATGTAAAAAAAATGACTTAGAATTTTATTTAAATATAGGGGATTTGAACTCAGACTTTCAAGCACCCAACAACTATCCACACTATCTCATACAACTGATATACATGACCCCATGCATGTAGAAAAGATAAATAATCACCAATATACATATTTCATGCTAAACCATCATTCATCAGTTGGTCCAGATTATCATCTCCCATACATATATATAATCAATGCTTATTTAAAATAAACTAAATTATTATAGAATTTTAAAGTTCGGTACTCAGAGTTTACTTTCTAATTGAACACTTTTTGTAATATGAAAAAAATATTTTTACGACATGCAGATATTTTTCTCTACAACTTGTTTTAAATGTTATGCTTCTTCTCTTCTTTTTTGCAGTTCATCAAGTTATTGCTCTCATATTCAAGAACTTGTAACCTAGTGATGAAATATGTTGCTTCAACTAATATTAGACTGAATTTAGATCAGATCTTGAAATAAATCATTCTAGCCTTGCATTGTTTATTCAGAGAATATCTAGTTTTATTTAATTTTAAAACAGTAGCAATTTTTTTCACTTAATAATGTCATCTAGTGCAAGCTCTAGTAATCAATAAATGTTAGAAGGTTGTGCAAGCATATGAAAAGGTGGTCATGTGATGTTTTAGTGATTTATTTAATTTTATGTTGAAATTAGCATTTTTTTTTTTTTAAAATTAAACTGTTTTACAAAAGTAAGCTGTGATAGTGCTATCACATTTGATATGTTAGGCAGTGTGATGGCGCTGCAATCACTACTTTTCTACATTTTAAAGGGAAGGATTATAAGTGCTAAATTACATGTGTGATAGGCTGCAGCAATACTTTCAAAGAAGCTTCCGTTTTTAATGTATTATTTTTTTAAAAATTCTAAGATATGTCAAAAGGATATGAATCTTTATAGACCTTTGTCATTGATTGATAGCACATTCTATTGTTCTGGCAAAGCTATGAAGGAAATGGCAATTGGTGATTGGTTGATGCTTTAGATTCATTTCCTCTGCAGCTATGT